>CM075779.1:39249378-39261878 GCA_037974665.1 Ehretia macrophylla | reverse complement strand
AGGTATTAAATGTTTGGAATTGTAGCACTTAGAAGTTATGTGGGCTGTTGTGGTTGGTTGAGGTTGCTTAAATTGGTTGATGCATGACTTGGGATCATTAATTGATGAATGGTTTGCTTAATCGCGTGTGTAAACACGGAATTGAGGCCCTAGCTCTTATGACTATTTGATAAGAGATGATCCTATAGTTAAATGTGTTTAATTGTGTGGCTAATAGGCTGCCCGTAATTGTCCTTATAGCTCTAAATATGATTCCCGATTATTGCATGTTGATAAGTGAGCTATCCTTGCACTTGGCCTCGTGTAAACGTCGTTGCATGCTTGTATAATCTTAATACTTGATACGTGAACCCGATATAAGTTATATGACTTGATTTATATGTAGTACTTGGCTGCCCGTTTAATGCTCATAAAACTCTATGTGTTTTACAAAGTGAAATTTCATGTCAAGCATGCCTCGTTCGTTTACTTGACAATATGTGATCTTGAAATTGGTCGGAGGCAACCTACTTTATTGTCCTCCTAATGTGAATTGTTAAATGGTATAAATGTACATTGTATACAAGGTTGCAACCTTTCATTGTCGCATGGTAGCGTTTCACGAACGCCAGGCGGCATAGGGCTTGCTGGTGCTCTCATGACTACCATGGTCCAATTCCCTCTCTCGCTTGGCATTCCACCCTCGGAGAGTTGGGTCATAGGATTTCGGGGTACATCCGGAGTACACCCAATTTGGAGCGATAAGTGGATGATTGAAGCCGACCACAACAATTGTTATCGAAAATGATATCTAGAGCAAATGCTCACCGATTGAACTTGAGAGCAAAAGCTCACCGTATCCTTGAAATGATTGGTAATTGTATCTGTTGTTCAATTTCATTCTTATACTTTACGTACTTTATTATTTGTAATACGTGACATGTTTTCAAAAAGGGATTTTCATGAGATTAACCGGAAAAGAGTTTCAAAACATATATCTCGTTCCCCCTCGCTGAGTTCATAAGGACTCACCCTCTTTTATCATCACAGGTGAAGAAGATCAGGAACAGGTGCCCGAGGAGAACGTGCTTGTTGAGGACTCCTTGGAGTGATTGCATGCCTTACGTTCCAACCGACACATACAACCCAACCACCACTCACGCGCTATCACGTTCGCTATTCCCAAACCACCAAGCCGGTAACCGCCCCACCGTCTAGACAAACGAAGCCCTTCGGGCAGACAGAACTGGCGAGTTGGCCCAAGAACGCACCGCTAGGCACGAAGAATTTCTGAGGGACAAGGGATAGGAACAGCACGAGGTACATGACTAGGTCGCACGTCGCAAGCTTAGGATCCTACTTCATAGTGCCCGACCAAGCACCGAGTGCACGCACTTGAGATACCAGCCGAAAGCGGACTTCGAGCCCCCACGGTGCTTGGATCGCCATGACACTAGACCACGTCCGTCGCATTACGACTCAGCGAGGACCAAGGCGTTGTGTGCTAGGCGATTCACGCATCGCGCAGGACCGTGGGAACACATTGTAGGACGGATTTAAGGAGGCACGGTGCTTGGATCGCCACAACATTGAAGCTTTAGCCATTGTCTCATCGCAACGCTCGCGTCGTCACTTAACGAAAGCCAAGGCCATGTGCTAGGCGATTCACGCATCGCACAGTCCCCCACCATCACCTATATGCACCCATATGCACGGAACGGGACAAGCAAACTACCTTCATACCCACGCGGTACTTGGATCGCCATAATACTAGACCACGTACGTCGCATTACAACTCAGCGAGGACCATGGCGTCGTGTGCTAGGCGATTTGCATATCGCGCAGGCCCATAGGAACACACTGTCGGACGGCTTCGAGGCAGCATGGTGCTTGGATCACCATGACATTGAAGCTCTAGCCATCGTCTCATCGCAACACTCGCGTCGTCACTTAACGAAAGCCAAGCCCATGTGCTAGGCGATTCGCGCATCGCACATGCCCCTACCATCCCCCAGTATGCACCCGTATGCACGGAACGGGACAAGCAAACTACCTTCCTGCCCACACAATGCTTGGATCGCCACGACACTAGACCACGTCCGTCGTATTACGACTCAGCAAGGACCATGGCGTCATGTGGTAGGCGATTCACGCATCGCATAGGCACGTCGGAACCCACCGGGGGATGGCTTCAAGGCCGCGTGGTGCATGGATCACCACGACATTGAAGCATTAGCAATTGTCTCATCGCAACGCTCGCGTCTTTGCTTAACGAAAGCCAATGCAACGTGTGCTAGGTGATTCGCGCATCACGCTTGCCCCCACCGTCCCCCAAGAGCCACCCAAGCCCACGAGGCGCTTGGATAGCCACAACACTAGACTATGGCCGCGCGCATCCCCTCGGTAACGGCCATGGCTTCATGTGCTAGGTGATTCGTGCATCGCGCAGGCCCAACGATACGTCGAGGGACGAGAATGTCCCCCAACGTGTACCTAGACGGCGGCACTGGGATGGCTAATTTTGTGCTTGGGCAACCATTCGCCTTCTCATTAGCCATCCCAATCATGTCGACGTTGTTACGACACCAAGATGGATAATGAGGGGTTAGGGAAGCCACCACGTTCCTCATTAGCCATCCTGGTGTCGCTCCGAGGGACATGCCGGGGACGTAGGGCCGGGGTGGCACGGCCCCAACGCACGGGTATGCAATGCAGTACCTCAGCGTGATTCACTTGGTAGGCATTCTCGCCCACAATATAGCCCACAATATAGCCCATGATATAGCCCACAATGTGCCACTAAGTGCCCACGACGTCCCCCCACATGGACCTCGACCAGGGGGCTTGACACCACATACCCCCCTATAGTACATTTAGATACAAAAACCCAAGTGACAGCAGTAATGTATATTTTGCCAGAGATTCATAATGAGTGTTTTACACTATAAATGGCATCATATGGTATGATCTTCGTACCCAACTTGCTCCTTATTGATATCATATGATATCCAAACGCTTTAGATTATTTTTTTCAAAAACATATTTTTTAATATTTTATAATTACGAAAAATAGGGAAAAATCAGAAAAAATAGTAGAAAATTCAGAAAAATTATATTAATTCATACATTAATTTGTTAAATGATATTCAAATTTTTTTTTTTGAAAAATTAATTTTTAATATTTAAAAATTACGAAAATAGGGAAAATTAAGAAAAAAATACTAGAAAAATCAAGAAAATATATATTAATTCATAAATTAATTTGTTTACATGATATTTGGCGTTAAATTTTTTTTTGGATGGATTGGGAACCAGATTAAACTAATTCGCTGCACAAATTTGACGAACAGTTTGTCGGACAAGGGAAATGTTAAGACTACTTTATAGATTCGGAAACCACTTGTAAAAGGACATCAATGTCCACATTTGTGTCATAATACATTCTCTATGCCTATTACCCCTGAATGCTTAACATTCCCCGTCGTGCCCAACGTCCCCTATTAGTGCCAAAGCCGTCCCCTAACATCCCCCATTGTCCCCAAAGCGTACCCCCATAATTCCCTAGCCGTGCCCCAATAGTGCCCCAATTTTGCCCCAACAGCGCCCTTTTAGCACCCCACACGCACCACTTACGACACTATCATACGGTATGCACGCCCCATGCGCGCACGAAGGTGCGGCACGGGTGCCCTATGAGCGCACCTTAATGTCGTATGCGGGCCACATGTGTGCACCATTGCCCGACATGCGCGCACGATGCCCACACCATCGTGCGGCATGGGTGCCCCATATATGCAGATTCGTGCCGCATGCGAGCCACATGAGCGCACCATAGTGCCACATGCGCTCCCTATGCGTGCAACATCGTGTGGCATGGGCGCCCCAAGCGCACACCAACATGCGGCATGGGCGCCCCATACGCATACCTTCGTGCGGCATGCGGGCCACATGCGAGAACCATCGTGCGGTATGCGTACCCGATGCGCGCCCCATCGTGCAGCATGGGCCCCCCATGCGAGTACCATCGTCCGGCATATGGGCCACATGCGTGCACCATATTGCGGCATGCGCGCCCCATGTGCTCACCTTCATGCGGAATTAGGGCCCCATGCGCGCACCTTCGTGCAGCATGCGCGCATCATAGTACGGCATGGGCGCCCCATGCGCGCACCTTCGTGAGGCATGCGGGCCACATGCGTGCAACATAATGTGGCATGCGCGCCCGATGCGTGCCCCATCGTGTAGCATGGGCAAACTACGCGCGCAACTTCGTGCGGCATACGGGCCACATGCGTGCACCATCGTGCGGCATGGGCGCCCCATGCGCGCACCTTCGTGCGGCATGTGGGCCACATGCGTGCACCATATTCTAGCATGCGCGCCACATGTGTGCAACTTCGTGCGGCATGGGTGCTGTCACGCCCCAACTCGACCCCTCCTATAATCAGTTAGGACGCAACGGAATTTCGACAGTATAACGACAGTGAATAGGATACCGAGGCCCTAAACCAACCTCATCAGTCATCTCAAGCCTACCACTGGTCCTCGGTCTACCCGTCATTCTACTAATCAAAGAGTTAGCACAGGCTATAGCACGTAAACGGGTTATAACAACTATTAACACATAAACAACAAACTAATATTAAGTACATAAATCACATAAATCACTTAAGTATCAATCACATAAACAAACACAAAATCACATATGCACTTTAATCACATAATCACTTATCACTTAATCATGTTAACATATATTTCACTTTTCTTTCTTTTCATACATACTTTCATGCTATGACCATTACCCACATTCCGAGAATACTCCGGCTGACAACTAACATGCGCTCTGATACCACTTAAATGTCACCCCCCAACTCGACCCCTCCTATAATCAATTAGGACGCAACAGAATTTCGACAGTATAACGACAGTGAATAGGATACCGAGGCTTCAAACCAACCTCAATTGGACATCATACATCAACTCCATAGACCATACAACAAATAACTCCTCAATAATATAACAACATACATCATAACCATATTATACAATAAACATTCCCCGTTATACGCCTCCGTTCCAACATAATACATGAACCTTAATATACATTACAAAAATATATTGAGCCAATCTAGCAACCTAATCATAAACAAAAGAAAGGCTACTAAGACAGCATCAACTAATCCATTATCTTTTCAACATCTTTTACATTATGAACTACAAAACATATAAAAGTCTACTAAGTTAATTTATAAGATAGTAAAACAATACAACATCAAGGATAAGACTCTGGAACATAAGACTCATCCACGTAAGGCACATTTTCCTCTTCAGGAGGCACGTACCCATAATCCTGCGAAAGTACACCTGTAGGCATGCAATAATAGAGAGTGAGCTTATATAAAATAAGCCCAGTGAGGATCCGATAGATCTCGAGCAAGGTTTACTAAACTCCTAGAAAATAATCCTTTGAGCTAGTAAACACACAATAACATCAATAATACTATCATCACATAATCTATAATGACCATTCAATAAAGGATACTCTAGTTGGTGTAGCTCCAAACGCCATCACGATCATAACAGCCTTCTTATAACTCCCATAAACTCACGCACCCGAAATACCCCAATAACCTCTCCCTCCATGACACCTTCGTCATGCGAGCTGGAGGTAGTCTCTGGTTGTCATGCTGTTATCAACTCGGCAGCCCGATGCTGCCCGAGAGGTGGCACACACATACCAAAGACTCAACAATAATAATAAACATCAATCATTCACAAGTGGACAGTCTTGCAGAACTGCCTATCTACTGGCATCAATCATCAATCAATAATCAATCAATAATCATATTATCATCATAACAACATCAATAATCAATTTAACAACAAATAACTAAGTTAGATGACAAAGTAGGCCATCCAACCGAACATGCATTAAACACACAATCAAACCCTAGTTTACCCATCATCATCTCACAATTCAATCTCTCAAACCACATCCAATCAAACATTTTAAAGAAACACAACCTAAACTTCAAATATCCATATCTTATATTCTACTAACCCAAACAACTCCAAATCAGTTTCTATCACTCACCCATTCAATCAACTACATTAGCCCCCTCGGAAACCAACCAAAAACACATCCAAATCATGCCCAACAACCCTAAAACCCTAGTGTGTCATGACTGAAATTTTTGGATTTTAGCACGGATATCACAATCGAAAATTCGGCATTACAATGGCGCTACCACGTAATTAACAAACTTTTGAAAATCGACGGCAATCGATTCCGATCAACACAACTCAAAATAATCAACATTTAGCAAATTAATCAACTTTAAATACCTGAAAAATAATAATTATGCTACAACGGTTCAAATCTCGTAGGATTACATATAAATGATCCCTTGCATGCATGGAGCAATAATCTAACATCATATTAACATTCTAACAGTTCAATCAATTCTACGCAAAAACACAAAAGATGAGTTTTGAGATCTAGAATTGTTCTCTCACCTTTGATGCGATAAAAGCCTAGGAATGCATGCAATATGTGCCCAACAAGCGGAATCCAACTCGGCATGAAATTCTACAGTCAAAAACTAGGTTTTTCTTTGAAATTTTGCTTTGAAAACCTTGAAAACTCCTTGTCTTATTCTCCCATGAAACTCTCGGCCATGTGCGTGAAATGGAAGGTGTTTTTGTGCTTTTGCAATGTGTGTTGGTGATATAAGCTTAAAGGTTAACATTTTAAATAAAGTCAAAGTTGAATTAACTTAGTATTTTTGTGTTTTCTTGACTTTAAATTCATTTTCTTGATCACCAAAGTTCTAAACAATTATTCAACACCCAAGATAGCTCAAGTAGATTATTTTTAGGTGACACGAAGTTTTACAATCAAACAATTTCACCCGTGTCGACTTAAAACTCGATTTTCGCAAAAGTCGGTGTAAAAACCCTAATAAATTCCTAAGTCGATTTTAAAACTGTTTTAATCAAACACAGGTCTATTACAGTCCGTGGACTAGGTCTATAAGGGTTAAAAAGACCAGTTTCAAAATTTTTGCGGACGTGTTTCAAAAACACTATTCTCTAAAAATCGACGATAAAATTTTTGACTCTATTTTTTATGAAAATTTCATGAATGCACATTTAGCATGTTCTAGGAGTATTGATATCAAAATTACCATATTCTAAGTCACATAGCACATAGATAGGTTAATTCACGTAAAACGAGATAAAGCACGCAAAACGAGACATGATAGAAAAGTGGGGTTTCACATTCTCTCCCCCTTACAGAAATTTCGCCCCGAAATTCTTACTTGATGTACTGAACAGATCTGGGTACTGCTGCTGCATCTAATCTCGTCTCTCCCAGGTTGCTTCCTCAATGCCGTGATGTTTCCACAACACCTTAACCATCGGAATCTTCTTCGACCTCAACTCTTGTTGCATCTGATCAAGAGTACGAATCGGACGCTTGTCATAAGTCAGATTCTCACGAAGCTGTAACAGCTCTGGCTCAAGAATATGAGAAGGATCCGGATTATATTTCTGCAAATTAGACACGTGAAATACATCGTGGACATTAGAGAAATTCTCCAGTAAAGCCAACCGATATGCCAACTTACCAACCCTGCCGGTAATCTCAAACGGCCCAACAAATCTCGGACTCAGCTTACCACATTTACCATAATGAGCAAACCCCTTACGAGGAGACAATCTCAAGAAAACCCGATCTTCGACTGCAAACTCCAAGTCCCGACGACGCTTATCAGCATAACTCTTGAATCTACTCTACGCCGTAAGCATTCTCTGCCTAATCAACTGAACATTCTCGATCTTCTTAAGAAGCTCTGGCATGATAGTCGGATCAATAGTCTTCATCTCCCCTACCTCGTCCCAATATAAAGGTGAACGGCACTTTCGACCGTAAAGAGTTGCGAAAGGTGCCATCCCAATAGTAGCTTGATAACTATTGTTATAGGCAAACTCGACAAGTGGTAGATGTTTCTCCCAGTTCTTCCCGAAGTCCAGAACACAAGCCCTAAGCATATCTTCTAGAATCTGAATAGTCCGCTCAAACTGACCGTCGGTCTGTGGATGATATGCGGTACTAAAGTTCAACTGAGTACCCAAGGTCTCTTGAAGTTTCTCCCACAAACGAGAAGTAAATCAAGGATCTCGATAGGAGACAATACTAGATGGAATCCCGTGAAGTCTAACAATCTGATCCAGATAAAGACCCGTCAACTTTGTAACCTCATCTCCCATCCTTATCGAAATAAAATGAGATGTCTTGGTCAAACGATCCTTAACAACCCAAACTGCATCATTACCTCTGGGAGTTCTAGGCAAACCAGTGACGAAATCCATCATAATATGCTCCCACTTCCACTCTGGTATAGCCAACGGCTGAAGTAAACCTGCAGGTCATTGATGCTCGGCTTTCACCCTCTGACAAGTCAAACATCTAGATACAAACTGAGCAACCTCTCTCTTCATGTTATTCTACCAATAATGTTGCTTCAAATCCCGATACATCTTGGTTCCACTGGGATGAATAGTGTACTTAGAATTATGAGCTTCCTCCAGAATACCTCGCCTCAAGCCCGGTTCATCGGGAACACAAACCCTGTTCCTAAACCAAAGAATACAGTCCTCATGCAATTTAAAGTCAGACTGATCATCCGTGATTTGATCCTTGATCTTCTGAAGTTTAACATCCAACTGCTGAGCTTCCTTGATCTAAGACAGCAATAAAGATTGAATACGGAGATGTGAACACATCACCCCAACTTGAGTCAACTCCGGTCTCCAATAAGTGAATTCCT
This sequence comes from Ehretia macrophylla, assembly GCA_037974665.1. Lineage (NCBI taxonomy): Eukaryota > Viridiplantae > Streptophyta > Magnoliopsida > Boraginales > Ehretiaceae > Ehretia > Ehretia macrophylla. The sequence goes on along the minus strand of CM075779.1, from coordinate 39,253,065 downwards.
CAAGAATGTCCCATTTCTTGACAGCCAAACAAGAAACACTCGCCTTTCGGCTGAGAGCATCTCCTACAACATTTGCCTTAACAGACAGATAATTGATAGAACAATTATAATCCCCAAGAAGTTCCATCCACCTCCGTTGGCGCATATTCAACTCCTTCTGCGAGAACAAGTACTTCAGACTCTTATGATCAATGAAAATCTCGAACTTACTGCCCCACAGATAATGATGCCACTTCTTCGGTGCGAAGACAACTGCTACCAACTCAAGATCATGAGTCGGATAATCCATCTCATAAGGCTTCACCTTCCTGGAAGCATAGGCAATAACTCCGCCATCCTGCATAAGAACACATTCCAAGCCCTCCTTGGATGCATCGCTGTAAATAACCATATTATCGGTCCCCTGTGGTAGAGCAAGTATTGGAGCAGTAGTCAACCTCTTTTTAAACTCCTGAAACCCACTCTCACACTTCTCATCCCAAGCAAAGATAGTCCGTTTCTGAGTCAACTTAGAAAGTGGCCCTGCAATCTTAGAGAAGTCCTTGACAAACCTACGATAATAACCCGCCAAGCCAAGAAAGCTACGAAACTCCGAAACATTCTCCAGATGTTTCCAAGACATCACCACCTTAATCTTAGTAGGATCTACAGAAATACCGCTCTGTGTAATAACATGGCCAAGAAAAGATATGCATTGCAGACAAAATTCACATTTGCTAAACTTGGCAAACAACTGATGCTCCTGCAGCTTCTGTAAGACAAGCCGTAGATGTTGCTCGTGCTCCAATTTAGATTTAGAATAGATCAAGATATCATCAATAAAGATTACCACGAACTGGTCTAAATACGGCTGAAAAACCCGATGCATAAGATCCATGAATGCTGTCGGTGCATTAGTTAATCCAAAGGGCATAACAACAAACTCATAATGCCCATACCATGTCTTGAAGGCAGACTTCGGAACATCCTCCGTGCGAATCCGAAGCTGATAATACCTCTGTCTCAAATCAAATTTAGAATAGACTTTGGCTCCCTGAAGTTGATCAACAACTCGTCAATCAGTGGCAGAGGATATTTGTTCTTGATGGTTACCTGATTCAAACCACGGTAATCAATACACAATCTCAAGGTACCATCTTTCTTGTTCACGAATAAAACAGGAGCTCCCCAAGGTGAAGAACTCTGCTGAATAAATCCTTTCTCCAATAACTCCTGCAACTGAGTCTTCAACTCCATCAACTCAGCTGGTGCCATCCAGTACACTGATTTAGAAATAGGTTGAGTACCGGGAATAAGATTGATCACAAACTCCACATCTCTCTCTAGCGGTAACCCTGGCAACTCCTCGGGAAATACATTGGGATATTCCTGAATAATAGGGACTTCCTCCAGCTGTAGCTTATCAGATGGCTTGTTGATCAAATAAGCTAGATAACCCGAACACCCCTTACTCACCAACTTAACAGCTTTAGTTGCTGAGATAACAAAACTCATCTTTGCACCCCGGTTCCCTACTACCTCAACTATTGGCTGATCTGGCAAACGAAGCTGTACTACCTTGGTTCTACAGTTCAACTGGGCATCATACTTAGAAAGCCAATCCATACCCAAGATAACATTATACCCCCGGATAGGAAATAAGATAAGGCCCGAAGGAAAATTATACCCGTTAACATGTATTATACAATCCTTACAAACTAGGCCAGTCACGTACTTATCAGTCAAAGAGGTACTAATCTCAACCACATAAGGCAATCTTTCAGGTTGCAAATTAACACATTGCACACAAGCAGGAGTAATGAAAGAATACGTAGCACCAGAATCAATCAACACTTTAACAAGTTGATCAAGTATAAGGAAGTTACCTTCCACAACTGTAGTCTCCTCAAGCATCTCCTCTAGGTCAACTATGTAGGCCCGAGCCTGGACCCGCTGCTGCTGAGGTGCACTGGCCGCAGGTCGGCCCTGATAACCCTGAGTCACTGTCCGACCCTCAGTCCTCAAATACCTAAGGCAATCCCTCGCCCTGTGCTAATTGCAGCCACATCCTAAACACGTCCATGCCTTCACTCTGCAATCGACCTCCACATGCCCCGTGCGGTTGCAGTGGGTACACTGCGGTGATAATGCACTAACACTGCCCCTGGAAGAACCAGAGTTGAAGAAATAGCTGAACCAGTCTGCTGCTGAGGCCTTACCAAACTAGGCCTGTACTGACCTTGAGATTGGGCTGGCCTATATTGGGACTGAACCTGATATGACCCCTGCTGAAACTGAGGCCGATAATAACTCTGCTGCCCCTGTGGCCTAAAAGAACCCTACTGAGCTGGTGGCCTGTACACAACCTGCTGTACGGGAGGCCTATACATACCCTGCTGATACTATAGCTGATACAGCCTCTTACTGGGCTGACTAGACACAAGCTGATCCCCCTTTCTCTTCTCTAGTCTAGAAGCTGCCTCAAAGGCCTTAGTGAATATATCATACCGATTCAGAGCCATCACATCCTGAATCTCGGGCCTCAACCCCAACATGAATCTACGAGTCCTTCGCTCCTCATCAGCCACATACTCCGGTGCATACCGGGACAATCGAGTAAAGGTGGCCTCATACTGAGCCACTGAAGCATCTCCCAGCACTAAGGCTAGAAACTCTGCCTCTCTCCGCTCCCTCGCGATCCTCGGGACATACTTTGCCCGGAAAGCCAATAGAAAGGTACCCCAAACATACGGAATACCCTGAGTCGCCCAGCTAGTTCTCACTGTGCGCTACCATTCTTCTGCCTCATCATCTAACAAGTACACGGCAAAGGAGACTTTCTGCTCATCGGTATAGTCAAGAGGATCATAAATCTTCTCCACCTTACTAATCCACGCTTCAGCCTTCCGATCATCGGGTTCCCCCTGAAATCTAGGTGGATGATACCCCAAGAACTCTTTCAGGGTACCACGCCCGTGGTTTCCACCCTGCACATTCAACAACTGAGCCTGCCAAGCCTGAGTCTGGGCAGCCTGCCCTGCTATCAACTGAGCCTGTCCATCCACTAACTCAATAATCCTCTCCATAGCTGCCCCTAAACGGTCATTACCCCTATCACGGCCCGGTGCCGCATTACCAGGAGTCTCATCAGTCATCTCAGGCCTACCTCTGGCCCTCGGTCTACCCGTCATTCTACTAATCAAAGAGTTAGCACAGGTTATAGCACGTAAACAGGCTATAAAAACTATTAATACATAAACAACAAACTCATATTAAGTACATAAATCACATAAAACACATAAATCACTTAAGTATCAATCACATAAACAAACACATAATCACATAAGCACTTTAATCACATAATCACTTATCACTTAATCATGTTAACATATATTTCACTTTTCTTTCTTTTCATACATACTTTCATGCTAAGACCATTACCCACATTTCGAGAACACTCCGGCTGACAACTAACATGCGCTCTGATACCACTTAAATGTCATGCCCCAACTCGACCCTTCCTATAATCAGTTAGGACGCAACGGAATTTCGGCAGTATAACGACAGTGAATAGGATACCGAGGCGTCAAACCAACCTCAATAGGACATCATACATCAACTCTATAAACCATACAACAAATAACTCCTCAATAATATAACAACATACATCATAACCATATTATACAATAAACATTCCCCGTTATACGC
>CM075779.1:39214378-39244378 GCA_037974665.1 Ehretia macrophylla | reverse complement strand
TAAACAACCTCAACCAACCACAACAGTCCATACAACATCTAAGTGCCACAATTCCAAGCATTCAATACCTCAAGCAAGGTCTCAACATGATTCCAAGTATATCACTAAACAAAAACCTCATTGAATGGTCTGTTTTCCCACATTCAAGTAGACAAGCAAATAATCTCCAATTTCAGTGAACCAAATGTCCAATTGAAGCTTAATGATTTATTTAAATCTAGGAACAAACCTCATTGCATTTGGAGTTCGTACTTAGGATTTATGGCCAAAACCGCAAGACTACGCAAAACTGTCCAATTTTAGACACATTACGAATTTTGCCATTTTTTAGGGTCATAGAGTCAGATTTGGCCTTAGTCTATTTCTGACAAAAATTGCCAGAACTGCAAAATATAGCCACCTACCAATGTTCATGCATTTTTATCAACATATACTAGGTGAAAAACACTTCATTCCACAAAGTCAGTAATCTGCCAGAAAAACGAGTTTGCATGTCTCTAAGTTTCTAGCCAAAATCAAGCCATGCATGAGAAGATAAGCTCATATACACACATACACATCAACTACAGGGTAAATATAGCCATAAGAGAGAATGCATGTGAGCTTTGAATGCATTTAAAAGAGTTTAGCCCTCACCTTTGCCTATTGATAGATGAAGATGCTCAAAAGCTCTTGAAAATGCACAAAAGGGTCTTCTTTCCTTGCTTGGCCGAGAGTTAGCTTGTTGTTATTTAATTCCTAGCTTAGTTAGCATCTTCTTAGTGTGTGCATGTGATTAGAAAAAAAAAAGAGATGAAACAAAACAATCAAAACATACCTATGGCCAAGATAGAGAGATTTGTGAGCTTTGTGCGGAATTTCTTGCTTGTGGCTTGCAATGGTTGAGTTCCTTAGAGTCCTTGAGAGTCTAGGTGAGTCTTAGAATGTGAACTTCAGCTATGGAGATTCAAGATGCAGCCATGGGCAAAAATGAGAGAGAAAGAGAGCTTGAGAGAATTTTTTAGAGTGTTGATGCTTTTGTGTGTGTGTGTCAACCTAGAGCTCTTCAAATTCTGAAATTGTGTCATCTTTTGAGCATTTTGAATTGTGAGGGATGGGTATGGTGTGTAGGCCGAGAAAGGTAGCTTAGGATAGGGTGCTTTGGAGTTTTTGATGTATGGTGTCTTGTGTTGGTATCATAGATTGTCTAGGATAATTTGAAATTATGCAATGCTTGACCAAATGCAAGGTATGGTCGGCCAAGTGAGCTTAAAAATCTGAAATCTTTGTTTTGTTTTAAGATTTATTTATTGTAGGTTGACTGTGGTATTTGAGGTGCATGGATTTTGCAAAAAGAATAAGGAATAAAGAATGTTTAGTGTTTAGTGTGCTTTCGTCCTTTTGTGAGTTGACTTAAGATTAAAATATTAGTTAGTGGAGTTGTAGGATTATTTAATAGTCTAGTGCTTTGTGTAGGATGCTTTCTTGATTAGCGTGCAGGCACTTTTTCCTAGATCTAGGGCACGCACTACGAGGTAAGGCACAAACTACAAGACAAATGCACGTATTCCAAGTAAATGAACGCAATCCTAAATGAATGCACGTAATTCAAGACACGACTCTTAAACCTAGGTTAAGGCACACAGTTCAAGGTTAGGGCGCACAAAATGATGTAACGCATGCAATTCGAGATCGGGCCCCACATCATCCCCTCCTTAAAAGAATTTCATCCCGAAATTCAATATTACCTTTGGAATAATGCCGGATACTGTTGTTCCATCTGGTCTCGCCTTTCCCACTTCACTTTTTCAACTCCATGGTGATCCCATAATACTTTCACCATCGGTATAGACTTGTTGCGTAACTCCCGATCTTGCTGGTCTAGGATCTGAATAGGCTTATCTTCATAAGACAAGTTCTCCCGAAGCTGCAACGGCTCTGGTTCTAAGATGTGCGATGAGTCAGGGTGATACTTCCGTAGCATTGAGACATGGAAGACATCATGAATATTGGAGAGGTTCTGGGGTAGTTCCAGGCGATACGCCAATTTGCCAACCTTTTCAACTATCTCAAATGGTCCTACAAACCTTGGGCTCAATTTCCCACCTTTACCATGTTTAATCAATCCCCTTCGAGGTGATAACTTCAAGAACGCCTTGTCGCCGACCTCAAATTCCAAATTCCGTCTCCATCGGTCTGCATAACTTTTCTGCCTGCTTTGGGCGGTAAGCATCCGTTTCCGGATGAGGTGGACATTTTCAACAGTCTTCATAAGTTCTGGTAGAAGGGTCGGGTCAAAAGTCTTCGTCTCACCTACTCCATCCCAGTAGATTGGGGATCGACACTTACGTCCATACAATGCCTCAAATAGGGCCATCCCGATAGGGGCCTGATAGCTGTTATTATAAGCGAACTCCGCTAGAGGCAGATACTTCTCCCAACCTTTTTCGAAGTCTAGAACACACGCCCTCAGCATATCCTCCAAAATTTGAATAGTTCTCTCAGATTGTCCATCAGTCTGAGGGTGATAAGTTGTACTGAAACTCAACTTCATCCCCAAAGCTTCTTGTAATCTCTTCCAAAATTAGGAAGTAAAACGAGGATCCCTATCCGATACAATACTCACAGGCATCCCATATAACCTTACAATATCCGCCATATACATATCTCCCAGTTTCTTAAGACTATCCTCCTTGTTCATTGGTAAGAAGTGTGTTAACTTAGTCAATCTATCCTCTATGACCCAAACGGTATCATGACCCTTTTGTGACTTGGGTAGGTCCAAAACAAAGTCCATAGTTATATGTTCCCATTTCCACTGGGGAATTTCCAATGGTTGCAGTAAACCTGCCGGTCGTTGATGTTCTGCTTTGACCCTCTGACAAGTTAAACATCGTGCCACAAACTCGGCAATCTCTATCTTCATATTATTCCACCAATAGTGTTGCTTCAAGTCCCGATACATCTTTGTTCCACCGGGGTGAATGGTGTATCTTGAGTTATGGGCTTCCTCAAGAATCTTCTTTTTCAACTCTGGGTCATTAGGGACATAAATTCGACTCCTGAACCTCCAAATACTATCATCATGAAACTTGAAATCTGTGTTGCTTTCCTTAATCTTCTGAAACTGTTGGTCCTTCTGTTAGGCCTCTCGAATCTCAGACAACAAGGTCGACTGAACTTGTGTAGTGGCAAATAGTAATCTTTTTTGAGTCAATTGTGGTTTCCACATAAATGCTTCTTCTAACATCTCCCATACCTTAACCTCCAATTTTGTCATGCTCGCCTTCCGGCTTAAGGCATCTGCTACCACATTCGCTTTACCGGGCACATAATTGATTGTGCAATTATAATCATCCAAGAGCTCCATCCACCGTCTTTGCCTCATATTCAATTCTTTTTGTGAGAACAAGTACTTCAAACTCTTGTGATCCGTAAACACCTCAAACTTGTTACCCCACAGATAGTGCCTACATTTCTTTAGTGCAAACACAATAGCTGCTAGCTCCAAATCATGCGTCGGGTAATTCAATTCATATAGCTTTGGCTTCCAAGAGGTATATGCAATCACCCTACCATTCTGCATTAGCACATAACCCAAACCTTCCTTAGAAGCATCGCTATAGATTACGAAGCCTTGACTTCCTTCAGGTAATGCAAGAACAGGTGTGGTTGTCAATCTTGTCTTCAGCTCCTGAAAGTTGTTCTCACAATTGTCATCCCACACGAACTTTGTTTTCTTCTGAGTGAGCTTTGTAAGCTGTCCTGCAATCTTTGAGAAATCCTTCATAAACCTCCGATAATAGCCGGCTAAACCAAGAAAACTCTGAACCTCTGTGACATTTTCTGGCCTCCTCCAAGATATCACCGCTTCTATCTTTGCTGGGTCCACCGCTATTCCTTCCTGGGATATGATGTGTCCCAAGAATGCAATCTGCTGCAACCAAAATTCATATATGCTAAACTTTGCATACAATTGATGTTTCCAAAGTTTATGCAATACCAATCGCAGATGTTGTTCATGCTTAGCCTCGAATTTTGAGTATACCAAAATGTCATCAATAAAGATCACCACAAATTGGTCCAAGTAGGGTTGAAACACCCTGTGCATTAAGTCCATAAAAGCTGCAAGGGCATTAGTCAGCCCAAATGGCATAATTACAAACTCATAGTGCCTATATCTCGTACTGAAAGCCGATTTAGGAACATCCTCCTTTTTTATCCGCAGTTGATAATACCCTTGTCTCAAGTCGAGTTTCGAATACACTTTAGATCCTTGAAGTTGGTCAAACAACTCATCGATCATTAGAAGTGGGTATTTATTCTTGACGGTCACTTGGTTCAATCCTCGGTAATCGATGCATAGCCTCAACGTTCCGTCTTTCTTCTTTACAAATAGGACTAGTGCACCCCACGAAGAAGAACTCAGTTGAACAAACCATTTCTTCAACAATCCTTGCAATTGGTCCTTCAATTCTTGTAGCTCGGTTGGTGCCGTACGATAGGGAGCTTTAGATATCGGTTGGGTGCCAGGCAGTACTTCTTTCCAAACTCGATCTCCCGATCCGGTGGCAAACCCGGCAATTCTTCTGGAAACACATCAAAATAATCTTTGATCACCGGCATCTCCTTCAACTTAGCTTTGTCCGATGGCTTATTGATAAGGTAAGCTAAGTATCCACTACACCCTTTTCTCAAGGACTTCATTACTTTCGTAGATGAAATAATGGAACTCCCGGTGAAGTCTCTTCAACCCATTACCTCCAATGTTGGTTGACCAGGTATCTGGAATGTTACAATCTTCGTCCGCCAATCTAGTTGGGCATGCTGCTTTGCCAACCAGTCCATCGCTAAGATGACTTCATAGTTTCGAAAGGGTAATACTATAAGATTGGCTGAGAATTCCCTATCCTTAATTTGGATTTTACATGCTTTACAAGCTGAGCTAGTAACAAGTTTAGAACCCATCGGAGTACCGACTTCTACTTCGTAAGGCAAACATTCAACTCGTAATTTTACACATTGCATACATAAGGGAGTAATAAATGAATGAGTAGCACTTGGATCAATTAGTACCCTAACAGGTTGATTCAATATCAGGAATGTACCTTCAACAACAGCAGTCTCCTCAGGAAGCTCCTTGCATTCAATAGCATATGCTCGGGCTGGAACTCTAGGAACTGGAGTCTTGCCTCTACCAGCTAGTTTATTCTGATTTTGTCTCCCTTGCCATTTAGGGCAATCCTTAACCTGGTGTTGATCGCTGCCACACCCCACGCATCATCCCAATTTCCTTCAACATTGGGTCTCAGTGTGACCCTTCCTGTTGCAGTAAGAACATGTGACAGCCTGAGTAGCAAGTGACTACCTCTGGATCCATTGGTGGAAGAGGTTGATGGTGCTTTAGACGGGCCACGGTTATTGACTGGTATGTTCTGGCTCTGGCCTTGACTGCGACTCTGAGTCTGGAAGTTCCTCTGTTGTCCTTGAGGCTGGTAAGGTTTCTTATTCAGCTGACTCGAACCGGCTCTATCAAGTTTCCTCTTCTCAACTCTGGAAGCAGCGGCAAAGAGAGCAAAATATGTGGTAAAGTCTTGTGAAACCAAGTGATCCTGAATTTCTGGCCTCAACCCATTCATAAATTTCCACATCTTCACCTCAAAGGTAGTGACTATGTATTGTGCATAGTGGGACAGTCTGTCGAAGCGGGCCTCATACTGAGCCACTGTCATGTTGCCCTGAGTCAAGGTCATAAACTCTTCAATCCACCTCTGCCTCGAAACTACATGTATGTATTTCTCCTTGAAAGCCTTGACAAAGTTACTCTGCAAGCGAGGTGTATGATTAGTTTCCCAAAGTGCCTCCACAGTGTGCCACCAATGCTGAGCATCACTGTGTAACAGGTACACAGCAAACTCAATCTTCTCTTCATCAGTACAGTCAAGTGGCCTGTAAATCCTTTCAATCTCAGATAGCCAAGCCTCTGCCTTTTCATCATTAACTTCCTCAAAGAATTTGGACGGATGAAAATCAAGGAATTCCCGTATCCTGCTGTTTTCCCCATTGTTACCACCATTCTTGTTGTTATTACTACCAGCTCCGTAGTTGTTGTTGTTATGGGCTGCTTCATGTGCATCTTGACGTTCCATTACTCGACACACGATCCATAGCACTCGCCATCATGTTAAACATAGCCATGCTGGGATTAGTTTGGTGAGTATCTCCAGCTTCTTGAGGCCCATCGCCCCTATTGGTATTGTGGGTAATAGGGCCAGCCATCTATAGGAACAGATTATTATGCACAATTTATTGGAATACGACAAGACAAGAAATTAATGTATAGAGTATGCAACACACAATTTCACATAGACATATAATTCTCAAAACAATTAAGACATGTTGATCACATAAGCACGTAGAAACAAAGAAGGCATATTTAACATTGGCACACATTAATACACATAATAAGTCATCATAACTACCTTAGGGATTCTACCCATGGTCCTAGAGTTAAACTCGGCTTAAGTAATCTTAGCTTTGATACCATTAATATAAGGTGTCACGCCCCAACCCGACCTATAGAGGTTAGACTAGGGGGTGATCTAATCATTTACACCATTTCACATACTTAATCATTTGTTAAGATTTAACACTTAACGCTAGCCAAGAACTCCAAAAGATTTTTCAAAAAACCGGCAGCATAACAGCTGTATTTAGGACCATTTGGTTTGACCTAATATCTAAACGCCTCAATTATACTAATTATTAATCCAATTCCATTAAGGACCTCTATTTGGTCATCAACCGATATACCTGCTAGTTTATCTCGAAAGTCTTGTTTGATTAATAAGCCTAGCACGATGACTATATCCCGTTTACTTGTCAATTCCTATGGAACAAGTACCTGTTGATCTTTAGCTTACGATTGGGCACCTAGGTGAAATTAGATAGAGTTACATCATTTGATTCTTCACCTAGTGATTGAGTTGCCTACGATAGTTACTAAATCAAAATAGTAAAAGCAACCCACAAGATAGAGTGTCGTCTAGTCATAGTTAGTACAGGCCAAAATTAGACCCCAAATTACAACAGGGGTCATTTACAACAACAACAAACAACATAAGAAATAGTTTTCAAAACAACATAGCGTTCACAAAATAGCCACAGTCAAGCAAGGCACATAAGACAAACAATCACTCCAAGGAGTCATCAACAGACATGTTCTCCTTGGGTACCTGTTCCTGATCTTCTTCACCTGTGATGATAAAAGAGGGTGAGTCCTTATGAACTCAGCGAGGGGGAACGAGAGATAATGTTTTGAAACTCTTTTCTGGTTAATTTCATGAAAATCCCTTTTTGAAAACATGTCACGTATTACAAATAATAAAGTACGCAAAGTATAAGAATCAAATTGAACAATAGATACAATTACCAATCATTTCAAGGATACGGTGAGCATTTGCTCTCAAGTTCAATCGGTGAGCATTTGCTCTCGATATCATTTTCGATAACAATTGTTGTGGCCGGCTTCAATCATCCACTTATCGCTCCCAATTGGGTATACTCTGGATGTACCTCGAAATCCTACGACCCAACTCTCCGAGGGTGGAATGCCAAACGAGAGAGGGAATTGGACGATGGTAGTCACGGGAGCACCGGCAAGCCCTATGTCGCCTGGCGTTCGTGAAACGCTACCATGCCACAATGAAAGGTTGCAACCTTGTATACAATGTACATTTATACCATTTAACAATTCACATTAGGAGGACAACAAAGTAGGTTGTCTCCGAGCAATTTCAAGACCACCTATTGCCAAGTAAACGTATGAGGCATGCTTGACATGAAATTTCACTTTGTAGAACACATAGAGTTATATGAACATTAAATAGGCAGCCAAGTAACACATATAAATCACACAATTTAACCATAAGATCATTTCTTAGCAAATTGTCATAAGCGTTAGGGTCTCAATTCCGTGCTTAAACATGCGATTAAGCAAACCATTCATCAATTAATGATCACATGCCATACATCAATCAAATTAAACAACCTCAACCAACCACAACAGTCCATACAACATCTAAGTGCCACAATTCCAAGCATTCAATACCTCAAGCAGGGTCTCAACATGATTCTAAGCATATCACTAAACAAAAACCTCACTGCAATGGTCTATTTTCCCACATTCGATTAGACAAGAAAATAATCTCCAATTTCCATGAACCAAATGTCAAATTGAAGCTTAATGAGTGATTTAAATCTAGGAACAAACCTCTTTCCATTTGGAGTTCGGACCTAGGAGTTATGGCCAAAACCGTGAGACTACGCAAAACTGTCCAGTTTTAGACACATTACGAATTTTGCCATGTTTGAGGGTCTTAGAATCCGATTTAGCCTTAGCCTATTTCTGACAAAAATTTCCAAAACTGCAAACTCTAGTAACATAACAATTTTCATTTATTTTCATCAACATTTACTAGGTCAAATATACTTTGTTCCACAAAGTCAGTAATCTGCCAGAAAAATGAGTTTGCATATCTCCAAGTATCTAGCCAAAATCAAGCCATGCATGAGAAGATAAGCTCATATACACACATATACATCAACTACAGAGGTAAATATAGCCATATGAGAGCATGCATGTAAGCTTTGAAAGCATTTAAAATATTTTAACCCTCACCTTAGCCTATTGATAGATGAAGATGCTCAAAAGCTCTTGAAAATGCACAAAAGGGTCTTCTTTCCTTGCTTGGCCGAGAGATAGCTTGTTTTTCTTTAATTCCTAGCTTAGTTAGCATCTTATTAGTGTGTGCATGTGATTAGAACAAAAAGAGATGAAACAAAACTATCAAAACATACCTATGGCCGACATAGAGAGATTTGTGAGCTTTGTGTGAAATTTCTTGCTTGTGGCTTGCAATGGTCGAGTTCCTTAGAGTCCTTGAGGGCCTAGGTGAGTCTTAGAATGTGAGCTTGAGCTATGGAGATTCAAGATGCAGCCATGGCCGAAAATGAGAGAGAAAGAGAGCTTGAGAGTGTTGATGCTTGTGTGTGTGTGTGTCGGCCTAGAGCTCTTCAAATTTTGAAATTGTGTCATCTTTTGAGCATTTTGAATTGTGAGGGATGGGTATGGTGTGTAGGCTGAGAAAGGTAGCTTAGGATAGGGTGCTTTGGAATTTTTTGATGCATGGTGTCTTGTGTTGGTGTCATAGATTGTCTATGATAATTTGAAATTATGCAATGCTTGACCAAATGCAAGGTATGGTCGGCCAAGTGAGCTTAAAAATCTGAATTCTTTGTCTTGTTTTAAGATTTATTTATTGTAGGTCAATTGTGGTATTTGAGGTGCATGGATTTTGCAAAAAGAATAAGGAATAAAGAATGTTTAGTGTTTAGTGTGCTTTCGTCCTTTTTTGAGTTGACTTAGGATTAAAATATTAGTTAGTTGAGTTGTAGGATTATTTAATAGTCTAGTGCTTTGTGTAGGATGCTTTCTTGATTAGTGTGCAGGCACATTTTCCTAGATCTATGGCACGCATTACAAGATAAGGACGAACTACGAGACAGATGCACGTATTCCAAGTAAATGCACGCAACCCTAAATGAATGCACGTAATTCAAGACACGACTCTTAAACCTAGGTTAAGGCACGCAGTTCAAGGTTAGGGCACACGAAACGAGATAACGCATGCAATTCGAGGTCAGACCTCACACCCTCTCCGGAATCGAACCTTAATTCTCCGTCACCCGTCACCACCATGGTAGGCCACTATCCCACCATCGAAAGTTGATAGGACAGAAATTTGAATGATGCGTCGCCGGCACGAGGGCTATGCGATCCGTCGAGTTATCTTGAATCATCGCAGCAACGGGCAGAGCCCGCGTCGACCTTTTATCTAATAATTGCATCCTTTCCCGAAGTAAGGGTTTGTTGAATGTATTAGCTCTAGAATTACTACGGTTATCCGAGAAGTAGATACCATCAAACAAACTATAACTAATTTAATGAGCAATTCGCAGTTTCACAATCTGAATTAGTTCATACTTACACATGCATGGCTTAATCTTTGAGACAAGCATATGACTACTGGCAGGATCAACCAGGTAGCATTCCTCACCGACGCCGGCGTTGCACGAGGCACATCGTCCCCTAAGGGTCAATGGCTTGAGATGAACGCATGATCGTCGTACGCGATTAGCGGCGAACGCTGATTTTGGGCAAAGAGAGGCCAAGGACCCCATACCGTCATGGTTTACCGCATTCGAGAGATCGAGCGACGCCCCACACACCACGTGTGCCGCACTTGTTGGAGTGAACAGCGTGGAACACGGGACGTGCTTAGGGGTTCGCCCCACGTCGTCCACGGAGGCAGACGCAAGGCAAAAGATGGACGATGTGACTTTAGACTACCTTCTTTGTACGTACGCAACATAGGAAACCGACCTACCGACCGAGGCAACGTAATCACTCGGCTTGAGAATGAAGAGGCAAGCAAGGGCGGACGTCGCTGCCCAAGCAGGGATCCAACCGACCCATACAAGCCTACCACCACTCACGCGCTATCACGTTCGCTATGCCCAGACCACCAAGCTGGTAACCGCCCCACTGTCTAGGCAAACGAAGCCCTTCAGGCACCACTAGGCACGAAGAATTTTTGAGGGACACGGGACGGGAAAGGCACGAGGTGCATGACCAGGCCGCACGTCGCAAGCTTAAGGGCTTACTTCGTGGTTTCTGACCATGCACCGATTGAATACAACTGAGGTTCTAACTGAAAGCGGACTTCCTGCCCACGAGGTGCTTGGATCACCACGACACTAGACCACGTATGTCGCATTACGACCCAACGAGGACCATGGTGTCATTTGCTAGGCGATTCGCGTATCGCGCAGGCTAGTGGGAACACACCGTGGGACGGCTTCAAGGCAGCACAGTGCTTGGATCGCCACAACATTGATGCTCTAGCCATCGTCTCGTCGCAATGCTTGCGTCGTCACTTAACGAAAGCCAAGGCCATGTGCCAGGCGATTCGCGCATCACGCAGTCCCCCACCGTCCCCCTATATGCACCCACATGCACTGAACGAGACAAGCAAACTTCTAGCCCACGTGGTGCTTGGATCGCCACGACACTAGACCATATCCATCGCATTACGACTCAGCGAGGACCATAGCATCGTGTGCTAGGTGATTCGCGCATCGCGCAGGCCCATAGGAACACACAGGGGGACAACTTCGAGGCACACGATGCTTGGATTGCCACAACATTGAAGCATCAGCAATCGTCTCATCGCAATGCTCGCGTTGTTGCATAACGAAGGCCAATGCCACATACGCTAGGCGATTCACGTATCATGCATGCCCCCCACCATCCCCCTGTATGCACCTGTATGCACAGAACAGGACAACCAAACTACCTTCCTGCCCATGCGGTGCTTGGATCGCTACAACACTAGACCACGTCCGTTGCATTACGACACAGCGAGGACCATGGCATCATGTGCTAGGCGATTCACGCATCGCACAGGCCTATCGGAACCAACCGAGGGACAGCTTCGAGGCCGCATAGTGCTTGGATTGCCACGACACTGAAGCATCAGCAATTGTCTCATCGCATCGCTCACATCGTTGCTTAACGAAAGCCAATGCCACATGTGCTAGGCGATTCATGCATCACGCATGCCCCCCACTGTCCCCCTATATGCACGAAACGGGACAAGCAAATTACCTTCCTGTCTACGCGGTGCTTGGATTGCCACGACGCTAGACCACGTCCGTTGCATTATGACTCAGCAAGGAACATGGCGTCGTGTGCTAGGCGATTCGTGCATCGCACAAGCCCGTCGGAACCAACCGGGGGACGGCTTCAAGGCCGCATGGTGCTTGGATCGCCACGACATTGAAACATCTACAATCGTCTCATCGCAACGCTCGCGCCGTTGATTAACGAAAGCCAATGCCACCTGTGCTAGGCGATTTGCGCATCACACATGCCCCCCACCGTCCCCCTGTATGCACCCATATGCACAGAACGGGACAAGCAAACTACCTTCCTGCCCAGACAGTGCTTGGATCGCCATGACACTAGACCACGTCCGTCGTATTACGACTCAGCGAGAACCATGGCATCATGTGCTAGGCGATTCGCGCATCGCACAGGCCTGTCAGAACTAACTGAGGGACGGCTTCAAGGACACATGGTGCTTGAATTGCCACGACATTGAAGCATCAGCAATCGTCTCATCGCAATGCTCGTGTCGTTGCCTAACAAAAGCCAATTCCACATGTGGTAGGTGATTTGCGCATCACGCATGCCCCCTACCGTCCCCCTGTATGCACCAGTATGCACGGAACGGGACAAACAAACTACCTTCTTACCCACGCAGTGCTTGGATCGCCACGACACTAGACCACATCCGTCGCATTATGACTCAACAGGGACCATGGCGTCATGTGCTAGACGATTTGCGCATCACAGAGGCACGTCAGAACCCACCAGGAGACGTCTTCAAGGCCGCATGGTGCTTGGATCTCCACGACATTGAAGCATCAAAAAATCATCTCATCGTAACGCTCGCGTCGTTGCTTAATGAAATCCAATGCCACGTGTGCTAGGCGATTCGCGCATCACGCTTGACCCCACCGTCCCCCAAGGGCCACCCAAGCCCATGCGGTGCTTGGATCGCCACAACACTAGACTATGGCCGCGCGCATCCACTTGACAACGGCCATGGATTCGTGTGCTAGGCGATTCGCGCATCGCGCAGGCCCAACGACACGTTGGGGGATGGGAATGTCCCTCAACTTGTACCTAGCCGGCGGCACGGGTATGGCTGGTTTTGTGCTTGGGTAACCACTCGCCCCCTCAGTAGCCATCCCAATGACGTCAACGGTGTTGCGGCACCAAGATGGATAACGAAGGGCTAAGGAAGCCACCACGTTCCTCATTAGCCATATTGGTGCCGTGCCGAGTGACATGCGAGGGGACGCGGGGCAGGGATGTCACGGCCCCAATGCACAAATATGCAATGCAATACATCGGCGTGATTCACTCGGTAGGCATTCCCGCCCACAATATAGCCCACGATATACGGTATAGCCTACAATGTGCCCTGAAGTGCCCACAATGTCCCCCTGCATGGACCTGGACTTGGGGGCTTGACACCACACACCCCCCTTTAGTACATTTAGATGCCAAAACCCAAATGACAACAGTAGCGTACACTTTGCCAGAGATTCAAATCAGGAGTTTTACACTATAAAAGGCCCCATATGGCATGATATGCGTGCCCAACGTGCTCCTTATTGATAGCATATGATATCCAAATGCTTCAAAATTACTTTTATTTTTAAAATATTTTTTAATATTTAATAATTACAAAAAATAAGGAAAAATCAGAAAAAATATTAGAAAATTCAGAAAAAATTATATTAATTCATTCATTAATTTGTTAAATGATATTCAACAATATTTTTTTAGGAAAATTAATTTTTAATATTTAAAAATTACAAAAATAGGGAAAAATCAGAAAAAATACTATAAAATTCTGGAAAATTTATATTAATTCATAAATTAATTTGTTTACTTGATATTTGGCATTAAATTTTTTTTGGATGGATTGGAAAACCGATTAATCTATTTCGCCTCGCAAATGTGACGAACTGTTTGTCGGACAAGACAATGGTTAAGACTATATATATTCGGAAACCACTTGTAAAAGGATATCAATGTCCACATTCGTGTCGTAATACATTCCGCATGCCCAATACCCCCGAATGCTTAACATTGCCCGTCGTGCCCAACGTCCCTTAGTAGTGCCATAGCTGTCCCCTAACATCCCCCATCGTCCACCAAGCGTACACCCATAGTGCCCCAGCCGTGCCCCAACAGTGCCCCAACAGCGCCCTTTGAGCGCCTCGCTCAAGCCACTTGCTCGCGCCATCGTGCGGCATAGGCGCCCCATGCGCACACCTTCGTGCCGCATGCGGGCCACATGCGCACACCATTGTACGACATGCGCGCACGATGCGCACACCATCGTGAGGCATTCGCGCCCCATGCATGCACCTTCATGCGACATGCGGGCCACATGTGCGCACCATTGTGCGGCATGCGCGCTCGATGAACGCATCATCATGCGGCATGGATGCCCCACGCGTGCACCTTCATGCCGCTTGTGCGTACCATCATGCGGCATAGGTGCCACATGCGCGCACCATCGTGTAGTATGCACGCCTGATGTCCATACCATCGTGTGGCAAGGGCTCCCCATGCGCGCACCATTGTGCACCATGCGTGCACAATCGTATGGCATGGGTGCCCCATGCGCGCACCATCATCCGGTATGCGGGCCACATGTGTGCACCATCGTGCAGCATGCGCTCCCCATACGCGCACCATAGTTAGGAAAATGAAGTCCTTCAGGCGAACAGAACCTGTCAGATGGCCCGAGCATGCACTGCTAGGCATGAAGAATTTCTGAGGGACACGGGACGAGAACGGCACAAGGTGCATGACCAGGCCGCACGTCGCAAGCTTAAGGGCCTACTTTGTGGTGCCCGGCCATGCACCGATTGCATGCAACTGAGGTACCAACCGAAAGTGGACTTCCTGCCCACGCGATGCTTGGATCGCCACGACACTAGACCACGTCCGTCGCATTATGACTCAGCGAGGATCATGGCGTCGTGTGCTAGGCGATTCGTGCATCGTGCAGGCCAGTGAGAACACACCGTGGGACGACTTTGAGGCAACACAGTGCTTGGATAGCCACAACATTGAAGCTCTAGCCATCGTCTCATCGCAACTCTTGCGTCATCACTTAACGAAAGCCAAGGCCGTGAGCTAGGAGATTCGCACATCGCACAGTCCCCTACCATCCCCCTATATGCACCCACATGCACTGAACGGGACAAGTAAATTTTTTGCCCATGCGGTGGTTGGATCGCCATGACACTAGACCACGTTCGTCGCATTACAACTCAGCGAGGACCATGGTATCGTGTGCTAGGTGATTCGCGCATCGCGCAAGCCCATAGGAATACACCGGGGGATGGCTTTGAGGTAGCACGGTGCTTGGATCGCCACGACATTGAAGCATCAGCAATGGTCTCATCGCAACGCTCGCGTCGTTGCTTAACGAAAGCCAATGCCATATGTGCTAGGCGATTCGCGCATCACGCATGCCCCCCACCGTCCCCTTGTATGCACTCGTATGCACGGAATGGGACAAGCAAACTACATTTCTGCCCACGCGGTGCTTGGATCACCACGACACTATACCACGTCCGTCACACTACGACTCAGCGAGGACCATGGCGTCGTGTGCTAGGTGATTCGCGTATCGCATAGGCCCGTCGTAACCAACCGGGGGACGGCATCAAGGCTACATGGTGCTTGGATCACCACGACATTGAAGCATCAGCAATCGTCTCATTGCAACGCTCGTGTTGTCGCTTAACGAAAGCCAATGCCACATGTGCTAGGCGATTCGCGCATCACACTTGCCCCCCACCGTCCCCCTATATGCACCCATATGCACAAAACGGGACAAGCAAACTACTTTCCTGCCCACGCGGTGCTTGGATCACCACGACACTAGACTACATCCGACGCATTACGACTCAGTGAGGACTATGGCATCGTGTGCTAGGCGATTCGCGCGGGCCAGTAGGAACACACCATGGGACAGCTTCGAGGTAGCACAGTGCTTGGATCACCACAACATTGAAGCTCTAGCCATCGTCTCATTGCAACGCTCGCGTCGTCACTTAACGAAAGCCAAGGTCGTGTGCTAGGCGATTCCCGCATCACGCAGTCCCCCACCGTCCCCCTATATGCACCCACATACACTGAACGGGACAAGCAAAATTCTTGCCCACGCGGTGCTTGGATCGCCACGACACTCGACCACATCCGTCGTATTGTAACTCAGCGAGGACCTTGGCATCGTGTGCTAGGCGATTCGCGCATCGCTCATGCCCATAGGAACACACCAGGGGACGGCTTCAAGGAAGCATGGTGCTTGAATCGCCACGACATTAAAGCATCAGTAATCGTCACATCGCAACGCTCGCGTCGTTGCTTAACGAAAGCCAATGCCACATACACTAGGCGATTCGCGCATCACGTATGGCCCCCACTGTCCCCCTGTATCTACCCGTATCCACGGAACGGGACAAACAAACTACCTTCCTGCCCATGCGGTGCTTGGATCACAACGACACTAGACTACATTCGACGCATTACGACTCAGTGAGGACAATGGCATCGTGTGCTAAGCAATCTACGCAATGCACAGGCCCATCGGAACCAACTAAGGGACGGCTTCAAGGCCGCATAGTGCTTGGATCGCTATGACATTGAAGCATCAGCAATCGTCTCATCGCAACAATCGCGTCGTTGCTTAACGAAAGCCAATACCACATATTCTAGGCGATTCGCGCATCACGCATGCCTCCCACCGTCCCCCTGTATGCACCCATATGAATGGAACGCGATAAACAAACAACTTTTCTACCCACGCGGTGCTTGGATCGCCACGACACTAGACCACATCGATCGCATTACGACTCAGCGAGGACTATGGCGTTGTATGCTAAGCGATTCTCGCATCACACAAGCCCATCAGAACCAAAAAAGGGACGGCTTCGAGGCAGCATAGTGCTTGGTTCACCGCAACATTGGAGCATCAACAATAGTCTTATCGCAATGCTCGCATCGTTGCTTAACGAAATCCATTGCCACATGTGCTAGGCGATTCGCGCATCACGCATGCCCCCCGCAGTCCCCCTGTATGCACCCGTATGCACGGAATGGGACAAGCAAACTATCTTTCTGCCCACGTAGTGCTTGGATCACCATGACACTACACCACGTCTGTCGCATTATGACTTAGCGAGGACCATGGCGTTGTGTGCTAAGAGATTCGCGCATCGCACCGGCCTGTCGGAACCAACCGGGTGACGACTTCAAGGCCGCATGGTGCTTGGATCACCACGACATTGAAGCATCAACAATCGTCTCATCGCAACGCTCGCATCGTTGCTTAACGAAAGCCAATGCCACATGTGCTAGAAAATTCGCGCATCACGCTTGCCCCCCACCGTCCTGCTGTATGCACCTGTATGCACAGAACGGGACAAGCAAACTACTTTTATGCCCATGCGGTGCTTGGATCGCCACGACACTAGACCACGTCCGTCGCATTATGACTCAGTGAGGACCATGGCTTCGTGTGCTAGGCGATTCGCGCATCGCGCAGGCCAATGTGAACACACCGTGGGACAGCTTCGACGTAGCACAGTGCTTTGATTGCCACAACATTGAAGCTCAAGCCATCGTCTCATCGCAACACTCGAGTTATCATTTCACGAAAGCCAAGGCCGTGTGCTAGGCGATTCACGCATCGCGCAGTCCCCCACTGTCTCCCTATATGCACCCATATGCACTGAACGGGATAAGCAAATTTCCTGCCACGCTGTGCTTGGATCGCCACGACACTAGACCACGTCCGTCGCATTATGACTCAGCGAGACCATGGAATTGTGTGCTAGGCGATTCGTGCATCGCGCAGGCCCATAAGAACACACCAGGGGACGGCTTCGAAGCTTCACGGTGCTTGGATCGCCACGACATTGAAGCATTAGTAATCTTCTCATCGCAATGCTCGCGTCGTTGCTCAACGAAAGCCAATGCCACAAGTGCTAGTCGATTCGTGTATCACGCATGCCTCCCATCGTCCCCTTGTATGCACCCGTATGCATGGAACGGGACAAGCAAACTACCTTCCTGCCCATATGGCGCTTGGATCACCACGACACTAGACCACGTCCATCGCATTACGACTCAGCGAGGACCATGGCATCGTGTGCTAAGCGATTCGCGCATCGTCGTATGCCTCCCACCATCCCACTGTAAGCACCCGTATGCACGGAACGGGACGAGCAAACTACTTTTCTGCCCATGCAGTGCTTGGATCACCACGACACTAGACCACGTCCATCGCATTAGGACTCAGCGAGGACCATGGCGTCGTGTGCTAGGCAATTCGCGCATCGCACAAGCCCGTAGGAACCAATTGAGAGATGGCTTTGAGGCCGCATGGTGCTTGGTTTGCCACAACATTAAAACATTAGCAATCGTCTCATCGCAACGCTTGCGTCGTTGCTTAACGAAAGCCAATGCCACATATGCTTGGCGATTCGCGCATCACGCATGCCCCCACCGTCCCCCTGTATGCACCCATATGCAATGAACGGGACAAGCAAAATACTTTTCTACTCGCGCGGTGCTTGGATCACTACGACACCAGATGACGTCCATCGCATTATGATTCTGCGAGGACCATGGCGTCGTGTGCTAGGAGATTCGCGCATTGCACAGGCCTGTCGAAACCAATTGGGGGACGGCTTCAAGGCTACATGGTGCTTGGATCACCACCACATTGAAGCATCAGCAATCGTCTCATCGCAACACTCGCGTCGTTACGTAACGAAAGCCAATGCCACATGTGCTAGGCGATTCGTGCATCACGCTTGCTGCCCACTATCCCTCAGTATGCACCCGTATGCACGGAGCGGGACAACTAAACTACTTTCCTGCCCACGCGGTGCTTGGATCGCCATGACACTAGACCACGTCTGTGGCATTATGACTCAGTGAGGACCATGGCGTCGTGTGCTAGGCGATTCGCGCATCACGCAGGCCAGTGGGAACACACCTTGGGATGGCTTTGATGTAGCACATTGCTTTGATCGCCAAAACATTGTAGCTCTAGCCATCGTCTCATCGCAACGCTCGCGTCATCACTTAATGAAAGCCAAGGCCATGTGTTAGGCGATTCGCGCATCGCGTAGTCCCCCACCGTCACCTTATATGTACCCACATGCACTGAACGGGACAAGCAAACTTCCTGCCTATGCGGCGCTTGGATCACCATGACACTAGACCACGTCAGTTGAATTACGACTTAGTGAGGACCATGGCATCGTGTGCTAGGCGATTCACGCATCTCCCAGGCCCATAGGAACACACCGGGGGACGGCTTCGAAGCAGCATGGTGCTTGGATCGCCACAACATTGAAGCATTAGCAATCGTCTCATCGTAAAGCTCACATTGTTAATTAACAAAAGCCAATGCCACTTGTGCTAGGTGATTCGCGCATCAAGCATGCCCCCCACCGTTCCCCTGTATGCACCCGTATGCACGGAACAGGACAAGCAAACTACCTTCCTGCCCACGCGGTGCTTGGATCACTACGACACTAGACCACGTCTATCGTATTATGACTCAGCGAGGACCATGGCGTTGTGTGCTAAGCAATTCGCGCATTGCACAGGCCCGTAGGAACCAACCGGAGGACGACTTCATGGCCGTATAGTGCTTGGATCATCACGACATTGAAGCATCATCGATCATCTCATCGCAACGCTCGCGTCGTTGCTTAACGAAAGCCAATGCCACATTTACTAGGTGATTCGCGCATCACAGATGCCTCCCACCGTCCCCCTGTATGCACTCATATGCACAGAACGGGACAAGTAAACTATTTTTCGTCCCATGCGGTACTTGGATCGCCATGACACTAGGCCATGTACGTCGCATTACGACTCAGCAAGGACCATGGTATCGTGTGCTAGGCAGTTCGTGCATCGCACAAGCCCGTTAGAACCAACTGTGGGACAGCTTCGAGGCCGCATGTTGCTTGGTTTGCCACGACATTGAAGCATCAACAATCGTCTCATCGCAACGCTCGTGTCGTTGCTTAACGAAAGCCACTGCCATATGTGCTAGGCGATTCACGCATCACGCATACCCCCCCCACCGTCGCCCAGTATGCACTCGTATGCACAGAACGGGAAAAGAAAACTACCTTCCTGCCCACGCAGTGCTTGGATCGCCACGACACTAGACTACATCTGTCGCATTACGACTCAGCGAGGACCATGGCGTCGTGTGCTAAGCTATTCGCGCATCATACAAGCCCGTTGGAACCAACCGGGGGACGGCTTCAAGGCCACATGGTGCTTGGATCACCACGATATTGAAGCATCAGTAATCGTCTCATCGCAACGCTCGCGTCGTTGCTTAACGAAAGCCAATGTCACATGTGCTAGGCGATTCGCGCATCACATATGCCTCCCACCATCTCCCTGTATGCACGGAACGGGACAAACAAACTATCTTCCTACTGACACGGTGCTTGGATCGCCACGACACTAGACCACGTCCGTCGCATTACGACTTAGTAAGAACTATGGCGTTGTGTGCTAGGCAATTCGCGCATCACACAGGCACGTCAGAGCCTACAGGGGGACGGCTTCAAGGCTGCATGGTGCTTGGATTGCCACGACATTGAAGCATTAGCAATGGTCTCATCGCAACGCTCGTGTCGTTGCTTAACGAAATCCAATGCCACGTGTGTTAGGCGATTCGTGTATCACGCTTTCCCCCACCTTCCCCCAAGAGCCACCCAAGCCCATGCTGTGCGTAGATCGCCACGACACTAGACCATGGCCGCGCACATCCACTCGGCAACGGCCATGGCTTCATGTGCGAGGCGATTTGCGCATCGCGCAGGCCCAACGACACGTTGGGGGACGGGAATATGAATTAGAATGTGCTAAATATGTGATTTATATTCCTAATACATGCTATATGTGTATTCATGAAATTTTCATCATAATCGGCACTAGAAATTTTATCGACGATTTTTGTGAATAGTATTTTGAACACATGTCTGCTAAAATTTTTACATGGGCGTTTTAAAAGTATTAAAACCTAGTCCTCCATTATTAATAGACCCATATTTGAATAAAAATTATTTCTGAAACTGATTAGTAATTTAAATAGATTTTACTGGTGAAAAAGTACGTTTTTAAGCTAAAATAGTGATTTTTGCTCAAAACGATTCTTGCGTTGACTTTTATTGACCTAGTATATATTAAATACAAATTATATTTTATTTTAAATATTTATAACAGGGCACAATAGAAAAATGCATTTAAAAGACATTTGAAAACAAATAATATAACTTTTCATCTTCTTTTGCAAAAATCTAGTTTTTACCTGAGTCAGGTGTAAATGTATGCATGTAGAACTCCTTGTCAACTAAAAATATGCAACTTAAAATAGTCTAGGAGCTAATTCCATGTTGATGGTTAAAGTAGAAAAGAAATAAAATTAAAAGACTAGAAAACAATTAAAAGACAAAAAAATACTAACTTTGACCAATTCTTTTTGCATTGACTTATTACTTAAATTAATATGTACTCAAATATCATCCAAAACACCATAAAAACACATCAAAAACTGTGGCTCTATGAGGGAGAAGGGATGAAGGCATTTTCAAGGTTTTTCAAAGCATTTTTCACATATATTTTGCAATTCAAGTCCAAATCACTTCATTCAAAACTTGATTTCACTTGTTGGGCATCCATTATACATCTTTATTGCATCAAAACACATCAAAGGTGAGAGAAAATTTCTAGATCTCAAATGTCATCTTTTATGTTTTTGCATATAATTGAATTTTGAATGGTTAGAAAGTTAAATTGATGTTATATTATTGCTCAGTGCATGCTAAGGATCGTCTATATGCGTTTATATAAGATTTGAACCGTTGTAGCATGAATTTTTATTTTCGTGTATTAAAAGTTGAGTTGTTGGCTATTTGTTGAATATTTTGAGTTGTAGTGGATGGAAGCTATTACCGTCGATTTGTAAAAGTTTGTTAAATACGGAGTAGTACCGTTGTAATGCCGAAATTTTGATTGTGATGTCGGTGTGAAAGTCCGGAAATTTCAGCGAAGGTGCATTGAGGTTATACGGTTGTTGGGCTTGACGTGGATGTATTTTGGTTGGTTTCTGAGGGGACTAATATTGTTGATTGAGTGGGTGAGTGATAGAAACTCATTTGGAGGTTATCGGATTAGTAGAATGTAAGTTATGACTTTTATAAGTTTGGGTTGTCTTTCTTTAAAATGTTGATATATGCCTTTAGTTGTTTGGGTGGTGTTTGAGTGATTGAATTTTGAGTTGTTGATGGTTATACTAGGGTTTGGTTTTGTGTTTAATGCATGTTGAGTTGGATGGCCTACTTTGTCATCTAACTTAATTGTTTCATGATTATATAGTTATTGATTGTTAAATGTTGTTTAATTGATTTTTGAAATACGGATTAATTGATTATTGATTATTGATTGTTGTTACAAAACCGTGAGGAGCACGCTCGGGGTTAATCTGGGGTGTTACATTGTTAACTAATTAATTGATTGTTGAATTTAATCGAGGGGCAACCTACTTTGTTGTCCTCTCTGAGCGGTTTGATTGCATGATTGAGTGATTAGTTGTGCATGCGAATGTTTACAACAATTGTTATCGGGCTTGGTTGTGTTGTGTTACTATGGGAAACCTCGTGTTTGACAGGCGATAACCTAACCACCTTGGCCAATTCCCTCACTCGTGTGGACGGTGAAATCCATGGGTGCTGGGTCGTACTATCAAGGTTTCTGGATTCTCTTGAGTGGGAGTAACAAGGTTGGGAATGTTAAAGTTTGTGAAAGGATTGGATAGAGTCCAATGGCTTCAAAGGAACAACTGTATCGTATCCTTACTGATTGTTTACTTTTATTGCTGAATTTGTATTGTTATTAATGTTTATTATGTGTTTACTGTTCAAAGGATGATTTCCGAGGAGTATAGTAAATACTGTTAGAGATCTATTGAATCCTCACTGGGCTTGTTTTATATAAGCTCATTCTCAATTGCATGCATGCAGGTGTTACCGAGCCTGACTACGGGTACGTGCCTCTTGAAGAGGGAAATGTGTCATATGTCGATGAGTCTTATGTGCAGGAGTCATTGCCACGAGATTATCTTAGTTGTTGTAACACAATTTATTGCATAACCTATCTTAATATAAGACATATGTAGGTTGATTTAGTATTTATTTTTATCATGATTAGATTACTAAGTTGGTTATATTCTATTTTGAAATGTATGTATAGCCTATGTACTAAGTTGGAACAGAGGCGTATAACTATGAATGAATTATTGAAGGAGTGATTATTGTATAATATGGTTGGGTTGTTTATTGTTGAATGTTTATGGAGTTGGTTGTATGAGTTGTGAAGAGGTTGGTTTAGAGCCTCGGTGTTCTAATTACTGTCATTATACTACCGAAATTTCGTTGCGTCCTAACTAATTTTAAGTGGGGTCGAGTTGGGGCGTGACATTAAGTGGTATCAGAGCACATGTTAGCTGTCAGCCGGGTTATTCTCGGAATGTGGGTAGTGATCTTATCATGAAAGTATGTATGAAGTGAAAGAAAAGTGAACTATGTGTTAATATGATTAAATGATTAAGTGATTATGTGACTTAGTGCTTATGTAATTATGTGATCAATTTGTTTATGTGATTGATACTTAAGTGATTTATGTGTTTTATATGGGTTTGTTGTTTAAGTGCTAATAGTTGTTTATAGCCTGTTTGCGTGCTATAACCTGCGCTAACTCTTTGATAAGTAGAATGACTGGTAGACCGAGAACGAGAGGTAGGCCCGAGGCAGTTGACGAGGTTCCGGGTAATGTGGCATCGGGCCGAGAAAAGGGTGATGATCGTTTTGAAGCAACCATGGATAGGATTGCAGAGCTTATGGCGGGTCAGGCATAGTTGCTAGCAGGGCAGGCTGCCTAAGCTCTGACTTTGTAGGCACAGTTACTGAATGTACAAGGTGGATATCACGCGCGTGGTACATTGGAGTTCTTGGGCTACTATCCACTGAGGTTTCAGGGGGAGCCAGATGATCGGAAAGCCTAGGCATGGATTAATAAAGTGGAGAAAATATTTGACCCTTTGGATTATACTGATGAAAGAAAGGTCACATTTGCCATATATTTGTTTGATGATAAGGCAGAGGAGTGGTGGCACACGCTGAAATCTAGTTGGGAGACCCAAGGTATTCCATATGTCTAGGATACTTTCTGAGAGCTTTCCGGGTGAAGTAATGTTCCGCGGATTGCATGGGAGAGGAGAGAGGCTGAGTTTCTGTCCTTGGTTCAGGGGGATGCTTCAGTGGCACAATACAAGGCCACTTTCACTAGACTATCCCGGTATGCACCGGAATTTGTAGTAGATGAGGAGCGTAGGACCCAGAGGTTTATGTTGGATTTGAGGCTAGAGATTCAGGATACAATGGCCCTGAATCAGTATGATATATTTTCTGAGGCCTTTGATGCGGCTTCTCGGTTGGAGAATAGGAAAGGGGAACAGATCGGACCTAGTTAGCCTAACAAGAGGCCATTTCAGCCACAGGGCCAGCAGGGTATGTATAGACCTTCGGTACAGCAGGGTGGTTATAGGCCTTCGGTGCAGCAAGGTTCTTTCAGACCTTAGGGGCAACAGATTTATTATAGACCACATACCTATGTTCAGTCATATAATCAACAACAGTCTTATCAGCTTCCAAGTCAGCAACAGGGGTAGTTTAGGCAAGTATCTGTGAGGTCTCAATCAGGACAGACCCAAACTCAAGGTCAGAATAAACCATCTAGTGTGGGGTTCCAATAGGGTAGTTCAACTACTACACCAACTCAGGTTTCTTATGTGAATAGTACAGTTGGTTCTGGGAAACATTGTGCCTACTGTAAGCGAAAAGGTCATTTGGAGGATAACTGTTGGAAGAAATCAAAAAGATGAACCGGTTGTGATAGTAGCGAGCATAGGGCTAAGTATTGTCCTAAGTGGCAGAGGATTCACACACAGGTTCTAAGTAGGAACAGTCAGGGTAGACCTCCAGTTGGGGCACCAGCGCCGCAACAAGTTCAGGCTCGGGCCTATGTTGTTAACATGAAGGAATTGCTAGAGGCAGCAGCAGTAGTGAAAGGTAACTTACTTATTCCCAACCAATTAGATATCATATCTCCTTGAGTGCAACGTGTTAAAATGTGAGTAGAGAGTTTGCCTTATACGATTAAAGTTAACACGTGCATTATATCAGTTGGTGACTGAGTAGTATGTGACGCTGAAGCATATGAAATTCCGATCAGGGGTCAGGCTACTTTACGACCACCTATTGACTATTGGAATTCTCATTTGGTGATCTTATTTGGCATTCTTCCTTTGGATTTCATATGAATATTCTTATTCGGTATACTTGATTGGAATTATTCTTTCGTATTTTCTATCAGTATTCTTATGTGCAGGTGAGTTGTTACACACTCCTTAGCAGATTTTGACTTCCATGACCACCATCCTACTGTCTTAATCGGCTAACACCCTTTGTGGGTTCTAGGTTAGCGCGTAGTTGGGCACCGTAACCCGGCTTCCGATTCATCCTGCATCACCAGTTCTGCTTACCAAAAATGGCCCACTTGGAGGTCTTGATTTCATGGCGCGGCTCAACGAAGCAGCCGTGCCATCCTACCTATTTAAAGTTTGAGAATAGATCGAGGGCTTTGCACCCCCGATGCCTCTAATCATTGGCTTTACTAGATAGAACTCGGACGAAAGCTCCTACTATCCTGAGGGAAACTTCGGAGGGAACCAGCTACTAGATGGTTCGATTAGTCTTTCGCCCCTATACCCAAGTCAAACGAACGATTTGCACGTCAGTATCGCTGTGGGCCTCCACCAAAGTTTCCTCTGGCTTCGCCCCGCTCAGGCATAGTTCACTATCTTTTGGGTCCCGATAGGTATGCTCGCACTCGAACCCTTCTCAAAAGATCAAGGTCGGTCGGCGATGTACCCCCCGGGGGGGATCCCGCCAATCAACTTCCTTGTGCCTTGTGGGTTTACGCACCCGTTGACTCGCACACATGTTAGAGTCCTTGGTTTATGTTTTAAAACGGGTTGAATAGGGAGCCCGCAAGCCAGCACCGGGAGTGCACAGATGCCGAAGCAAGCTGAAGGCGCATACTGCCCTGCCACGATCAATGTGATGGCGTTCCGCGGGCATATCTACTGCCCGGGGTTTGCCTGCAATCTCAATCCGCGCTGGTCCGCGCCCAGATCTGATCGGCGAATCGGCTCTCGCTGTTTCGTATATGACCGAGGCGTATCACCGGCCCTCACCCGCTTCTCTCCCGACAATTTCAAGCACTCTTTGACTCTCTTTTCAAAGTCATTTTCATCTTTCCCTCGCGGCACTTGTTTGCTATCAGTCTCTCGCCCGTATTTAGCCTTGGACAGAATTTACCGCCCACTTAGGGCTACATTCCCAAACAACCCGACTCGACGATAGTGCCTCGTGGTGCGACAGGGTCCGAGCATGACAGGGCTCTCACCCTCTCTGGCGCCCCTTTCCAGGGGACTTGGGCCCGGTCTGTCGCTAAGGACGCATCTCCATACTACAATTCGAACGACAGAGCCGCCCGATTCTCAAGTTGGGCTGTTCCCGGTTCGCTTGCCGTTACTAAGGGAATCCTTGTAAGTTTCTTTTACTCTACTTATTGATATACTTAAACTCAACGGGTAATCCCGCCTGACTCGGGGTCGCGGTCGTAGCGCATGGGGCCGAAGGGTCTCTCTTCAGTCCCGTACGCGCGACGGGACGACGCACGACAACTCGAGAGTTGAATGGACCAACCACCACTTGTCGTGACGTCCGTTGTGCCGGACTTACATTTTCGCCAACTTCGCCTTGGATCGCCACGACATTGAAGCATCAACAATTGTCTCATCACAACACTCGCATCGTTTGTGAGGCCCGACCTCGATTTACGTGCAATACCTCGTTTCGTGTGCCCTAATCTAGATTTGTGTGCCTTGACCTAGGTTTAAGAATTGTGTTCATTTTGTGTGCCATGCATTGAATTACGTGCATTCATTTAGGGTTGCGTGCATTTACTAGAAAAATGTGCATTCGTCTCGTAGTTCGTGTCCTACCTCGTAGTGCGTGTCCTAAACCTATGAAAGTGTGCCCTCATGCTAATCAAGAAAGCATCTTGCACGAAGCACTAGGTCATTAATTAATCCTACAAAATCCGCTAACTATTATTAAATTACTAATTCAACCCACTAGAAGACAAAATCTCACAAAAAGCTAGACATTCCTTATTCTTTATTCCTTATTCTTTTGCACTTTCAACACACAAATTAAATAATACTCCAATAGATGATAAAAATTCAGATCATAGCACTAGCCTTGGCTGACCACATGGGATCATTTAGCAATGCTTTGCATAATTCAAATTAAATCTAGACAACCCTATGACAATCTATGACACATTGCATAAAAAATTAGCTCAAAAAACTCCACCAAAGCCTCCAAATCTCGACATAATGCTTCTTTCCCATGCTAGGAATTTCAAATTACATGTTGAAGACACAAAAAAGCTGAATTTATGCTGCCCAAGGCAGAACATGCTTCATCAATTGCAAGGCTCTTGTTTTTTTTTTTTCATTTCTCTCATTCTTCTCTCATTCTTCTTTCTCTCCCTCTCATTCTTCTCTCTCCCTATCGGCCTTAGCTGAGTTCCTTCACTTCATAGTTCATCTTCATCACACCATAGTTAATCAAGACAAGCAACAAGCAAAGAAACTCGCCCAAGCTAGCTAGGATGCAAGAATCACTCATGCATGCTCTTTGAGTCACCATTTCGGCTTTGGTGAGTTTACTAGCTTCCATTTCTTTTCTTCTTGTTCTAACCACATGCATGTACTAAGAACTTGGCCACTAAGCTAGGAAAAATAGAGAGCAATCGGGTGGTGTCTTGGCTAAGCAAGGAAGAAGAAGAAAATTGTGCTTCATCAAGTTTTGTGCATCTTCTTGTTGATTTGCTAAGGTGAGGGCTAAAACCTTTTGAAAATCCTTCAAAAATCCACATGCATGCTCTTAAATGTTTGTCTTTGCTTCTGTACTTGAGTTATATGTGTGTTCATAAGCTTTTACAACCATGCATGGCAAGATTTTGGCTTGAAGTTGATGATAGATGAAATCGGGTTTGTTGACAGCTCTCTGACTTGTTGTTGCGAGGTGAGTTTTTCTAGGCAAATGAAGTTTAAAATGCATGAAAATTGGTAGGTGACTAGTTTTGCCAGTTTTGAACATTTTTCCCAGAAATAGGTCGAAGCTAATTTTTATTCTAAGGTCCTCAGAATGGCAAATAATTAAAATGTGTCCAAATTTGGAAGTCTGGAAAAATGAAGCAGGTTTTGGCAGATGCACCGACCTTGTGGAACGAACCAGTTTTAACTTAGTAAATGATGTCCAAAATCCATTAAATTTGGTGTACTGATGTAATTTTCAGTTTTGGACATTTTTGTCAGAAATGGACTAAGGCTAAATCTGACCCTAAGGACCTCAAAAACGACAATTATTGAAATGTGTGCAAATCTGGACAGTTTTGTGCAATCCCACTGTTTTGTGCAATCCCACTGTTTTGGCCATAACTATTGATCTCGAACTCCAAATGATGCAAGGTTTGTTTCTGATTTTAGTTCACTTCTTAAGCTTTAATTTGAAATCTTATTTACTGGAGTTGGAGATTGTTTGCTTGACTCAATGTTTGTGAGAAAATAGCCTATTGCAGTGAGGGTTTCACTTAGTTATATGCTTAGAAATTTGTTGTAACTTCTCTTGTGGTATTAATTGCTTTGGATTGTGGCATTGGGATGTTGTGTGGACTGTTTTGAGTACTTGGGGATGTTTGGATTAATTGATACTTGGCTTGAGATTGATTTTGAGTTGACTTGGGGCTTAATTGCACGGGTAAGCACGAAATGAAAACCCTAGTTGATCCTTTGAATATTGAGTGTAATTATATGTTTAGTAGGCTGCCCACAGTTGCCTTATAGCCTTAAATGTGATATTGATTCGTTGCATGTTGACAAATAGGCCTTTCTTGCATCTGAACCATGTAGATTGTTGTTGCATGTTGAATAACCTTATTATTTGATTACGTGGACGTTGAAATGAGTTATATGACCTGATTTACGTGCATTACATGGCTGCCCGTTTAATGTTCATATAACTCCATATGCTTTTCAAGTGAAATTACTTGTCTATTCGTGCCTCGCTTGTTTACTTGTCAATGTGCAATCTTGTGACTATCCAGAGGCAACCTACTTTGTTGTCCTCCTAATGTGATATATTAAATGTCATAAATGTGCATTGCATACAAGGTTGCAGCCTTTCATTCTGCCATCGAAGCGTTCACGCACACCGGGCGGTATCGGGCTTGCCGATGCAACCGTGACTACCATGGTCCAATTCCCTCTCTCGCTTGGGAGCTAGACTTCCTCGGAGAGTTGGGTCGTAAGATTTTGGGGTACATCTGGAGTACACCAACTTGGCGTGCTAAGGGGGATGATTTGAAGTCGGCCGCAACAACTGAGAGAAAAAGCTCACCGTATCCTTTTACTATGTGTATAAGTACTCTCGCTTGGTTTCGAGAGGACCTCGGGGAGGAAAGACTGGTAATTGTGTTCCTTTACTTTATATTATCGTTATGTACTTAATTGTGTTATATTCATGCTTGCAAAAAGAATTTTCATAAGTTGAACCGGAAAATGAGTTTCAAAACCTATTTCTCGTTCCCCCTCGCTGAGTTCATAAGGACTCACCCTCTTTTTCATCTCAGGTGAAGAAGATCAAGAACAGGTACCTGAGGACGATGTGCCTAACGATGATTCCTTGGAGTGATTGCCTGTCCTATGTGCCTTGCGTGATTATGGCTATTTGTGAACTATGCTACTTGAAGACTATTTCTTTTTATGTTGCTTGATGTGTAATGTAAAAGACCCCCGTTGTAATTTGGGGTCTAATTTTGGTTTGTACTGATATAAACTAGACATACACTAGACACTACTATGATCGTTTTGCTATTATTACTGCTAGTATCTATAATAGGATTATGAAGTATTAGGTAAAGGCTAAGTAAAATGAATCAACCAAATCTTAAGAAGGTACACGTTATTAAGCTAGGATCAACAGGTATTTTTGTAACGAGGATAAACAAACAAACGAGACATAGTATCATGCTAGGTTATTAATCAAACGAGACATCGAGACAACCAG
>CM075779.1:39204378-39209378 GCA_037974665.1 Ehretia macrophylla | reverse complement strand
GTTTGAGAATAGATCGAGGGCGTTGCGCCCCCGATGCCTCTAATAATTGGCTTTACCAGATAGAACTCTCACGTGAGCTCTAGCTATCCTAAGGGAAACTTCGGAGGGAACTAGCTACTAGATAGTTCGATTAGTCTTTCTCCCCTATACCCAAGTCAGACGAACGATTTGCACGTCAGTATCACTGCGGGCCTCCATTAGAGTTTCCTCTAGCTTCGCCCTGCTCAGGCATAGTTCACCATCTTTTAGGTCCCGACAGGTATGCTTGCACTCGAACCCTTCTCAGAAGATCAAGGTCGGTCGGTGGTGCACACCGCGGGAAGGATCCCGCCAATCAGCTTCCTTGCCCCTTGCGAGTTTACGCACCTAGTGACTCACACACATGTTAGACTCCTTGGTCTGTTTTTCAAGACGGGTCGAATGGGAAACCCGCAGGCCAGCACCGGGAGCGCGCAAATGCCAAAGCACACCGAAGGCACGCGCTGCCCCACGACGATCGAGGCTACGGCGTTCCGCGGGCATATCTACTGCCCAGGCTTTGGTCGCCGTCCCAATCTCTGCTGGTCCACGTCCCGAGCCGATCGGCTGACCGACTCTTGCCATTTTGCATACGACCGAGGTGCATTGCCGGCCCCCATCCGCTTCTCTCCTGACAATTTCAAGCACTCTTTGACTCTCTTTTCAATGTCCTTTTCATCTTTCCCTCGTGGTACTTGTTCGCTATCGGTCTCTCGCTTGTATTTAGCCTTGGACGGAATTTACCGCCCGCTTAGGGCTGCATTCCCAAACAACCCGACTCGCCGACAGCGCCTTGTGGTGAGACAGGGTCCGGGCACGATGGGGCTCTCTCCCTCTCTAGCGCCCCTTTCCAGGGGACTTGGGCCTGGTCCGCCGCTGAGGATGATTCTCCAGACTACAATTCGGACGGCGGTGCCGTTCGATTCTCAAGATGGGCTGTTCCCGGTTCGCTCGCCATTACTAAGGGAATCCTTGTAAGTTTCGTTTCCTCCGCTTATTGATATGCATAAACTCAACGGGTAATCCCACCTGACCTTGGGTCGCGGTCGTGACGGGACGACGCACAACAACTCGCAAGTTAAATGGATCAACCACCACTTGTCGTGACGTCCGTTGTGCCGGACTCGCATTTCAGCCAACTGCACCTCGAGGCATGAGAGGCCACAATCCACCCCCACGCATGAACTCGGTAACCCAATGTTAGGGCGTGGTGTGCAGGGGTGACGCGATGCGTGATGCCCAGGCAGACGTGCCCTCGGCCTGATGGCTTTGGGCGCAACTTACGTTCAAACACTCGATGGTTCACGGGATTTTGCAATTCACCCCGAGTATTGCATTTCGCTATGTTCTTCCTCGATCTGAGAGCTGAGATATCCATTACCGAGAGTCATTTTCATTTCATAAGGGACCAAGGCCTAACCCGGCACACCGCGGATGGGGCAGGGATAGGCTGGGCCCCATTTTTCATTTTCCTTGGCGCATTCTGCGCCGGGGTTTGTTGTTTGTGGGTCATTCGCCCCAACTCAGGAACAACACGCAGACTGGGGACGAGCCGCCTCCCCCACATCGGCCTTGCGATGTTTAAACGGGTTTGCAGGTCATTCTGCCTTCGCAGGGCTTGACAATGATCCTTCCGCAGGTTCACCTACAAAAACCTTATTACGACTTCTCCTTCCTCTAAATGATAAGGTTCAGTGGACTTCTCGTGATGTGGTGGGCAACATACCGCCCATGTTGCCGCGATTCGAACACTTCACCGGATCATTCAATCAGTAGGAGCATCGGGCGGTGTGTACAAAGGGCAGGGACGTAGTCAACGCGAGTTGATGACTCGCGCTTACTAGGAATTCCTCGTTCAAGACCAACAATTGCAATGATCTATCCCCATCACGATGAAATTTCAAAGATTGCCTAGGCCTGTCGGCCAAGGCTATAGACTCGTTGAATACATTAGTGTAGCGCGTGTGTGACCCAGAACATCTAAGGGCATCATAGACCTATTATTGCCTTAAACTTTCGCAGCCTAAAAGGTCGTAGTCCCTCTAAGAAGCTAGTTGCGGAGGGATACCTTCGCATAGCTAATTAGCAGGCTGAGGTGGACCGGCCGACCCATCCCAAAGTCCAACTACGAGCTTTTTAACTGTAACAACTTAAATATACGCTATTGGAGTTGGAATTACCGCGGCTGCTGGCACCAGACTTGCCCTCTAATGGATCCTCGTAAAGGGATTTAGATTGTACTCATTCCAATTACTATACTCTTTGAGCCCGGTATTGTTATTTTTTGTCACTATCTCCCCATGTCAGGATTGGGTAATTTACACGCCTGCTGCATTCCTTGGATGTGGTAGCTGTTTCTTAGGCTCCCTCTCCAAAATTGAACCCTAATTCTCCATCACCTATCACCACCATGGTAGGCCACTATCTTACCATCGAAAGTTGATGGGGCAGAAATTTGAATAATGCATCACCGACACGAGGGTCATGCGATTCGTCGAGTTATCATGAATCATCGCAGCAACGGGCAGAGCCCGCGTCGACCTTTTATCTAATAAATACATCCCTTCTAGAAGTCAGGGTTTGTTGTACGTACTAGCTCTAGAATAACTACGGTTATCTGAGTAGTAGATACCATCAAACAAACTATAACTGATTTAATGAGTCATTCGCAGTTTCACAGTCTTAATTAGTTCATACTTACACATGCATGGCTTAATCTTTGAGACAAGCATATGACTACTGGCAGGATCAACCAAGTAGCATTCCTAAGGGTCGACGACTCGATACGAGTGCACGACCATCGTACGCGATTAGCGACGAATGCTGATTTCGGGCAAAGAGAGGCCAAGGACCCCATACCGTCATGGTCTGCCGTATCCGAGAGATCGAGCGACGCCCCACGGGTCACGTGTGCCGCACTTGTTGGAGTGAGCAACTTGAACACGGGACGAGCTTAGGGGTTCGTCCCACATCATTCACGGAGGTAGACGCAAGGCAAAAGATGGACGATGTGACTTTAGACTACCTTCTTTGTAGGTATGCAACACAGGAAATCGACCGATAGACCGAGGCAACATAAGGACTAGGCCCGCGAATGAAGAGACAAGTAGGAGCGGGCGTCGCTGCTCAACCAGGGATCCAACCAACCCATACAAGCCGACCACCACTCACATGCTATCATGTTTGCTATGCCCAGACCACCAAGTCGGTAACTGCCCCACCGTCTACGCAAACGAAGCCCTTCAAACAAACAGAACGAGCGAGATGGCCCGAGAACGCACCACTAGGCACGAAGAATTTCTGAGGGACAAGGGACAAGGGACGGGAACGACACGAGGTGTATGAGCAGGCCGCACGTCGCAAGCTTAGGAGCCCACTTCATGGTGCCCGACCAAGCACCGAGTGCACGCACTTGAGGTACCAACCAAAAGCGGACTTCGAGCCCCCGCGGTGCTTAGATCGCCACGACACTAGACCATGTCCGTCGCATTATGACTCAGCGAGGACCATGGCGCCGTGTGTTAGGCGATTCACGCATCGCGCTGGTCCATAGGAACACACCGTCGAACGGCTTGGAGGCAGCACGATGTTTGGATCGCCATGACATTGAAGCTCTAGCCATCGTGTATGCCCCTACCGTCGTGTGCTAGGCGATTCGCGCATCGTGTATGCCCCTACCGTCCCCCTGTATGCAACCGTATACAAGGAACGGGACAATCAAACTACCTTCCTGCCCACGCGGTGCTTGGATCGCCGCGACACTAGACCACATCCGTCGCATTATGACTCAGTGAGGACTATGGCATCATGTGCTAGGCGATTCTCGCATCGCGCAGACCCATAGGAATACACCGTCGGACAGCTTCGAGGCAGCATGGTGCTTGGATCACCACGACATTGAAGCTCTAGCCATCATCATATCGCAACGCTCGCGTCGTCACTTAACGAAAGCCAAGGCCGTGTGCTAGGCTATTCACGCATCGCGCATGCCTTTACCGTCCCCCTATATGCACCTATATGCATGGAACGGGACAAGCAAACTACTTTCATGCCCACGCAGTGCTTGGATCTCCACGACACTAGACACGTCCGTCGCATTACGACTCAGCGAGGACCATGGCATCGTGTGCTAGGCGATTCGCACATCGCACAGGCACGTCAGAACCCACCTGGGGGAAGGCTTCAAGGCAGCATGGTGCTTGGATCGCCACGACTTTGAAGCATAAGCAATTGTCTCATCGTAACGCTTGCGTCGTTGCTTAACAAAAGCCAATGCCACGTGTGCTAGGTGATTCGCGCATCACGCTTGCCTCCACTATCCCTCCTAGAGCTGCCCAAGCCCAACCGGTGCTTGGATCGCCACGACACTAGACCATGGCCGCGCGCATCTACTCGGCAACGGCCATGGCTTCGTGTGCTAGGCGATTTGCACATTGCGCAGGCCCAACGACACGTCGGGGGACAGGAATGTCCCACAACGTGTACCTAGTCGACAGCACAGGGATGGCTAATTTTGTTCTTGGGCAACCACTCGCCCCCTCATTAACCTTCCCAATGACGTCGACGGTGTTGCGGCACCAAGATGGATAATGAGGGGCTAGGAAAGCCACCACGTTCCTTATTAGCCATCCTATAGTACATTTAGAAGCAAAAACCCAAGTGACAACAATAACGTACATTTTGCCCGAGATTCATAATGGGTGGTTTACACTATAAATGGCCCCATGTGGCATGATCTTCGCACCCAACTTGCTCTTTATTGATAGCATATGATATCCAAATGCTTCAAGATTATTTTTTTCGAAAAAATATTTTTAATATTTAATAATTGCAAAAAATAGGAAAAAATCAGAAAATAAGTAGAAAATTCAGAAAAATTTACATTAATTCATTGATTAATTTGTTAAATGATATTCAAAAAAAATTTCGGAAAATTAATTTTTAATATTTAAAAATTACGAAAACTAGGAAAAAATCAGAAA
>CM075779.1:39196878-39199378 GCA_037974665.1 Ehretia macrophylla | reverse complement strand
TCCTCTTCCCTCCTGACAATTTCAAGAATTCTTTGACTCTCTTTCAATGTCCTTTTCATCTTTCCCTCATGGTACTTGTTCGCTATCGGTCTCTCGCCCGTATTTAGCCTTGGATGGAATTTACCGCCCGCTTAAGGATGCATTCCCAAACAACCCAACTCACTGACAGCGCCTCGTGGTGCGACAGGGTCCGGGCACGATGGGGCTCTCACCCTCTCTGGTGCCCCTTTCCAGGGGACTTGGGCCCAATCCACTACTGAGGATACATCTCTAGACTACAATTCGAACGGCGGAGCTGCCCGATTCTCAAGCTGGGATGTTCTCGGTTCACTTGCCGTTACTAAGGGAACTTTGTAAGTTTCTTTCCCTCCGCTTATTGATATTCTTAAACTCAGCAGGTAATCCCGCCTGACCTGGGGTCGCGGTCATAGCGCACGGCGTTGGAGGGTCTATCTTCTAT
Organism: Ehretia macrophylla; assembly: GCA_037974665.1. NCBI lineage: Eukaryota > Viridiplantae > Streptophyta > Magnoliopsida > Boraginales > Ehretiaceae > Ehretia > Ehretia macrophylla. The sequence continues at coordinate 39,198,918 of CM075779.1, read as the reverse complement.
CTTGCACGCGTGACGGGAAGACGCACGACAACTCGCGAGTTGAATGGGCCAACCACCACTTGTCGTGATGTTCATCGCACTGGACTAGCATTTCGACCGACTGCGCCTCGAGACACGGGAGACAACAATTATCCCCCACGCACGAACCCGACTACCCAGTGTTGGGCTCGGGGTGGGATGGGTGACACGATGTGTGACGCCCAGGCAGACGTGCCCTCAGCCTAACGGCTTCGGGCGCAACTTGCATTTCATAAAGGATCAAGGCCTAACCTGGCACACCGCGGACGGGACAGGGATAGGCTGGCCCCCGTTTTTCATTTTCCTTTGCGCATTCCGCGCCGGGGTTTGTTGTTTGCGGGTTGTTCGCCCTGACTCAAGACCGACACGCAGGCTAGGGAAGAGCCACCTCCCCTGCGTCATCCCCGCCTTGTTTAAACGAGTTCGCAGGTCGTTCTGCCTTCGCAGGGTTCGACATTGATCCTTTCGCAGGTTCACCTATGGAAACCTTCTTACAACTTCTCCTTCCTCTAAATGATAAGGTTCAGTGGACTTCTCGCGACGTCGCAGGTAGTGAACCGCCTACGTCGCCGATTGTTGGCCATTGGCCCCACGCACGTACTATCGTGTGTCATGGGCACCCCATGCGTGCAGCTTCGTGCGGCATGTGGGCCACATGCGCGCACCATATTGCAGCATGAGCGCCCCATGTACGCACCTTCATGCGACATGGGTACCCCATGCGCGAGCCTTCGTGCGGCATGGGCACCCCATGCGCGAACCATCGTGCGGCATAGGCGCCCCATTGTTCGTCATGGGTGCCCCATACGCGCACCTTCGTGCAGGATGCCGGCACTATCGTGTGGCATGGGTGCCCCTTGCGCGCACCTTCATTAGGCTTGCAGGCCATATGTGCTCACTATTGTGCAGAAAGCATACCCGATGCGCGCACTATCGTGCTGTATGGGAATCCCATCGTTCGTCATTGGCGCGCCATACACGTACCTTCGTTCGGTATGCGTGCACCATCGTGCGGCAAAGGCAACCCATGAGTACACCATCGTGCGGCATGCGGGCTACATGCGCCCACCTTCGTGCGGAATGCGCGCCACATACGTTCAGCATTGTACGGCATGGGCGCCCATGCGCACACCATCATGTGGCATGGGCGCTCTATGCGATCACCATCATGCGGCATGGGCACCCCATGCGCGCATCTTCGGGCGGCATGTGGGCCACATGTACGCACCATATTGCGACATGCGCACTCCATGTGCGCACCTTCGTGCGCCATGGGCGCCCCCATGCGGGCACCTTCGTGTGGCATGCTTGCAACATCGTGCGACATTGGCCCATCATGCGTGCACCTTCATGCGGTATGTGGGACATATGCGCGCACCATCGTGCGGTTTGGGTGCCATATCGTGCGGCATAGGTGCCCCATGCGAGGACTTTCGTGCGGCATGCGGGTACCGTCGTGCGGCATGGGTGTCCCATGAGCTTACATTCATGCAGCATGCGGGCCATATGCGCGCACCTTCATGCGGCATGTACGCCACATGCGTACACCTTCGTGCGGAATGTGCGCACCATCGTGTGGCATCGGTGCCCCATGCGCATACTATCGTACGGCATGGGCACCCCATGTGCACACCATCATGCGGCATCGGCGCCTCATGTGCGCACCTTCGTGCAGCATGTGGGCCATATATACGTACCAAATTACGGCATGCGCGTCCCCTGTGCGCACCTTTCTGTGACATAGGTGCCCTATGCACGCACCTTCGTGCGGTATGCGTGCACCTTCGTGAGGTATACGAGCACCATCGTGCTGCATGGGTGCCCTATGCGCGTTCCTTTATGCGGTATGCGGGCCACATGATCCTACCATCGTGCAACATGCACGCACCATCGTGCCACATGAGCGCACCTTCTTGCGCCATGCGCGCCACATACACATACCTTCGAGTGGAATGCATGCACCATCGTGCGACATCGGCGCCCCATGCGTATACCATCGTGCGGCATGGGCGCCCCATGCGT
>CM075779.1:39176878-39191878 GCA_037974665.1 Ehretia macrophylla | reverse complement strand
CACCCCAACTCAGGACCGACATGTGGGCTGGGGATGAGCCGCCTCCCCCGCGTTGGCCCCGCTGTGAGGCCCGACCTCGAATTGCATGCGATACCTTGATTCGTTTGCCCTAACCTTGAACTGCGTGCCTTAACCAAAGTTTAAGAGTCATGTCTTGAATTACGTGCATTCATTTAGGGTTGCATGCATTACTTGGAATACGTGTATTTGTCTCGTAGTTCGTGTCTTACCTCGTAGTACGTGTGAAGCCCCGCACCAAACCCCATATGCATATCATATCATTTAATAAGTGTTTATATCAATTAATGTGCATTTACCTTGGTTTACGTGCATCTATCTCATTTAATGTGTATATGAGTGCAATCGAGAACCTTAGAGGTTGTAGATGATAATTAAATTTTACTAAATTAAATTAACTAACCAAAATAATTAAAATTGGAACTACATGATAATACTATGCATTTACACTATTGGAAATGCATTTATATCATTTAACGTATATTTGCATCATTTTACGTGTACTTGCATTCTTTAACATGTATTTGCGTGATTTAGATATCGTAAGAATTAAATAAGCAACACTACATTACAATAGCTAACTAGATAAGTTGCAGTAGAACTAACGGGCAAACTAGAAAATAGGCTTTTAGTTGGAGGGCACTCTTGTCTTTTGGCAACCAATTTAAAATATCCTACCTATACACACACATTACACCACTCAACACTGACAAAAACACTACACACACACACACATAGCAAAAATACTACACACACACACACACACACACATGATTGAGAGGGGGGGAGAAGAGAGAAAGAAGAAAGAGAGGAAGAAGAAGAGGAAGGAAGGAGACTTGCATTTTTTAGCTCTTGCTTGCATCTTCAACATCAATCTTAGCATTTAACTACTCAAGAACAAGGTGAGGGAATTTTCATAAATGGTTTTAAAGGATTCATTCAAGATTATTAATGTTCATTTGATGTTAATCTTGTTATAGCTTGTATAGAAAAGCTTGGATGATGAGAAGGTTGAGTATTTTGTGTTGTAGATCTAGGGCTTGTTCAAATTATGAAATGGTGATCATGTGGGGTTGTGGGATGGTTTTGATTGAGTTTGAACTCCTATATGATGCCTAATAGTCACCTTGACCATACTTAATTGTTGGTAGAAGGTTGTGTGGTTGTAAGCTTGATTGTTGAAAAAATGGTGTTTTCCCGCAAACAGCACGACTGGGGGACCCCCCCTCCACCGGTCGACCGGTGGTGGACCCCTCGTCCGCTGGTAAGGCCTCTGTTTCACCAAAAATGCGATGAACTTGTTTTAGCAATTTCGGGAGCTATAGATGTCGAAATGGGGCACGGTCAGTGGCGTTAGAACCGTATCGAACCCTAGATTATTATGGTGGAATTTAATTATGGTTTCATTAAATTTTCTTGATGTTATATGTCCAACATGATCAATAACCATCAAGAAATATTAATTGTGGCACTACAAAGGTTTATACATGCAAAGTGTTCACATGCTTACTTGCTAGACCATAGGATATCACCTTGAGCATGCTTGAATCATGTAATTTCTTGAGTATGCTTGACATGGATACATGGTGAGGACCAAGAATAAGCTTCAATCACGTAATTGCTTAGTATACTTGAATAAGCTTGAATCATATATATGCACGAATGTACTTGCCTCGTGTTAATTGGTTAAGTTTGGATCAAGTACATATTGAACATGATTTGATTAAGAATATGTTTGATTAAGTAATTGGATCATCATTTATATCTCCAAGAATATTGGTTTGGTTGCAACCCCTTACTTGTTAAGGGATGGGATCAAAGGTGCACACGACAGTGATAGTGGAAGACACCTATTGAGGTGTACACGGCTGTGATAGTGGCAGACACCTCCCTACCCTAATGGTTTCTATATGATTATGGTTAAGGAATAAGGGACTATATGGAGCAAAGTGCACACGGCAATGATAGTGGGAGACACATTTTGAGGTGCACACGACTGTGATAGTAGGAGACACCTCTTGAATCCGTATAAGCCACCTTCCTTATTTGTATCTATCTCTTGATTACGGCTGGGATATATGTTTTGATATGTGTTTTTCTACTCTCGCTTGGTCCCTCGAGGTCTTCGGAGAGTAGAGTTAGTTACTGTTAACATTTTATAATTGTTGTCTCAATTCGTGTTATACTTGATGTTCTTATGGAATGTTCAAGATCATGTATTATTTACTTGCGAGATATAATTGTGCGTGCATGGCATGGTTTTATACAAGGCTTTCTAAAGACAAGAAAATGTTTACGAAAAATCTTTCCTTGTTTTCCTCCTCACTGAGCTATACGCGAGGATCTAGCTCACCCTCTTTTAACAATTTCAGGTGAGGTTTAGCCACACAAGCTCCCACGTGGTTGCAAGCTTTGTTGAGTTGATGAGATGGATACATGCTTGTGTGATCTACGTGCTTGTTTGAAGATTTACTTCTTGCCATGAAGAACATGTTTGTAATTGATCAATTTATTATGTTGTAATATATTTTGGTTAACTAGATACCCAGCTAGGATTGATCTTTATGCTTGTGAGACCTATAACTAGGATGATGAACAGGTGGTTCTTGGTTTGGTTAATTTGTAACAAGGTGTTGTAAATCCTTTAAGGCTGATGTTTTGGGAGAATTTCAAAAGTCTTTTGGAACTCCTTGTGGAATATTACAACTACTCAGGTTTCTACTTTCGAATCTTGCAGGGGCTAAGAATTGACCCGTCATGTCTCGGCCTTAAACTAGCGATGGGCCGGGGTCGGGGCGTGACACTTAAAGTGGTATAAGAGCTTAGCTCATTAGCTAGGCGCAAGCTGGGTTTGGAACCCCTTGTCAGTGGGTAGAAGCCTCAAAGCCTCAAGGTGAAATTGATTAAGATGATATGGGTGTGTAGGGTGAAAAGATGGCTTTAACAAAAGTTGGAGGTTATGGTTGTTCGAGGTTATCTTAGTCAAAGGATCGAGTTAAAGATTGAAGATCCTTGAGTAAGAATTTAGCCATAGTGTCATGTGGTACATAAGAATTGTCTTGGATTATGAACTAAGTTCAGGTTGTATCGTAGGGTTAAACTCTTTTGAAAGAAGGTCTCTTGTGCATTTTCAAGCTTCTTCTAGCATTTACATCCAACAACTTGCTAAGGTGAGGGTTAAACTCTTTTGAAAGCTTTCAAAACTTACATGCATGCTCTCATGTGGCTATATTTACCTCTGTAGTTGTTGTATATGTGTGTATATGAGCTTATCTACTCATGCATGGCATGATAATGGCTAGAACTTGAAGATAGGTAAAAACGTTTTTGCTGGCAGTTTTCTGACCTTGTAGTGCGAAGTGCATTTGGCTTAGTAAACCTTGATCAAAATGGGTGAAAATTGGTAGGTCACTCATTTTGTCAGTTATGAATATTTTTTGTAGAAATAGGCTAAGGCCAATTTTGACTCTAAGACCCCCAAAATGGAAAAATATCGAAAGGTGTCTAAATCTGGAAAAATTGGAAAAATGAAATAGGTTTCTGGCAGATTACTGACTTTGTAGAACGAAGTGTTTTTGACCTAGTAAATGTTGATAAAAATGAATGAAAATTGTTTGATTTTTAGATTTTGCAGTTCTGTACATTTTTGTCAGAAATAGGCCAAAGCTAAATCTGACTCAAAGACCATCAAAAATGGCAAAAATCGTAATCTGTCTAAAACTGGACAGTTTTGCCTAGTCTCACAGTTTTGGCCATAACTCCTAAGTCCGAACTCCAAATGCGGCGAGGTTTGTTCCTAGATTTAAATAACTCATTAAGTTTCAAATTGAAATTTGGTTCACTGAAATTGGAGACTAATTGCTTGGCTAATTGAATGTGGAAAAACATACCATTGCAGTGAGGTTTTTGCTTAGTGATATGCTTTGAATAATGTTGAGACCTTGCTTGAGGTATTGAATGCTTGGAATTGTAGCACATAGATGTTGTGTGGACTGTTGTGGTTGGTTGAGGTTGTTTAATTTGGTTGATGCATGGCTTGGGATCATTAATTGACGAATGGTTTGCTTAATCACATGTATAAGCACCGAATTGAAGCCCAAGCGCTCATGACTAATTGCTAAGAGATGACCCTATGTTTAAATTTGTTTAATTGTGTGGTTAATAGGCTGCCCGTAATTGTCCTTATAGCTCTAAATATGATTCCCGATGATTGCATGTTGATAAGTGAGCCATCCTTGCACCCGGTCTCATGTGAGCATCGTTGCATGCTTGTATAATGTTAATACTTGATACGTGAACCCCGAAATGAGTTATATGACTTAATTTATATGTGTTACTTGGCTGCCCGTTTAATGTTCATATAACTCTATGTGTTCTACAAAGTGAAATTTCATGTGAAGCATGCCTCGTTCGTTTACTTGGCAATATGTGATCTTATAATTGCTTGGAGGCAACCTACTTTGTTGTCCTCCTAATGTGATATGTTAAATGTTATAATTGTGCATTGCATACAAGGTTGCAACCTTTCATTTTGGCATGGTAGCGTTTCACGCACGACGAGCGGCATCGGGCTTGACGGTGCTACCGTGACTACCATGGTCCAATTCCTTCTCTCGCTTGGGGGCTAGACTTCCTCAGAGAGTTGGGTCGTAGGTTTGGTGTACATCCGGAGTACACCCGTTGGGAGTGATAAGTGGATAATTGAAGCCGACAGCAACAACTATTATTGGAAATGAACTTGAGAGTAAAAGCTCACCGTATCCTTTTCACTATGTGTTTAAGTACTCTCGCTTGGTTTCTAGAGGACCTCGGGGAGCAAAGATGGGTAAATGTGTTCATTTATATTTATGTTATGTTATGAACTTGCTTATTTCATATGACATGTTTTCAAAAAGGGTTTTCATAAGATTAACCAGAAAAGAGTTTTAAAATGTTATCTCTCGTTCACCCTTGCTGAGTTCATAAGGACTCACCCTCTTTTATCATCACAGGTGAAGAAGATCAGGAACAGGTACACGAGGATAACGTGCCTGTTGATGACTCCTTGGTGTGATTGTATGCCTTACGTGTCTTGCTTGACTGTCGCTATCTTGTGAACGATATGTTTGTTTTGAAGACTATCTCTTATGTTGTTTGTTGTCGTTGTAAATGACCCCCGTTGTAATTTGGGGTCTAATTTTGGCTTGTACTGATTATGACAAGATGAACACTCTATCTTGTGAGTTGCTTTCACTATTTTGTTTTAGTAACTATTGTAGGCAACTCAATGACTAGGTGAAGAATCAAATGATGTAGCTCTATCTAATTTCACTCAATCGTAAGCTAAAGAACAACAGGTACTTGTGCCATAGGAATTGACAAGTAAACGGGATATAGTCATTGTGCTAGTCTTATAAATCAAACAAGACTTTCGAGATAAACTAGCAGGTATATCGATTAATGACCAAATAGGAGTCCTTAATGGAATTGGATTAATGATTGGTATAATTGAGGCGTTTAGAGATTAGGTCAAACCAAAAGGTCCTAAATACAACCGTTATACTGCCGGTTTTTTGAAAAATCTTTTGGAGTTCTAGGCTAACGTTAAGTGTTAAATCTTAACAAATGATTAAGTATGTGAAATGGTGTAAATGATTAGATCACACCCTAGTCTAACCTCTATAGGTCGGGTTGAGGCGTGACACTTTATTAGAATGGTATCAAAGCTTAGATTGCTTAAGCCATGTTTAACTCTCAGACCTTGGGTAGAAGCCCTATGGTAATTATGATGATTTGTTTATATGTGTTAATATGTGCCAATGTTAAATGTGCCTTCTTTGTTTCTACGTGCTTATGTGATTAACTTGTCTTAACTGTTTTGAAAATTATATGTCTATGTGAAACTGTACGTTGCATACACTATACATTAATTTCTTATCTTATCATGTCCCAAAAATTGTACATAATAATATGTGCCTATAGATGGCTGACCTTAGTACCCGCAATACCAATAGGGGCGATGAGCCTCAAGAAGCCGGAGATGCTCACCAAACTAACCCCGGCATGGCTATGTTTAACATGATGGCGAGTGCTATGGATCACGTGTCGTGAGTAATGGAACGTCAAGAAGCACGTGAAGCAGCCCATAACAACAACAACTACGAAGCTGGTGGTAACAACAACAAGAATGGTGGTAACAATGGGAGAAACAGCAGGATGCGGGAGTTCCTTGATTTTTACCTGCCCAAATTCTACGGGGAAGCTAATGATGAAAAGGCAGAGGCTTGGTTGTCTGAGATTGAAAGGATTTATAGGCCACTTGACTATACTGACGAGGAAAGGATTGAGTTTGCTGTGTTTCTGTTGCACGGGGATGCTGATTATTGGTGGCACACTGTGGAGGCACTTTGGAAAACTGATCATACACCTCGCCTATGGAATCATTTCGTTAAGGCATTCAAGGAGAAATACACACCTGCAATTTCAAGACAGAGACAGATTGAGGAGTTTATGACCTTGAGCCAAGGCAACATGACGGTGGCTCAGTATGAGGGGCTTTGACAGACTGTCCCGTTATGCACAATACATGGTTAGTACCCCTAAGGCGAAGATGTGGAAGTTTATGAATGGGTTGAGGCCAGGAATTCAGGATCACTTGGCTTCACATGACTTCACTACATATTTTGCTCTTCTTGTTGTTGCTTCCCAAGTTGAGAAAAGAAAACTTGATAGAGCTGGTTCAAGTCAGCCGAACAAGAAACCTTACATGCCTCAAGGGCAACAGAGGAAATTTCAGACTCAGAGTCACAGTCAGGGCTAGAGCCAGAACAGACCAGTTAATAACCGTGGCCCGTCTAAAGCACTATCAGCCTCTTCTACCCGTGGATCCACAGGTAGTTCACTTGCTACTCAGTCTATCAACTGTTCCTACTGTGACAAGAAGGGTCATACCGAGGCCCAGTGCTAGAAGAAGTCGGGACGACGCGTGCGGTGTGGCAGTGATCAGCATCAGATTAAGGATTGCCCTAAATGGCAAGGAGGACAAAATCAGAATAAACTAGCTGGTAGTGGCAAGACTCCAGTTCCTAGAGTTCAAGCCCGAGCTTATGCTATTGAATGCGAGGAGCTTCCAGAGGAGACTGTTGTTGTTGAATGTACATTTTTGATACTGAATCAACCTGTTAAGGGGCTAATTAATCTAGGTACTACTCATTCATTTATTACTCCCTTATGTGTGCAACGTGTAAAATTACGAGTTGAATGTTTGCCTTACAAAGTAGAAATCGGTATTCCGATGGGTTCTAAACTTGTTACTAGCTCAGCTTGTAAAGAATGTAAAATTCAAAAAGGATTGGGAATTCTCGGCCAATCTTATAGTGTTACCCTTTCGAGACTACAAATTCATCTTAGGAATGGACTGGTTGGCAAAGTATCATGCCCAACTAGATTGTCGGACAAAGATTGTAACGTTTCAAATACCTAGCCAACCAACATTGGAGGTAATAGGTCGAAGGGATTTCACCGGGAATTCCATCATTTCATCTACGAAAGCAATGAAGTTCATAAGAAAAGGGTGTAGTTGATACTTAGCTTACCTTATCAATAAGCCATCGGATAAAGCTAAGTTGGAGGAGACGCCAGTGATCAAAGAATATGCCAATGTGTTCCCAGAAGAATTGCCAGGTTTACCTCCAGATCGGGAGATCGAGTTTGTAATAGAATTACTGCCTGGCACTCAGCCGATATCTAGAGTTCCCTATCGTATGGCACCAGCCGAGCTACAAGAATTGAAGGACCAATTGCAAGGATTGCTAAAGAAGGCGTTTGTTCAACCAAGTTCTTCTCCGTGGGGTGAACCAGTACTATTTGTAAAGAAGAAGGACGGAACGTTGAGGCTATGCATCGATTACCGAGGATTGAACCAAGTGACCGTCAAGAACAAATACCCACTTCCATTGATCAATGAGTTGTTTGACCTACTTCAAGGAGCTAAAGTGTATTCGAAACTCAACTTGAGACAAGGGTATTATCAATGCGAATCAAAAAGGAGGATGTTCCTAAATCAGCTTTCAGGATGAGATATAGGCATTATGAGTTTGTGGTAATGCCATTTGGGCTAACTAATGCCCCTGTAGCTTTTATGGACTTGATGCATAGGGTGTTTCAACCCTACTTGAACCAATTTGTAGTGATCTTTATTGATCATATCTTGGTGTACTCAAAGTCTGAGGTCGAGCATGAACAACATCTGCGATTGGTATTGCAGAAACTTTGGGAGCATCAATTGTATGCCAAGTTTAGCAAATGTGAATTTTGGTTGCGGCAGATTGCATTCTTGAGGCACATCATATCCCAAGAGGGAATAGTGGTGTACCCAGCAAAGATAGAAGTGGTGATGTGTTGGAAGAAGCCGAAAGATGTTACAGAGGTTCGGAGTTTTCTTGGTCTAGCCGGCTATTATCAAGGGTTCGTGAAGGATTTCTCAAAGATTGCAGGACCGCTTACGAAGCTCACTCAGAAAAAAATCAAGTTCGTGTGGGTGGCAAGTGTGAGAATAGCTTTCAGGAGTTGAAGACAAGATTGACAACCGCACCAGTTCTTGCACTACCTGAAGGAAGTCAAGGCTTCGTAATCTATAGCGATGCTTCTAAGGAAGGTTTGGGTTGTGTATTGATGCTAAATGGTAGGGTGATTGTATATGCCTCTAGGAAGCCAAAGCCGTATGAATTGAATTACCCGACGCATGATTTGGAGCTAGCGGCTATTGTGTTTGCACTAATGAAATGGAGGCACTATTTGTGGGGTAACAAGTTTGAGGTGTTTACGGATCACAAGAGTTTGAAGTACTTGTTCTCACAGAAAGAATTGAATATGAGGCAAAGACGGTAGATGGAGCTCTTGGATGATTATAACTACACAATCAACTATGTGCCCGGTAAAGCAAATGTGGTAGTAGATGCCTTAAGTAGGAAGGCGAGCATGGCAAAATTGGGAGTTAAGGTGCGGGAGTTGTTAGAAGAAGCATTTATGTGGAAACCACAATTGACTCAAAAATGATTACTTTTTGCCACTACACAAGTTCAATCGACCTTGTTGTCTGAGATTCGAAAGGCCCAACAGAAGGACCAACAGTTTTAGAAGATTAAGGAAAGCAACGCAGATTTCAAGTTTCTTGAGGATGGTATTTGGAGGTTCAGGAGTCGAATTTGTGTCCCTAATAACCCAGAGTTGAAAAAGAAGATTCTTGAAGAAGCCCATAACTCAAGATACACCATTCACCCCGGTGGAACAAAGATGTACCGGTACTTGAAGCAATACTATTGGTGGAATAACATGAAGATAGAGATTGCAGAGTTTGAGGCACAGTGTTTAACTTGTTAGAGGGTCAAGGCAGAACATCAATGACCGGCAGGTTTACTTCAGCCATTGGAAATTCCCCAATGGAAATTGGAACATATAACTATGGACTTTGTTATGGACCTGCCCAGGTCACAAAAGGGTCATGATGTTGTTTGGGTCATAGTGGATAGATTGACTAAGTCAGCACACTTCTTACCGATGAACAAGGAGGGTAGTCCTGAGAAACTGGGAGATATGTATGTGGCAGATATTGTAAGGCTGCATGGGATGCCTGTAAGTATTGTATCGGATAGGGATCCTCGTTTTACTTCCTAGTTTTGGAAGAGATTACAAGAAGCCTTGAGGACGAAGTTGAGTTTTAGTACAGCTTATCACCCTCAGACTGATGGACAATCTGAGAGAACTATTTAGATTCTGGAGGATATGCTGAGGGCGTGTGTTTTAGACTTCGGAAAAGTTTGGGAGAAGTATCTACCTCTAGCGGAGTTCGCTTATAATAACAGCTATCAGGCCACTATCGGGATGACCCCATTTGAGGCATTGTATGGACGTAAGTGTCGATCCGTAATATACTGGGATAAAGTAGGAGAGACGAAGACTTTTGACCCTACCCTTCTACCAGAACTTATGAAGACTGTTGAAAATGTCCACCTCATCCGGAAACAGATGCTTATCTCCCAAAGCAGGCAGAAAAATTATGCAGACCGATGGAGACAGAATTTAGAATTTGAGGTCGGCGATAAGGTGTTCTTGAAGATATCACCTCGGAGGGGATTGATTAAACATGGTAAGGGTGAAAAGTTGAGCCCGAGGTTTGTAGGACCATTTGGGATAAATGAGAAATTTGGCAAATTGGCGTATTGCCTAGAACTTCCCCAAAACCTCTCCAATATTCATGATGTCTTCCATGTCTCAATGTTGTGGAAGTATTACCCTGACCTATCACACATCTTGGAGCCAAAGCCATTGCAGCTTCGGGAGAACTTGTCTTATGAAGAAAAGCCTATTCGGATCCTAGACGAACAAGATCGGGAGTTACGCAACAAGTTTATACCGATGGTAAAAGTATTATAGGATCACCATGGAGTTGAAGAAGCAACGTGGGAAAGGCGAGACCAGATAGAGCAACAGTTTCCGACGTTATTCCAAAGGTAATATTGAATTTTAGGTTGAAATTCTTTTAAGGAGGGGAGGATGTGAGGCTCGACCTCAAATTGTGTGCAATACCTTGATTCGTTTGCCCTAACCTTCAACTGTATGCCTTAACCTAGGTTTAAGAGTCGTGTCTTGAATTATGTGCATTCATTTAGGGTTGCATGCATTTACTTGGAATACGTGCATTTGTCTCGTAATTCGTATCTTACCTCGTAGTGCGTGCCCTAGACTTAGAAAAGCGTGCCTGCACGCTAATCAAGAAAGCATCCTACGCAAAGCACTAGACTATTAAACAATCTTACAAACTCCACTAACTATTATTTTAATCCTAAGTCAATTCACTAAAAGACAAAAACACTAAGCACTAAACATTCTTTATTCCTTATTCTTTTTGCAAAATCCATGCACCTCAAATACCACAATCAACCTACAATAAAATAAGCCTAAACAAAACAAAAAAAAATTCAGATTCTTGCTCCATATGGCCGGCCATATCAAGGCCATTTGACAAGCTTTGCAACTTCAAAAATATTCCTAGACAAACCTATGACACAATGCATAATAAAAAGTAAAACCAAGCACCCTACCCTAAGCTACCTTTCTCAGCTCTCACAATACCCATACTCCTCACAATTCAAAATGCACAAAAGACAAAGGAATTTTCAAATTTGATGAGCTCAAGGCCGACACACACACTCAAAGCCTTCTCAAACATCATTTCCCTCAAGCCTTCTCTCATTCTCTCACTCTCTCTCGGCCATGGCTACTTCATGAACCTCCATAGCTCAAGCTCACATTCTAAGACTCACCTAGGCTCTCAAGGACTCTAAGGAACTCGACCATTGCAAGCAACAAACAAGAAATCTCACACAAAGCTCACAAATCTCTCTATCTCAGCCATAGGTATGTTTTGATAGATTTCCTTCATTTCCTTTTGTTCTAATCACATGCACGCACTAAGAATATGTTAACTAAGCTAGGAAGTAAAGAACAACCAGCTGTCTTTCGGCCAAAACAAGGAAAAGAAGGTCTCTTGTGCGTTTTCAAGCTTCTTCTAGCATTTACATCAAACGACTTGCTAAGGTGAGGGTTAAACTCTTTTGAAAGCTTTCAAAACTCACATGCATGCTCTCATGTGGCTATATTTACCTCTGTAGTTGTTGTATATGTGTGTATATGAGCTTATCTACTCATGCATGGCATGCTAATGGCTAGAACTTGAAGATAGGTAAAAACGTTTTTGCTGGCAGTTTTCTGACCTTGTAGTATGAAGTGCATTTGGCTTAGTAAAACTTGATCAAAATGCGTGAAAAATGGTAGGTCACTATTTTTGTCAGTTATGAACATTTTTTTTAGAAATAGTCCAAGCACAATTTTGACTCTAAGACCCCCAAAATGGCAAAATATTGAAAGGTGTCTAAATCTGGAAAAATTGGAAAAATGAAATAGGTTTCTGACAGATTACTGATTTTGTAGAACGAAGTGTTTTTTTCCTAGTAAATGTTGATAAAAATTCATGAAAATTGGTAAATTACTAGATTTTTCAGTTCTAGACATTTTTGTCAGAAATAGGCCAAAGCTAAATCTGACTCTAAGACCCTCAAAAGTGGAAACAATCGTAATCTATCTAAAATTGGACAGTTTTGCATAGTCTCACAGTTTTGGCCATAACTCCTAACTCCGAACTCTAAATGCAGCAAGGTTTGTTCCTAGATTTAAATAACTCATTAAGATTCAAATTGAAATTTGGTTAACTGAAATTGGAGACTAATTTCTTGGCTAATTGAATGTGAAAAAATAGACCATTGCAGTGAGGTTTTTGCTTAGTGATATGCTTTGAATCATGTTGAGACCTTGCTTGAGGTATTGAATGCTTGGAATTGCAGCACATAGATGTTGTATGGACTGTTGTGGTTGGTTGAGGTTGTTTAATTTGGTTGATGCATGGCTTGGGATCATTAATTGACGAATGGTTTGCTTAATCGCATGTATAAGTGCGAAATTGAAGCCCTAGCGCTCATGACTAATTGCTAAGAGATGACCCTATGTTTAAATGTGTTTAATTGTATGGTTAATAGGCTGCCCGTAATTGTCCTTATAGCTCTAAATATGATTCCCGATGATTGCATGTTGATAAGTGAGCCATCCTTGCACCCGGTCTCGTGTGAGCATCGTTGCATGCTTCTATAATGTTAATACTTGATACGTGAATCCTGAAATGAGTTATATGACTTGATTTATATGTGTTACTTGGCTGCCCGTTTAATGTTCATATAACTCTATGTGTTCTACAAAGTGAAATTTCATGTGAAGCATGCCACGTTTGTTTACTTGGCAATATGTGATCTTATAATTGCTTGGAGGCAACCTACTTTGTTGTCCTCCTAATGTGATATGTTAAATGTTATAATTGTGCATTGCATACAAGGTTGCAACCTTTCATTCTGGCATGGTAGCGTTTCACGCACGCCGGGTGGCATCGGGCTTGCCAGTGCTACCGTGACTACCATGGTCCAATTCCCTCTCTCACTTGGGGGCTAGACTTCCTCGGAGAGTTGGGTCGGAGGTTTTGTGTACATTTGGAGTACACCTGTTGGGAGTGATAAGTGGACGATTGAAGCCGATCGCAACAACTGTTATCGGAAAGGAACTTCAGAGCAAAAGCTCACCGTATCCTTTTCACTATGTGTTTAAGTACTCTCGCTTGGTTCCTAGAGGACCTCGGGGACGAAAAATAGGTAAATGTGTTCATTTATATTTATGTTACATTATGAACTTGCTTATTTCATATGACATGTTTTCAAAAAGGATTTTCATAAGATTAACCGGAAAAGAGTTTCAAAATGTTATCTCTCGTTACCCCTCACTGAGTTCATAAGGACTCACCCTCTTTTATCATCACAGGTGAAGAAGATCAAGAACAAGTACTCAAGGATAACATGCCTGTTGATGACTCCTTGGAGTGATTGCATGCCTTATGTGTCTTGCTTGACTGTCGCTATCTTGTGGACGATATGTTTGTTTTGAAGACTATCTCTTATGTTGTTTGTTGTTGTTGTAAATGACCCCCGTTGTAATTTGGGGTCTAATTTTGGCTTGTACTGATTATGACTAGATGAACACTCTATCTTGTGAGTTGCTTTTACTATTTTGTTTTAGTAACTATCGTAGGCAACTCAATGACTAGGTGAAGAATCAAATGATGTAACTCTATCTAATTTCACTCAATCGTAAGCTAAAGAACAACAGGTACTTGCAACATAGGAATTGACAAGTAAACGGGATATAGTCTTCATGCTAGGCTTAAAAATCAAACAAGACTTCTGAGATAAACTAGCAAGTATATCAGTTGATGACCAAATAGGAGTCCTTAATGGAATTGGATTAATGAATGGTATAATTGAGGCGTTTAGAGATTCGGTCAAACCAAAAGATCCTAAATACAGCCGTTATGCTGTCGGTTTTTCAAAAAATCTTTTGGAGTTCTAGGCTAACGTTAAGTGTTAAATCTTAACAAATGATTACGTATGTGAAATGATATAAATGATTAGATCATACCCTAGTCTAACCTCTATAGGTCGGGTTGGGGCGTGACAACCATATTGTTTAAACGGGTTCGCAGGTAGTTCTGCCTTCGCAGGGTTTGACAATGATCCTTCCGCAAGTTCACCTACGGAAACCTTGTTACGACTTCTCATTCCTCTAAATGATAAGGTTCAGTGGACTTCTCGCGACGTCGTGGTCTGTGAACCGCCAACGTCGCCGTGATCCGAACACTTCATCGGATCATTCAATTGGTAGGAGCGACAAGCTGTGTGTACAAAGGGCAGGGATATACTCAACATGAGGTGATGACTCGCGCTTACTTGGAATTCCTCGTTCAAGACCAACAATTGCAATGATTATCCCCAACACGATGAAATTTCAAAGATTACCAGGCTTGTCGGCCAAGGCTATAGACTCGTTGAATACATCAGTGTAGCGCACGTGCGACACAAAACATCTAAGGGCATCACAGACTTGTTATTGCCTCAAACTTCAGCAGCCTAAAAGGTCGTAGTCCCTCTAAGAAGCTAGCTGTAGAGGGATACCTTCGCATAGCTAGTTAGTGGGGGCAGTGCCCTACCTTTGATTCATAGAATAAGTAAAATAACGTTAAAAGTAGTGGTATTTCACTTTTTCCTTTTGGCTCCCATTTATCCTACACCTCTCAAGTCATTTCACAAACTCGGACTAGAGTCAAGCTCAACAGGGTCTTCTTTCCCCACTGATTCTGTCAAGCCCGTTCCCTTGGCTGTGGTTTCATTGGATAGTAGACAGGGACAGTGGAAATCTCGTTAATCCATTCATGCATGTCACTAATTAGATGATGAGGCATTCGGCTACCTTAAGAGAGTCATAGTTACTCCCGCCACTTACCAGCGCTTGGTTGAATTTCTTCACTTTGACATTCAGAGCACTGGGCGTAAATCACATTGCGGGAGCATT
>CM075779.1:39154378-39171878 GCA_037974665.1 Ehretia macrophylla | reverse complement strand
GCCGATAACCGCCCCACCGTCTAGGCAAACGAAGCCCTTTAAGCAGACGAAACTGGCAAGATGGCCCGAGAACGCACTGCTAGGCACGAAGAATTTCTAAGGGACAAAGGACAATGGACGGGAACGGCATGAGGTGCATGACTAGGCCGTATGTCGCAAGCTTAGAAGCCTACTTCGTGATGCCCGACCAAGCATCAAGTGCACGCACTTGAGGCACCAACCGAAAGCGGACTTCGAGTCCCCACGGTGCTTGGATTGTCACGCCCCAACCTGACCTATAAAGGTTATACTAGGGTGTGATCTAATCATTCAAGTCATATCAAATACTTAATCGTTCAAAAGGGTTTAACACTTAACGTTTTAGCCTAAACTCCGTAATTTTTTGAAAAACTGGCAGCATAACCGCTGTAATTGGGCTCTTTAGTATGACCTAATTCTCAAAACGCCTAAAAAATTTCCAATCTCAATTTCATTTCCAACAAAGATCACTATTTATCATCAATTGAAACGCCTACTAGTTGTCTCGAAGTCTCGTTTGATTAATAACCTAGCATGATACTATGTCCGTTTGTTTGTTAATCCTTGTTACACACGTACTTGTTGATCTTAGCTTATCAATGAGTACCTGCTTAAGATTGGATTTGTTCATTTTACTTAATCCTTACCTGATACTTCATAATCCTATGATAGATACTAGCCAATAACAATAGCAAAACGACCACAGTAGTGTCTATCTAGTTATTATCATTACAAACCAAATTTAGACCCCAAATTACAACAGGGGTCTTTTACATTACAACAACAAGCAACATAAAAGAAATAGTCTTCAAGAAACATATTGTTCACAAAATAGCTATAGTCACGTAAAGCACGTAGGGCAAGCATTCATTCCAAGGAATCATCGTTAGGCACGTCATCCTCGGGTACCTGTTCTTGGTCTTCTTCACCTGAGATGATAAAAGAGGATGAGTCCTTATGAACTCAGCGAGGGGGAACGAGAAATAAGTTTTGAAACTCATTTTCCTGTTCAACTTATGAAAAACCCTTTTTGCAAGCATGAATGTATCAGAAGTAAGTACATAACATGATGTAAAAGTAAAGGAACACAATTACCCGTCTTTCCTCCCCGAGGTCCTCTAGGAACCAAGCGAGAGTACTTATACACATAGTGAAAAGGATACAGTGAGCTTTTGCTCTCAGTTCATGTCAGTATTAGTTGTTGCGGCCGACTTTAAATCATCCCCTTATCACACCAAATGGGTGTACTCTGGATGTACCCCGAATACTACGACCCAACTCTCCGAGGAAGTCTAGCCCCCAAGCGAGAGAGGGAATTGGACAATAGTAGTCACGGTTGCACCGGCAAGCCCGATGCCACCCGGTGTGTGTGAACGCTACCATGCCAGAATGAAAGGTTGCAACCTTGTATGCAATGCACATTTATGACATGTAATATATCACATTAGGAGGACAACAAAGTAGGTTGCCTCGAGCAGTCATAAGATTGCACATTGACAAGTAAACAAGCGAGGCACGATATGACAGGCAATTTCACTTATAAAGCACATGGAGTTATATGAATATTAAACGGGCAGCCATGTAACGCATCTAAATCAAGTCATATAACTCATTTCAAAGTTCACGTAATCAAATAATAAGATTATTCATCATGCAACGACATCTACGTGGGACCGGGTGCAAGAAAGGCCAACTTATCAACATGTAATCATCGAAATCATATTTAGGGCTACAAGGGCAACCACGGGCAGCCTACTAAACACATAATCAAACACAATATCCAAAGGATCAACACTTAGCAAGTTTACCTAGTTACTAGGGTTTCAATTCGTGCTTACCCGTGCGATTAAACCCCAAATCATCTCGTAATTAAACTCAAGCCATGCATTGATTAATTCAGACACCCTCAAGTATTCCAAGCAGTCCACACAACATCCAAAAGCCACAATCCCAAGCATTTAATGCAACAAAAGAAGCTACAATAATTTTTCTAAGCATATCAGTAGGTGAAACCCTCACTGCAATGGACTGTTTTCTCACATTCATTGAGACAAGCAAACAATCTCCAATTCCAGTGAATAAGATCTCAAATTAAATATTAAGGAGTTAACTAAATTCAGAAACAAACCTCGCATCATTTGGAGTTCGTGCTCAAGAGTTATAGCCAAAACAGTAAGACTACACAAAACTATCCAGATTTGCACACATTTCAATACTTGTCTTTTTTAGGGCCTTAGGGTCAGATTTAGCCTTAGTCCGTTCCTGACAAAAATGTCCAGAACTAAAACATCTAGCTGCACACCAAATTCTATGCATTTTGGATATCATTTACTAAGTCAAAACCGGTTCGTTCTACAAGGTCAGTGAATCTGCCAAAACCTGCTTCATTTTTCTATACTTTCCAGATTTGGACACATTTTGATAATTAGCTATTTTGAGGACCTTAGAATCAAAATTAGCTTTGGCCTATTTCTGTGATAAGTGTTCAGAACTGGCAAACCTAGTTACCTGCCAATTTTCACGAATTTTAAACATCATCTACCTAGTCAAAATCACCTCGCACCAACAAGGCAGAAGGCTGTCACATACCCGATTTCATCTATCATCACATTCTAGCCAAGAATCTTGCCATGCATGTTTATAAAGGCTCATGAACACACATATATCTGAAGTACAGAAGTAAAAATAGACATTTAAGGGCATGCATGTGGTTTTTTTGAAAGATTTTCAAGAAGTTTAGCCCTCACCTTAGCAAAACAACAAGAAGATGCACAAGACACTTGATGGTTGCACAAGATTGACTCTTTTCCTTGCTTAGCCAAGACACCACTCGATTTTCTCTAATTTCCTAGCTTAGTAACCAAGTTCTTAGTAGGTGCATGTGGTTAGAACAAGAAGAAAAGAAATGGAAGCTAGCAAACTCACCTAAGCCGAAATGGAGGTTCAAAGAGCTTGTATGTGTGTTTCTTGCAACCTAGCTTGCTTAGTCAAGCTCCCTAGCTTCTTGCATGCTTTGATGAACCATGAAGTGATGAAGATAAGCTATGGAGTGTAGAAACTCAGCCAAGGCCAAGAGAGAGAGAAGAAATGAGAGAGGAATGAGAGGAAATGAAGGAAAGGGAAAGAAAATGAAAAGCTTTGTTGGGAAAAGGTGCTTGTCGGCCTAGGGCTTGCAAAAATCTGATTTTGTGTCTTCAAGAAGCATCATTTGAAATGTCTAGCATGGGCAAGGAGCTTGTGTCAAGATTTGGAGCTTTGAGGAGGGTTTTGACCTGAATTTTTTATTGCTTTGTGTCATAGAATTGTCATAGAATGTTAGGGTTCAATTTGAATTATGCAAGCAAGCACAAATGCACACAAGGTGGTCGGCCAAGGCATTGCAAGAATCTGAATTTTTTGTCTTGTTCAAGGCTTATTTTATTGTGTATTTGGGATATGCAAAGAATAAAGAATAAAGAATGTCTAGCTTTTTGTGAGATTTTGTCTTCTAGTGGGTTGAATTAGTAATTTAATATTAGTTAGTGGGATTTGTAGGATTAATTAATGACCTAGTGATTCGTGTAAGATACTTTCTTGATTAGCGTGAGGGTACGTATTCCTAGGTTTTGGGCACGCATTACGAGGCAAAGCATGAACTACGAGACGAATGCACGTTTCTCAAGTAAATGCACGCAACCCTAAAGAATGCACGTAATTCAATGCAAGCACACAAAACAAAACAAAATTCTTAAATCTAGGCCAAAGCACGCAAATCTAGGTTAGGCACATGAAATGAGGTATCGTACGCAAATCGAGGTCGGGTCTCATATCCTTCCCTCCTTAAAAGAATTTTGTCCCGAAATTCAATATTACATTTGAAATAAAGCTGGATACTGTTGTTCCATCTGGTCTCGCCTTTCCCACGTTGCTTCTTCAACTCCATGATGATCCCATAATACTTTCATCATCGGTATAGATTTGTTGCGCAACTCCCGATCTTGCTGGTCTAGGATCCGAATGGGCTTCTCCTCATAAGACAAGTTCTCCCGAAGCTGCAACGGCTCTGGCTCCAAGATATGCGATGGATCAGGGTGGTACTTCCGTAGCATAGAAACATGAAAGACGTAGTGAATATTGGAGAGGTTTTGGGGTAGTTCCAGGCAGTACGCCAACTTGCCAACCTTCTCAATTATTTCAAATGGTCCTACAAACCTCGGGCTTAACTTTCCACCCTTGCCGTGTTTAGTCAGTCCCCTCTGGGGTGATATCTTCAAGAATACCTTGTCGCCGACCTTAAACTCTAGGCTCCGTCTCCGTCGGTCTGCATAACTTTTTTGCTTGCTTTGGGCGGTAAGCATCCGTTTCCGGATGAGGTGGATATTATCAACAGTCTTCATAAGTTCAGGTAGAAGAGTTGGGTCAAAAGTCTTCGTCTCACCTACTTTATCCCAGTAAATTGGGGATTGACACTTACGTCCATACAATGCCTCAAATGGGGCCATCCCGATAGTGGCCTGATAACTATTATTATAAGCGAACTCCGCTAGAGACAGGTATTTCTCCCAACCTTTCCTGAAGTCTAAAACACACGCCCTCAGCATATCCTCCATAATCTGAATAGTTCTCTCCGATTGTCCATCAGTCTGAGGGTGATAAGTCGTGCTGAAATTCAACTTCGTTCCCAAAGCTTCTTGCAATCTCTTCCAAAATTGGGAAGTAAAATGAGGATCCCTATCTGATATAATACTCACAGGAATCCCGTGCAATATTACGATCTCCGCCACATACATATCTCCCAACTTCTCATGACTATCCTCCTTATCGGTAAGAAGTGCGCTGACTTAGTCAATCTATCCACTATTACCCAAATGGCGTCATAAGCCTTTTGTGACCTGGGCAGGTCCATGACAATGTCCATAGTTATATGTTCCCATTTCCATTGAGGAATCTCTAATGGCTGAAGTAAACCTGCGGGTCGTTGATGTTCCGCTTTGACTCTCTGGCAAGTCAAACACCGTGCCACAAACTCCGTAATCTCTCTCTTCATGTTATTCCACCAATAGTGTTGCTTCAAATCCCGGTACATCTTTGTTCCGCCAGGGTGAATAGTATATTTTGAATTATGGGCTTCTTCAAGAATCTTCTTTTTCAACTCTGGCTCATTAGGAACACAAATCCAATTCCTAAACCTCCAAACACCATCATCATGAAACTTGAAATCTGTGTTGCTTTCTTTAATCTTCTGAAATTGTTGGTCCTTCTGTTGAGCCTTTCATAATTCAGACAACAAGGTCAATTGAACTTGTGTAGTGGCAAATAGTAACCCTTTTTGAGTCAATTGCGGTTTCCACATAAATGCTTCCTCCAACAACTCATGTACCTTGACTTCCAGTTTTGCCATGCTCGCTTTCCTACTTAAGGCATCTGCAACTACATTTGCTTTATCGGGCACATAATTGATTGTGCAGTTATAATCATCCAAAAGCTCCATCCACCACTTTGCCTCATGTTCAACTCTTTTTGTGGGAACAAGTATTTCAAGCTCTTGTGATCAGTAAACACCTCGAACTTGTTACCCCACAGATAGTGCCTCCATTTCTTGAGTGCAAACACAATAGCCGCTAACTCCAAATCATGCATCGGGTAGTTTAATTCATACGGCTTCGGTTTCCTAGAGGCATACTGTGATAACCTGAACCTGGCATGCATTTAATAGCACTTGATTGCATTTGATTAAATGTTTAATTAGTTAAATCACCCAATTTGTATTGTTTTAATATTCCTCTTGGAAGCATTTAGTAGTTGTAAATTGAATAATTAAAAGATTATTACCTATTCCTGATAATTATAGTAATTGAATTTCTTTTCTTGTGATTAATTAAGTGTTATCTTAAATGTTAGGGTTTAATTATGTTTGACAACGTGTTTATATTAACCTTCATTTGTAGCTTAATATTAACTTCATAATCCTTTAAACTGTTCTACAATTACTGAAATTGATTATTTTAAATGAATATTGTTTCTCTTGATTGTTTTGATTATTTTAAAAATCGGTTTTCGTTGTTTTGCGTTAAAATCACTCGGTTTTCAAATAAATGAGAAAAGTAACTCCGAGCCGGAGTAAATTCTAAACTATGATGCTTTCCAAAAATGATATATTTCTTAGATTCTTTGATAATTAATTGTTACTTCTTTGTTGTCGCAACGTGCATTGCATATCGAGAGAGATAGTTAGGAAATGAATTCAAGTCCTCAACAAATAGTGAAACTAGTATTTTAGTACCTTAAATTTTATAATTTAATTGTTGTTAGCTAGAATTGATGTTTCCTTAGTTGTTTTAGCCTAAAAATGCATGAAATAGGCTAGTTTGACCAATTTTTAAGTGGTTTGACCAAGGAGATTGACCATTTTGACCTTGTGCCTCTTTTAATAGCCTAAAATAGCTCAAAATAAAAAAAGAAAGCAAGCTGAAAACAGAACCAGCTAGGGCCGAAAATGAGGGAGAAGAAAAAAAAGAAAAATTCAACTTCAAATCTTCGATTCTTCGCGTGAGCTTGCACGGGGTGGTTTCTGAGGCATCCTACGAGGTTTTCCTTGCGTCTAGGAGCGTCTAAGGTGAGGGTTTCATGTTTATTTGTGCATTTGAAAGTTTTATGTATTAACTTTAATTTTTGAATTTTATTCGTAGTTTGTTGTTTTAATCGTTTTGAGGCTTATTGAATGTTCCCTAGCAATCATAGAACATGTATTTATAGCTTTTAAACATTTTCTGCGGTTAAATATTGAAATTGAAATATAAAATGTTAATTGAATAGTATATTATGAATAATAAATCCTTGAAACGATAAAGTTGCGCTGTTATGCTGTCTGTTGATGTAGGAAGATGCTAGATATGCTAGAATTCCTAAATGTGTGGTTTAATTGGAATGTGTAATGGAAAAACGGAGAAAAACGGCTTAGTGAAAGTTGGGGTCGTTTAGGTCGAGTTTGGCATTTTTTCATTTTGCGTGTTGGCATTGTTTTGGGAGGCAATGGAAGTACTTTTGGTGTGATTATGGCGTTGGTTGGGTGTTTGGTTGGTATAGTTGTAGTTTAAACGAGCAAAGGGGGAAATCGGGGCTTTGCGCGAATTCTAAGGTAAAGTAGGGTTTTGAGGTCCTTAGACGTGCCTTATGGTGACCTAGGAGGATTGGCGAAGTCGGTTTCCAAAACTCGTGGCTCTTTTGGAAATGGTAGTGTTTCGATAGTTGGGGTCGATTTGTGATTCTGCTTGTTATCTTGATATTATGCCTATAGAATGCTTAGGGTTGCTTGATATACTTGTTTAATTGGTGTTATTGTTGCTTATTATTGCTTGTTATGCTTGAAAAGTTAGTTGAATGCTAGTATTGATTGTGATTGCTTGTTATCTCGTTTGTTGTCTCTAGTTTGTATTGTTGTACTATCACTCGTTTATTGCCTTGTATCGAGTCTTGCATTGCATAGTGTCTCGCGCGTCAGTGATGGGCCTCTCTGGGTAGCCTCGGGTTGCCAGTGTTGGTTGCCATAGCTCCGCTGCTATTCCCTTTTCTCGCTTGGGTTGCCTCCCAGGGAGATTTGGGTCGTAGATTGATGGATACTTCCGGGGTATTCCAAACTGGTGTTATAAGGTGGATGCGCGCTTATTGTCATCGTTGTCAACATCAAGCTCGAGATTGATGTATCGCTTGTGTAATGGTACATTACTCGTATGAGTGAACCATAGCCTTCAAAGTGTGGTATAGCTTTGAATGGTTGTGTTAATGCTTTCAGTAATTGCTTATTGTATTGATTGTTTGTTTTGATTGCTTATTTATCAGTTATATTGCTTAACTGTTTTATTTGCATTGCACGACTTTCTTTCTCTCCAATTCGATATCTGTCTCTCCCTCACTGAGTATACGTGTTGTGTATACTCACTCCACACCACCACATTTCAGGAAATACCATGTTAGCTGGAAAGTTCGTGATTTCGTGAAAGTCCGTGCTTGAAGAGTTGTCATGCGTGCCTATGTGACTCAAGTTGTCAAAGTTGTAAAGTTTTTTGCTTTTATGTATTATATGTATTTAATGTTAAAGGGGATGTAATTTAAGTTTCACTAGATTATGTATTTAGTTAATGTAACTTAACTTCAATGCATGTTTGTAATGATCAAAGGAAAAGAGTTAGAATAGCATGATAGTTTATTTTATGTAGTAGCTTAGTATGGTTTAATTGTCAAGTTCGAATGTACTTGTCAAAAATGAAAAAAAAAATAGGTTAGCTTTTAAATTGGAAATGTATGTATACTTGCTGAGTTTAAATTGTTGAGAACCGAGGCTCGGATGGCCTTGAGGTGGTTGAATGTTTGGACATGGTATTGGTCCCCTAATATGCTGTCGCAGGTTTTACATTTCGCCTAGAAACAGGGGAGACTCCGTCCGTTTTCCCTAAAATTTATACCCGGGTTTGGTTTGGGTTGTGATTAGATCGATTGATAGAACCTCCGGTCTTGAGAGGGATCGGGGTGTTACACATACGCAATCACTCTACCATTTTGCATCAACACTCAACCTAGACCTTCCTTCGAAGCATCGCTATAGATTACAAAACCTTGACTCGCTTTAGGCAATGCAAGAACAGGTGCAGTAGTCAATCTTTTCTTCAATTCATGGAAACTGTTCTCACACTTGTCATCCCACAAGAACTTTGTTTTCTTTTGAGTGAGCTTTGTAAGCGGTCCTGCAATCTTAGAGAAATCCTTCACGAACCTCCGATAATAGCCGGCTAGACTAAGAAAACTCCGAACCTTCGTAACGTTTTCCGGCTTCTTCCAAGATATCACCACTTCTATCTTTGCTGGATCCACTGCTATTTCCTCTTGG
The DNA here is from genome assembly GCA_037974665.1 of Ehretia macrophylla. Lineage (NCBI taxonomy): Eukaryota > Viridiplantae > Streptophyta > Magnoliopsida > Boraginales > Ehretiaceae > Ehretia > Ehretia macrophylla. The sequence goes on along the minus strand of CM075779.1, from coordinate 39,162,997 downwards.
GATATGATATGCCCCAAAAATGCAATCTGTTGCAACCAAAATTCGCACATGCTAAACTTTGCATACAATTAATGCTCTCGAAGTTTTTGTAGTACCAACCGCAAATGTTGTTCATGCTCAGCTTCGGATTTCGAGTATACCAAAATATCATCAATGAAGATCACTACAAATTGGTCCAAGTAGGGTTGAAACACCCTGTGCATCAAGTCCATAAAAGCTGCAAGGGCGTTAGTTAGTCCAAAAGGCATTACCACATATTCATAATGCCCATATCTCGTCCTGAAAGCCGTTTTAGGCACGTCCTCCTTTTTGATCCGCAACTGATAGTACCCTTGCCTCAAGTCGAGCTTTGAATACACTTTGGCTCCCTGAAGTTGATCAAACAACTCGTCGATTAGTGGAAGTAGGTATTTATTCTTGACGGTTACTCAGTTCAATCCTCGGTAATCGATGCATAGCCTCAACGTTCCGTCTTTCTTTTTTACAAATAGGACTGGTGCACCCCACGGAGAAGAACTTGGTTGAACAAACCCCTTCTTCAACAATCCTTGCAATTGGTCCTTCAATTCTTGTAGCTCAGCCAGTGCCATACGATAGGGAGCTTTGGATATCGGCTGGGTGCCAGGCAGTAATTCTATAATGAACTCGATCTCCCGATTTTGGGGTAAACCGGGCAATTCTTCTAGAAACACATCCGCATAGTCTTTGATCACTGGCATCTCCTCCAACTTAGCTTTGTCCGACGGCTTGTTGATGAGGTAAGCTAAGTATCCACTACATCCTTTTCTCAAGGACTTCACTACTTTCGTAGATGAAATGATGGATTTCCCGGTGAAGTCTCTTCGACCCATGACTTCTAGTATTGGTTGACCAGGTATCCGGAATGTTACAATCTTCGTCCGACAATCTAGTTGGGCATGATGCTTTGCCAACCAGTCCATCCCTAAGATGACTTCATAGTCTCGAAAAGGTAATACAATAAGATTGGCCAAGAATTCCCTATCTTTAATTTCGATTTTACATGCTTTACAAGTTGAGCTAGTAACAAGTTTAGAACCCATCGGAGTATCAACTTCTACTTCGTAAGGCAAACATACAACTCGTAGTTTCACACGTTGCACACATAAGGGTGTAATAAATGAATGAGTAGTACCCAGATCAATTAGCACCCTAACAGGTTGATTAAGTATGAAGAATGTACCTTCAACAACAGCAATCTCCTCTGGAAGCTCCTCGCACTCAATAGCATAAGCTCGAACCTGAACTCTAGGAACTGGAGTGTTGCCTCTACCAGCTGGTTTAACCTGATTTTGTCCTACTTGCCATTTAGGGCAATCCTTGTTCTGATGCTGATCACTGCCACACCGCACACATCGTCCTGACTTCTTCCAGCACTGGGCCTCGGTATGCCCCTTCTTGTCACAGTAAGAATAGTTGACAGACTGAGTAGCAGGTGAACTACCTGTGGATCCGCAGGTAGAGGAGGCTGATGGCGCTTTAGTCGGGCCACGGTTATTCACTGGTATGTTCTGGCTCTAGCCCTGACTACGACTCTGGCTCTGGAATTTCCTCTGTTGACCTGAAGGCTGGTATGGTTTCTTGTTCGGCTGACTCGAACCAGCTCTATCAAGTTTTCTCTTCTTAACTCAGGAAGCAGCAGCAAAGAGAGCAGAATAGGTATTGAAGTCATGCGAAGCAAACTGGTCTTGAATTTCTGGCCTTAATCCAGTTGTGAATTTCCACATCTTTGCCTCCAGAGTACTGACCATGTATTGAACATAACGGGACAGTCGGTTAAAACGAGCCTCGTACTGGGCCACCGTCATGTTACCCTAGTTCAAGTGCATGAATTCCTAAATCCGCCTTTGCCTAGAAACTGCAGGTACATATTTCTCCTTGAATGCCTTAACGAAATTACCCCACAAGCGAGGGGTATGATCAGTTTCCCACAGTGCCTCCATAGTTTGCCACCAATGCTCAGAATCCCTATGCAATAGAAACACAACAAACTCCACCTTTTCTTCATCAGTATAATCAAGTGGCCCGAAAATCCTCTCGATCTCAGATAGCCAAGCCTCTGCTTTCTCATCATCAGCTTCCCCGTGGAATTTGGACGGGCGAAAGTCAAGGAACTCCTTCATTCTGCTATGTCTCCCATGGTTACCATCATTCCTGTTGTTGTTGTTGTTTGCTTCACATGCATCTTGACGTTCTATCACTCGGGATACGCGATCCATGGCATTCGCCATCATATTAAACATAGCTATGCCAGGATTAGTTTGATAAGCATCTCTGGTCTCTTGGGGCTCACCGCTCCTATTAGTAGTGCGGGTACTAGGGCTAGCCATCTATAGGCACATATTACGATGCACAATTTATTGAAATACGACAACAAGAATTTAATGCATAAGATATGCAACATAATATAGATACACAATTCCAGAAATAATTAAGACATGTTAATCACTTAAGCACATAGAACATAGAAGGCACAATTAACATTATCACACAATAACATATAGACAAGTCATCCTAATTACCTTAGGGCTCTACCTATGGTCCGAGAGTTAAACCTGGCTTAGGCAATCTAAGCTCTGATACCATTCTTCATTATAAGGTGTCACGCCCCAACCTGACCTATAAAGGTTAGACTAGGGTGTGATCTAATCATTCAAGTCATATCACGTACTTAATCATTCAAAAGGGTTTAACACTTAACGTTTTAGCCTAAACTCCGCAATTTTCTGGAAAACCGGTAGCATAACAGCTGTAATTGGGCTCTTTAGTTTGATCTAATTCTCAAAACGCCTCAAAAATTTCCAATCTCAATTTCATTTCCAACAAAGATCACCACTTATCATCAATTGAAACGCCTACTAGTTGTCTCGAAGTCTCATTTGATTAATAACCTAGCATGATACTATGTCTCGTTTGTTTGTTAATCCTTGTTACACACATACTTGTTGATCTTAGCTTATCAATGAGTACCTGCTTAAGATTGGATGGTTTCATTTTACTTAATCCTTACCTGATACTTCATAATCCTATGATAGATACTAGCCAATAACGATAGCAAAACGACCACAGCAGTGTCTATCTAGTTATTATCAGTACAAACCAAAATTAGACCCCAAATTACAACGGGGGTCTTTTACATTACAACAACAAGAAACATAAAAGAAATAGTCTTCAAGCAACATATTGTTCACAAAATGGGCATAGTCACGTAAGGCACGTAGGGCAAACATTCATTCCAAGGAATCATCGTTAGGCACGTCGTCCTCAAGTACCTGTTCTTGGTCTTCTTCACCTGAGATGATAAAAGAGGGTGAGTCCTTATGAACTCAGCGAGGGGGAACGAGAAATAAGTTTTGAAACTCATTTTCCGGTTCAACTTATAAAAAACCCTTTTTCCATGCATGAATGTATCACAAGTAAGTACATAACATAATATAAAAGTAAATGAACACAATTACTTGTCTTTCCTCCCCGAGGTCCTCTAGGAACCAAGCGAGAGTACTTATACACATAGTGAAAAGGATACGGTGAGCTTTTGCTCTCAGTTCATGTCAGTATCAGTTGTTGTGGCCGACTTCAAATCATACCCTTATCACGCCAAATGGGTGTACTCCGGATGTACCCCGAATCCTACGACCCAACTCTCTGAGGAAGTCTAGCCCCGAAGTGAGAGAGGGAATTGGACAATGGTAGTCACGGTTGCACTGGCAAGCCTGATGCCGCCCGGTGTGCGTGAACGCTACCACGCCAGAATGAAAGGTTGCAACTTTGTATGCAATGCACATTTATGACATGTAATATATCACATTAGGAGGACAACAAAGTAGGTTACCTCCGAGAAGTCATAAGATTGCACATTGACAAGTAAACAAGCGAGGCACGATATGACAGGCAATTTCACTTATAAAGCACATGGAGTTATATGAATATTAAATGGGCAGCCATGTAACGCATCTAAATCAAGTCATATAACTCATTTCAAAGTTCACATAATCAAATAATAAGATTATTTATCATGCAACGACATCTACGTGGGACCGGGTGCAAGAAAGGCCTACTTATCAACATGTAATCATCGAAATCATATTTAGGGCTACAAGGGAAACTATTGGCAGCCTACTAAACACATAATCAAACACAATATCCAAAGGATCAACACTTAGCAAGTTTACCTAGTTACTAAGGTTTCAATTCGTGCTTACCCGTGCGATTAAACCCCAAATTGTCTCGTAATTTAACTCAAGCCATGCATTGATTAATTCAGACACCCTCAAGTATTCCAAGTAGTCCACACAACATCCAAATGCCACAATCCCAAGCATTTAATGCAACAAGAGAAGCTACAATAATTGTTCTAAGCATATCAGTAGGTGAAACCCTCACTGCAATGGACTGTATTCTCATATTCATTGAGACAAGCAAACAATCTCCAATTCTAGTGAATAAGATGTCAAATTAAATCTTAATGAGTGAACTAAATTCAGAAACAAACCTCGCATCATTTGGAGTTCGGGTTCAAGAGTTATAGCCAAAATAGTGGGACTACACAAAACCGTCCAGATTTGCACACATTTCAATACTTGTCGTTTTTTAGGGCCTTAGTGTCAGATTTAGCCTTAGTCCGTTTCTGACAAACATGTCCAGAACTAAAACATCTATCTGTACACCAAATTCCATACATTTGGGATATCATTTACTAAGTCAAAACTGGTTCATTCTACAAGGTCAGTGAATCTGCCAAAACCTGCTTCATTTTTCCAGACTTTCCAGATTTTGACACATTTTGATAATTAGCCATTTTGAGGACCTTAGATTCGAAATTCGCTTTGGCCTATTTCTTCAAAAAGTGTTCAGAACTGGAAAAACTAGTTATCTACCAATTTTCACGAATTTTCAACATCATTTACTGAGTCCAAATCACCTCGTACCAACAAGGCAGAAGGCTGTCACATACCCAATTTCATCTATCATCACATTCTAGCCAAGAATCTTGCCATGCATGTTTATAAAGGCTCATGAACACACATATATCTCAAGTACAGAAGTAAAGATAGACATTTAAGGGCATGCATGTGGTTCTTTTGAAAGATTTTCAAGAATTTTAGCCCTCACCTTAGCAAAACAACAAGAAGATGCACAAGACTCTTGATGGTTGCACAAGATTGACTCTTTTCCTTGCTTAGCCGAGACACCACTCGATTTTCTCTAATTTCCTAGCTTAGTAACCAAGTTCTTAGTAGGTGCATATGGTTAGAACAAGAAGAAAAGAAATGGAAGCTAGCAAACTCACCTAAGCCGAAATGGAGGTTCAAAGAACTTGCATGTGTGTTTCTTGCAACCTAGCTTGCTTAGTCAAGCTCCCTAGCTTCTTGCATGCTTTGATGAACCATGAAGTGATGAAGATAAGCTATGGAGTGTAGAAACTCTGCCAAGGCTGAGAGAGAGAGAAGAAATGATAGAGGAAGGAGAGGAAATGAAGGAAAATGAAAGAAAATGAAAAGCTTCGTTGCGCAAAGGTGCTTGTCGGCCTAGGGCTTGCAAAAATCTGATTTTGTGTCTTCAAGAAGCATCATTTGAAATGTCTATCATGGGCAAGGAGCTTGTGTCAAGATTTGGAGCTTTGAGGAGGGTTTTGACATGAATTTTTTATTGCTTTGTGTCATAGAATTGTCATAGAATGTTAGGGTTCAATTTGAATTATGCAAGCAAGCACAAATGCACACAAGGTGGTCGGCCAAGGCATTGCAAGAATCTGAATTTTTTGTCTTGTTCAAGGCTTATTTTATTGTGTATTTGGGATATGCAAAGAATAAAGAATAAAAAATGTCTAGCTTTTTGTGAGATTTTGTCTTCTAGTGGGTTGAATTAGTAATTTAATATTAGTTAGTGGAATTTGTAGGATTAATTAATGACCTAGTACTTCGTGTAAGATGCTTTGTTGATTAGCGTGAGGGCACATTTTCCTAGGTTTTGGACACGCACTATGAGGCAAGGAACGAACTACGAGATGAATGCACATTTTTTAAGTAAATGCACGCAACCCTAAATGAATGCACGTAATTCAATGCAAGGCACACAAAACGAAACACAATTCTTAAATCTAGGTCAAGGCACGCAAATCTAGGTTAGGCACACGAAATGAGGTGTCGCATTCAAATCGAGGTCGGGCCTCACATGGATTGCCACGACACTAGACCACGTCCATCGCATTACGACTCAGCGAGGACCATGGCGCCGTTTGCTAGGCGATTCACTCATCGCGCAGGCCTATAGGAACATATCGTCGGACAGCTTGGAGGCAGCACGATGCTTGGATCGCCACAACATTGAAGCTCTAGCCATCGTCTCATCGCAACGCTCGTGTCGTCACTTGACGAAAGCCATGGCCGTGTGCTACACGATTCGCGCATCGCGCATGCCCCTATTGTCCCCCTGTATGCACCCGTATGCACGGAATGGGACAACCAAACTACCTTCCTGCCCATGCGGTGCTTGGATCGCCACGACACTAGACCACGTCCGTCGCATTACGAGTCAGCGAGGACCATGGTATCGTGTGCTAGGCAATTCGCGCATCGCGAAGACCCATAGGAACACACCGTCGGACGACTTCAAGGCAGCACGGTGCTTGGATCGCCACGACATTGAAGTTCTAGCCATCGTCTCATCGCAATGCTCGCGTCGTCACTTAACGAAAGCCAAGGCCGTGTGCTAGGTGATTCGTGCATCGTGCATGCCCCTACCGTCCCCCTGTATACAACTGAATGCATGGAATGGGACAAGTAAACTACCTTTCTGCCCATGCTGTGCTTGGATCGCCACGACACTAGACTACGTCCGTCGTATTACGACTCAGCGAGGACCATGGCGTCATGTGCTAGGCGATTCGCGCATCGCACAGGCAGGTCGAAACCCACCGGGGGACAGCTTCAAGGCCGCATGGTGCTTGGATCGCCACGACATTGAACCATCCGCAATCGTCTCATCGCAACGCTCATGTCGTTGCTTAACGAAAGCCAATGCCACGTGTACCAGGCGATTCACGCATCACGCTTGCCCCCACCGTCCCCCAATAACCACCCAAGCCCACGCAGTGCTTGGATCGCCACGACACTAGACCATGGCCACGCGCATCCACCTGGCAACGGCCATGGCTTCGTGTGCTAGGCGATTCGCGCATTGTGCAGGCCCAATTACACGTCAGGGGACGGGAATGTCCCCCAACGTGTACCTAGCTGGCGGCATGGGTATGGCTAATTTTGTGCTTGGGCAATCACTCGCCCCCTTGTTAGCCATCCCAATGACGTCGACGGTGTTGCAGCACCAAGATAGATAATGAGGGGCTAGGGAAGCCATCACGTTCCTCATTTGCCATCCTGGTGTTGCGCCGAGGGACATGCCAAGGGACATGGGGTAGGGGTGGCACAGCCCCAACGCACAGGTATGCAATGCCATACCTCGGTGTGATTCACTCGGTAGTCATTCCCGCCCATAATATAGCCGACGATATAGCCCACGATATAGTCCACAATGTGCCACAAAGTGGCCACAACGTACCCCTACATAGACCTCAACCAGGGGGCTTGACACATCATACGCCCCCTATAGTACATTTAGATGCAAAAACCCAAGTGACAGCAGTAACGTACATTTTGCCAGATATTCATAATGGGTATTTTACACTATAAATGGCCCATGTGGCATGATCTTCGTACCCAACTTGCACCTTATTGATAGCATATGATATCAAAATGCTTCAAGATTATTTTTTTCGAAAAAATATTTTTTAATATTTAATAATTGCGAAAAATAGGAAAAAATCAAAAACAATAGTAGAAAATTCAGAAAAATTTATATTAATTCATACATTAATATGTTAAATGATATTCAAAAATATTTTTTCTAAAAATTAATTTTTAATATTTAAAAATTACAAAAAAGAGGGAAAAATCAGAAAAAAAAACTAGAAAAATAGGGAAAATTTATATTAATTCATAAATTAATTTGTTTACATGATATTTGGCGTTAAATATTTTTTTGGATGGATTGGGAACCCAATTAATCTAATTCGCCTCACAAATATGACAAACTGTTTGTCAGACAAGGGATAGGTTAAGACTACTTCATAGATTCAGAAAACACATGTAAAAGACATCAATGTCCACATTTGTGTCATAATACATCCCGCATGCCCATTACCCCCAAATGCTTAACATTGCTCGTTATGCCCAACATCCCCTAGTAGTGCCAAAGTCGTCCCCCAACATCCCTCATCGTCCCTCAAGTGTACCCCTATAGTGCCCTAGCCGTACCCCAACAGTGCCCCAATCGTGCCTTAACAGTGCCCCAGTCGTGGCCCAACAGTGCCCCAACAGCGTTCCTTGAGACCCCTGCACGCGCCACATGCGCTTGCCATCGTGCGGTATGCGCGCCCTATGTGCGCACGAAGGTGAGGAACGGGCGCCCCATGTGCGCACCTTCGTGCCGCATGCAGGCCACATATGCGCACCATTGCGTGGCATGCACACTCGATGCCTACACCATCATGTGACATGGGCGCCCCATGCGCGCACCTTCGTGCCGGATGCAGGCCACATGCTC
>CM075779.1:39136878-39146878 GCA_037974665.1 Ehretia macrophylla | reverse complement strand
CGTCACCCGTCACCACCATGGTAGGCCACTATCCTACCATCGAAAGTTGATAAGGAAGAAATTTGAGTGATGCATCGTCGACACGAGGGTCATGCGATCTGTTGAGTTATCATGAATCATCGCAGCAACGGGCAGAGCCCGCGTCGACCTTTTATCTAATAAATGTATCCCTTCCAAAAGTCGGCGTTTGTTGCACGTATTAACCCTAGAATTACTACAGTTATCCGAGTAGTAGATACCATCAAACAAACTATAACTGATTTAACGAGCCATTCGCAGTTTCACAGTCTAAATTAGTTCATACTTACACATGCATGGCTTAATCTTTGAGACAAGCATATGACTACTGGTAGGATCAACCAGGTAGCATTCTTCACCGACGCCGGCATCGCACGAGGCACGTCATCCCCTAAGGGTCGATTGCTCAAGATGAGTGTACAACCGTCATACGCGATTAGCGACGAACGCTGATTTCGGGCAAAGAGAAGCCAAGGATCCCATACCGTCATGGTGTGCAGCATCCAAGAGATCGAGCGACGCCCCACGGGCCACGTATGCCGAACTTGTTGGAGTGAGCAGCGTGGAACACGGGACATGCTTAGGGGTTCGCTCCACGTCAGCCACGGAGGTAGACGCAAGGCAAAAGATGGGCGATGTGCCTTTAGATTGCCTACTTTGTAGGTACGCAAACAGGAAACCGACCGACAGACCGAGGCAACGTAAGCATTCGGCCCCCAAATGAAGTGGCAAGCAGGTGTGGACGTCGATGTTCAAGCAGGGATCCATGAAACGGGACAAGCAAACTACCTTCCTGCCCACGCAGTACTTGGATCACCACGACACTAGATCACGTCTGTCGCATTACGACTCAGCGAGGACCATGACGTAGTTTGCTAGGTGATTCGATCATCGCACGGGCACGTCGAAACCCACCGGGGGACGGCTTCAAGGCCGCATGGTTCTTGGATCGCCATGACATTGAAGCATCAGCAATCGTCTCATCGCAATGCTCACGTCGTTGCTTAACGAAAGCCAATGCCACGTGTGCTAGGCGATTCGCACATCACGCTTGCCCCTACCGTCCCGCAAGAGCCACCCAAGCCTACGCGGTGCTTGGATCGCCACGACACTAGACCATGGTCGCTCGCATCCACTCGACAACGGCCATGGCTTTGTGTGCTAGGCAATTCGCGCATCGCGCAGCCCCAACGTCACATCGAGAGACGGGAATGTCCCCCAACGTGTACCAAGTCGGCGGCACAGGGATGTCTAATTTTGTGCTTTGGCAACCACTTGCCCCCTCGTTAGCCATCCCAATGATGTCGACAGTGTTGCGGTACCAAGATGAATAATGAGGGGCTAGGGAAACCACCACGTTCCTCATTAGCCATCTTGGTATCGTGACGAGGGACATGCTGGGGGACGCGGGGCGGGGGTGGCACGGCCCCAACGCACGGGTATGCAATGCAATACCTCGGCGTGATTCACTCAGTAGGCATTGCCCACAATATAGCCAACGATTTAGCCCACGATATAGCCCACAATGTGCCAAGAAGTGCCCATAACGCCCCCGCACATGGACCTCGACCAGGGAGATTGACAGCACATAACCCCCTATAGAACATTTAGATGCAAAAACCCAAGTGACACCAGTAACGTACATTTTGCCAGAGATTCTTAATGGTTGTTTTACACTATAAATGGCCGAATGTGGAATGATCTTCGTACCCAACTTGCTCCTTATTGATATCATATGATATTCAAATGCTTCAAGATTATTTTATTCGAAAAAATATTTTTTAATATTTAATAATTGCGAAAAATAGGGAAAAATCAGAAAAAATAATAGAAAATTTAGAAAAATTTATATTAATTCATACATTAATTTGTTAAATGAGAGTCAAAATTTTTTTTTTCAGCAAATTAAATTTTAATATATAAAAATTACGAAAAATAGGGAAAAATCATAAAAAAATACTTGAAAAATAAGGAAAATTTATATTAATTCAAAAATTAATTTGTTTACATGATATTTGGCGTTAAAATTTTTTTTGGATGGATTGGGAACCCGATTAATCTAATTCACCTAACAAATGTGACGAACTATTTGTCGGACAAGGGAAATGTTAAAACTACTTCAGAGATTCGGAAACCACTTGTAAAGGATATCAATGTCCACATTTGTGTCATAATACATTCGGCTTGCCCATTACCCACAAATGCTTAACATTGCCCGTCAAGCCCAACGTCCCCTAGTAGTGCCAAAGCCGTCCCCAACATCCCTCAACATTGCCCTAGCCGTGCCCCAACAGCACCTCTTGAGAGCCCCGCGCACGCCACTTGCACGCACTTAGGTGCGGCACGGGCACCCCATGCGCGAACCTTTGTGCCGCATGCAGGCCACATGCACACACCATCATGCGGCATGGGCACCCCATGCGAGCACCTTCGTGCCGAATGCGGGCTACATGCGCGCACCATCGTTTGGCATGCGTGCCCGATTCGCACACCATCGTGCAGCATGGGCACCCTATGCGCGCACCTTCGTGAGGCATGTAGGCCACATGCGCGCACTATCGTGCGGCATATACGCCCGATGGGTGCACCACCATGCGGCTAGGCAACCCATGCGCGTGCCATCGTGCGGCATGCATGCACCACCGTGCGGCAAGGGCGCCCCATGCACGCACCTTCGTGCGGCATGCGGGCCACATGCGCGCACCATCATGCGGTATGGGCGCCTCATCGTGTGGCGTTGGTGCCCTATGCGCTCACCTTCGTGTGGCATGCGGGCCACATACGCGCACTATCGTGCAGCATAGGTGCCCTATCGTGTGGCATTGGCGCCCCATACGCGCACCATCGTACGACATGTGGGTTACATGCTCGCACCTTTGTGTGGCATGCACGCACCATCGTGCGGCATGGCCAGCCCATGCACACACCATCTTGCAGCATGGGCGCCCCATGCTCGTACTATCATGCAGCATGGGCACCCCATGCGCACACCTTCGTGTGGCATGTGGGCCATATGCGCGCACCATATTGCGGCATGCACGCCCCATGTACGCACCTTTGTTCGGCATGTCCGCACCATGCGCGGACCTTCGTGCGGCATGCGCGCACCATCGTGCGGCATGGGAACCCTATGCACGCACCTTCATGCGGCATACAGGCCACATGCGAGCACCATTGTGCAGCATAGGCGCCCTATCGTGCGGCATGGGTGCCCTATGCGCTCACCTTCGTGCAGTATACGCACATTATCCTAACTGCATGGGAGCCCCATGCAGGCACCTTCGTGCGTCATGTGGGCCACATGCAGGCACCTTCGTACGGCATCGGTGCCCCATGCGCATACCATCGAGTGGCATGGGCACCTCATGCGCGTACCATCGTGCTGCATGAGCACCCCATGCGCGCACCTTCGTGCAGCATGCGCGCCCCATATGCGCACCTTCGTGCGGTATGGGTGCCCCATGCGCCCACCTTTGTGCGGCATGCGCCCACTATTGTACGTCATGGGCGCCCGATATGTGCACCTTTATGCGTTATGCGGGCCACATGCGCGCACCATCTTGCAGCATGCGCGCACCATCGTGCGGTATGGATGCCTCATGCACGCACCTTCGTGCAACATGGGCGCCCTATGCGAGCACCTTCGTGCGGCATGCGCGCATCATCGTGCTGCATCATCTCCCAATTGCTTGTCCCATCGTTCCCAATGCGCGACCCCGCTGTGCAACAACCTTGCCAAGCCGTGCCCCAATTGTGTGCCAAGTTGTAGCTCATCCGAGGCCCCAAGTACGTGCCCCAAGTATGTGCCCCTTTCGAGGCCAAATCGTGCACCGTCGTGCAACACCATAGGCAGCCGTGCCGCAACCATTCACCAACGAGCCCAGCCATGTCAAAGATAGGGGCAACATAACCTCAGTTTGTGAGGCCCGACCTCGATTTGCGTGCGATACCTCGTTTCGTGTGCCCTAACCTAGATTTACGTACCTTGACCTAGGTTTGAGAATTGTGTTCGCTTTATGTGCCATGCATTGAATTATGTGCATTCATTTAGGGTTACGTGCATTTACTTGAAACACGTGTGTTCGTCTCGTAGTTCATGTACTACCTCGTAGTGCGTGCCCTAGACCTAGGAAAGCGTGCCCTCACGCTAATCAAGAAAGCATCTTACACAAAGCACTAGACTATTAAATAATCCTACAAACTCCACTATCAATATTATAATCCTAATTCAACCCCCTAGGAGACAAAATCTCACAAAAAGCTAGACATTCCTTATTCTTTATTCCTTATTCTTTTTGCACCTTCAAGACACAATTAAAATAATGCTCAAAGATGACAAAAATTCAGAATTGAAGCTAGCTTTGGCCGACCACTATGTGCATTTAATCTAACATTGCATAATTTATTTATAGTTCTAGACATTCTATGAGATTCTATGACACAAATGCATAAAAAAATTGCTCAAATTCTCCTCAAATCTTCACCTTGCTCGACCAAACACTTCATGCCTATGCTAGCAATTTCAAAATACTCCTTGAAGACACAAAAAAGACTGAATTTTGCTGCCCAAGGCCGACCATATGCATCAAACTTGCAAAAGCTTTATTCTTTGTCATATTCTCTCATTTCCTCTCAACTTCTCTCTCTCCCTCTCATTTTTCTCTCTCTCTCTCGGCCTTGGCTGAGTTTCTCACCTTCCATAGCTCATCTTCTTCACACCATAGTTGATCAAGACAAGCAACCATCAAAGAAACTCAAGCAAGCTAGCTAGGATGCAAGAATCACACATGCATGTCCTTTGAGTCTTCATTTCGGCCCTAGGTGAGTTTTTAAGCTTCCATTTCTTTTCTTCTTGTTCTAACCACATGCATGTACTAAGAGCTTGGTCACTAAGCTAGGAAACATAGAGAAAATCTAGTTGGAATCTCGGCTAGGCAAAGGAGAAGAAGAAAATTGTGCTTCAACAAGTTTTGAGCATCTTCTTGGTTGATTTGCTAAGGTGAGGGCTAAAACCTTTTGAAAATCCTTCAAAAATCCACATTCATGCTCATAAATGTATGTCTTTGCTTCTGTACTTGAGTTATATGTTCGTTCATAAGCTTTTACAACCATGCATGGCAAGATTTTGGCTTGAAAATGATGATAGGTGCAATCGGATTATGTGACAGCTCTCTGACCTGTTGTTTCCAGGTGCGTTTGGCTAGGCAATTGATGTTGAAAATGCATGAAAATTGGTAGGTGACTAGTTTGTCCAGGTTTGAACATTTTTCACAGAAATAGGCCAAAGCTAATTTCGAATCTAAGGTCCTCAAAATGGCAAATCATTAAAATGTGTCCAAATCTGGAAATCTGGAAAAATGAAGCAGGTTTTAGCAGATGCACTGACCTTGTAGAAAGAACAAGATTTGACTGAGTACATGATGTTCAAAATGCATGAAATTTTGTGTGCTGCTATATTTTTCAGTTCTGGACATTTTTGTCAGAAATGGACTAAGGCTAAATCTGACCCAAGGACCTCAAAAACATCTATTATCGAAATGTGTGCAAATCTGGACAGTTTTGTGCTATCCCACTGTTTCAGCTATAACTAACGATTCCGAACTCCAAATGATGCAAGGTTTGTTTCTGATTTCAGTTCACTTCTTAAGCTTTAATTTGACATCTTATTCACTGGAATTGGAGATTTTTTGCTTATCTGCATGATTGTGAGAAACAGCCTATTGCAGTAAGGGTTTCACTTAGTGTTATGCTTAGAAAAATTGTTGTAACTTCTCTTATTGAAATAAATGCTTGGTATTGTAGCTTTGGGATGTTGTGTGGACTGTTTTGAATGTTTGAGGATGTTGAATTAAATGATGCATGGCTTTAGATTGATTTTGAATTGGTTTGGGGCTTAAATTGCATGGATATGCACGAAACGAAAACCCTAATGACTAGGTAGTCTTGCTAAGTGTTGATCATTTGGATATTGTGTGGAATTATGTGCTTATTAGGCTGCCCGTAGATGCCCTTATGGTCCTAAATGTGATTTTGATCATTGCATGTTGACAAATAGGCTTTTCTTGCATCCAAGCCCACGTAGATATTGTTGCATGTTATATAATCTTATTATTTGATTACGTGGACTTTGACTTGAGTTATATGACTTGATTTATATGCGATACATGGCTGTCCGTTTAATGTTCATATAACTCCATATGCTTTTCAAGTGAAACTACTTGTCCATTCGTGCCTCGCCTGTTTACTTGTCAATGTGCAATCTTATGACTGTCCGAAGGCAACCTACTTTGTTGTCCTCCTAATGTGATATGTTAATGTCATAAATGTGCATTGCATACAAGGTTGCAACCTTTCATGTCGGCATGGTAGCGATCACGTACACCGGGCAGCATCGGGCTTGCCGGTGCACCCGTGACTACCATGGTCCCATTCCCTCTCTCGCTTGGGGGCTAGACTTCCTCGGAGAGTTGGGTCGTAGGATTTCGGGGTACATCCATAGTACACCCACTTGGCGTGTTATGGGGGATGATTTGAAGTCGGCCGCAACAACTGATACTGGAATTGATCTAAGAGCAAAAGCTCACTGTATCCTTTTTACTATGTGTATAAGTACTCTCGCTTGGTCCCTAGAGGACCTCGGGGAGGAAGGACTGGTAATTGCGTTCTTTACTATTATATTACGCTATGTACTTGCTTATGATACACATCATGCTTGCAAAAGGATTTTTCATAAGTTGAACTGAAAAATGAGTTTCAAAACCTATTTCTCGTTCCCCCTTGCTGAGTTCATAAGGACTCACCCTCTTTATCATCTCAGGTGAAGAAGATCCAGAATAGGTACCTGAGGACGATGTGCCCATCGATGATTCCTTGGAGTGATTGCCTGTCTTGTGCGCTTTGCGTGATTATGGCTACTTGTGAACTCCATGCTACTTGAAGACCATTTCTTTTATGTTGCTTGTTATCTGTAATGTAAAAGACCCCCGTTGCAATTTGGGGTCTAATTTTGGTTTGTACTGATATTTCTATACAGACATTAGATATTGCTATGGTCGTTTTGCTTTTATTATCGCTAGTAGCTATAATAGGATTATGAAGTATTAGGTAAGGGCGAAGTAAGATGAACCATCCGAACCTTAAACAGGTTCTCGCTATTAAGCTAAGATCAACAGGTACTTTTGTAACGAGGATAAACAAACAAACGAGACATAGCATCATGCTAGGTTATAAATCAAACGAGACGTCGAAATAACCAATAGGCAATTCAATTGATGTTAAATGGTAATCCTAGTTGGAAACGAAATTAAGATTTGAAAATTTTGAGGCGTTTAGAGAATTAGGCCAAACCAAAGAGCCCAATTACAGTCGTTATGCTGCCGGTTTTCCAGAAAATTTTGAAGTTTAGGCCAAAATGTTAAGTGTTAAATCTTCATGAACGGTTAAGTACGAGACGTGACTTGAATGTTTAGATCACACCCTAGTCTAACCTTTATAGGCCGGGTTGGGGCGTGACACCTTAGAACTAGAATGGTATCAGAGCTTAGATTGCTTAAGCTGGGTTTAACTCTCGGACCGTGGGTAGAGCCCTAAGATAATTAGGATGACTTGCTTATATGTTATTGTGTGATAATGTTAAATGTGCCTTCTATGTTTTATGTGTTTAAGTGATTAACATGCCTTTATTGTCTTTAGAATTGTATCTATATTATGCTGCATATCTTATGCATTAAACTCTTAATTGTCATATTTCAATAAATTGTGCATCGTAATTTGTACCTATAGATGGCTGGCTCTAGTACCCGTACTACTAATAGGAGCGGTGAACCCCAAGAGGCCGGTGATGCCTATCAAACTAATCCCGGTATAGCTATGTTTAATATGATGGCGAATGCCATAGATCGTGTATCACGGGTGATGGAGCGTCAAGATGCACGTGAGGCCAACAACAACAACAACAACAGGAATGAGGGTAACCACGGGAGACATAGCAGAATGAGGGAGTTCCTTGACTTTCGCCCATCTAAATTCCACGGGGAAGGTGATGATGAGAAAGCCGAGGCTTGGCTGTCCGAGATCGGGAAGATTTTCAGGCCACTTGATTATACTGATGAAGAAAAGGTGGAGTTTGCGGTGTTTCTGTTGCACGGGGATGCTGAACATTGGTGGCACACTGTGGAGGCATTGTGGGAAACTGATCAGACACCTCGCTTGTGGGGTAATTTCGCTAAGGCATTTAAGGAGAAATATGTACCTACAGTCTCCAGGCAGTGGCGGGCTGAGGAGTTCATGCACTTGACTCAGGGTAACATGACGGTGGCCCAGTACGAGGCTCGTTTTGACCGACTGTCCCGTTATGCTCAATATATGGTTAGTACTCCGAAGGTGAAGATGTGGAAATTTACTACTGGATTGAGGCCAGAGATTCAGGACCAGTTGGCTTCTCATGACTTCGATACCTATTCTGCTCTCTTTGCTGCTACCTCTCGATTGAGAAGAGGAAACTAGATGGAGCTGGTTCGAGTCAACCGAACAAGAAACCATACCAGCCTCCAGGTCAGCAGAGGAAATTTCAGAGTCAGAGTCGTAGTCAGGGCCAGAGCTAGAACAGACCAGTGAATAACCGTGGCCCGACGAAAGCGCCATCAGCCTCTTCCACCCGCGAATTTACAAGTAGTTCACCTACTACTCAGTCCGTCAGTTGTTCTGTAACGCCCCGATCCCTCACGAGACCGGAGGCTCTAATAACCATGCTATTCTCAACCCAATACCAAACCCGGTCACAAAATTTTAGGGAAAAAAACGGACAGAGTTTCCCCTGTACTATGGACATTCTGAAAACCTGTAAATTCTCAAATAAGGTAACTACAAGGTAAACAAACTTTTCATGGCTAAATATTTAAAGATTCACGGCCATCCGAGCCTTGAAGCAAACAACAGTTCCAAAACCACACAAGCATGCAAGTAACTTGTTTATAATATAGTCTAATAACCATGCCATTCTAGGATAACATTAAAACATACTTAGAGATAAAACATTCTACACTAAGCCATTCACTCCCAAGCATGCAAAGCAACTAGAAATAGAAATATAAGTTATTACAAGCCATAGAATTACCACTGCTACTACATTATCAGACTTCCAGCTTACATATTACTCAAATACATACATGAGCTTTAAGGCCCCAAAATAGATTATACATAGAACAACAAATTCTTCACATAGCAACCAGAAAGCACATCCGCCTCAGACAAATATCACACAGCAGCTAAGGCAACTCCACCAACTGTGCCACCTGAAACATGTTAGCGAGGTATGAGCAACCACTGTTGCCCAGTGAGGGATATAGTCCCGGGGCGTGCAATGCAACAGATAATACTGTTATACAACAATATCACTTAGACAATTTAAGAAGCAATGATAACATAAATAACCACACATTAAAAAGGATACATTTCACACAATCCCCTATACACCAATCTTCACTGGTCTTCATTCACGATCCACGAACCACGAGCACGATCACGATAAGCCGGCATAACCCCAATCACTCCAGTGGGTGTACTCCGGATGTACCCCGATAATCCTACGACCCAACATCCCCTGGCAATCTCCAGACCAGGCGAATGAGGGACTAGGGCACGGAGTTTGAATATCCACCGGCAAGCCCTCTGCCGCCCAGCCGATATTCAACACATCTGCCCCTGACACTATGGTTGCGCAACCACTATGCAATGTACTTAACGATGGCAAGTTAATAGCAATAATATAAGCATGAACACATATGAGGATCAACAAAGTAGGTTGACCTCGATGCAATTAGGATAGAAGCAAATATAGAAGCTAATAAGTAGTTTACAAATGAACATATACAAAATAAGCATAGGATTATACCAAAAGCTCCAAACCAACTTAATATCACATATAAACACTCAAGAAGTCATGCCGTGGGTTTAGAAATGTGAGACAAACGAAATTGCACTT
>CM075779.1:39081878-39131878 GCA_037974665.1 Ehretia macrophylla | reverse complement strand
TACACCCGTATGCACGAAACAGGACAAGCAAACTACCTTCCTGCCCACACGGTGCTTGGATCGCCACGACACTAGACCACGTCAGTCGCATTACGACTCAGTAAGGACCATGGCGACGTGTGCTAGGTGATTCTTGCATTGCGCAGGCCCATAGGAACACACCGTCAGACGGCTTTGACACAGTAGGGTGCTTGGATTGCCACGACATTGAAGCTCTAGCCATCGTCTCACAACAACGCTCGCGTCGTCACTTAAAGAAAGCCAAGGCCGTGTGCTAGGCGATTCGTGCATCGCGTATGCCCCTACCGTCCCCCTTTATGCACCCGTATGCGCGGAACGGGACAAGCAAACTATCTTCCTGCCCACACGGTGCTTGGATCGCCACGACACTAAACCATGTCCGTCGTATTACGACTCAGCGAGGACCATGGCATCATGTGCTAGGCGATTCGCGTATCGTACAGCCACGTCAGAACCCACTTGGGGATGGCTTCAAGGCCGCATGGTGCTTGGATTGCCACGACATTGAAGCATCAGCAATCGTTTAATCGCAACGCTTGCATCATTGCTTAACAAAAGCTAATGCAACGTGTGCTAGGTGATTCACGCATCACGCTTGCCCCCACCGTCCCCCAAGAGCCACCCAAGCCCATGCGGTGCTTGGATTACCACGACACTAGACCATGGCCACGCACATCCATTCAGCAACGGCCATGGCTTCGTGTGCTAGGCGATTCGCACATCGCGCAGGCCCAACGACATGTCAGGGAACGGGAATGTCCCTCAACATGTACCTAGTCGGCGGCACGGGGATGACTAATTTTGTGCTTGGGCAACCACTCGCCCCCTCGTTAGCCATCCCAATGACGTCGATAGTGTCGCGGTACCAAGATAGATAATGAGGGGCTTGGGAAGCCACCATGTTCCTCATTACCCATCCTGGTGTCGCGCCGAGGGACATGCCGAGGGACGCGGGGCAAGGGTAGCATGGCCCCAATACACGGGTATACAATGTAATACCTCGGCGTGATTCCCTCGGTAGGCATTCCCTCCCACAATATAGCCCACAATATTCCATGAAGTGCCCACAATGTCCCCCCATATAGACCTCGACCAGGGGGCTGGACACCATATACCCCCCTATAGTACATTTAGATGTAAAAACCCAAGTGACAGTAGAACGTATATTTTGCCAGAGATTCATAATGGGTGTTTTACCGTATAAATGGCCCCATGTAGCATGATCATCGTACTCAAGTTGCTCCTTATTGATAGCATACAATATCCAAATGCTTTAAGATTATTTTTTCTGAAAAAATATTTTTAAATATTTAATAATTACAAAAAAAGGAAAAAATCAAAAAAAATAGTAAAAAATTCAGAAAACTTTATATTAATTCATACATTAATTTGTTAAATGATATTCAAACAAAAAAATTTTGAAAAATTAATTATTAATATTTAAAAATTACAAAAAATAGGGAAAATCAGAAAAAAAAAAATACTAGAAAAATAAGGAAAATTTATATTAATTCATAAATTAATTTGTTTACATGGTATATGGTGTTAAAAAAAATTTGGATGGATTGGGAACCCGATTAATCTAATTCGCCTCACAAATGTGACGAACTATTTATCGGACAAGGAAAAGGTTAAGACTACTTCATAGATTCGAAAACCACTTGTAAATGACATCAATGTTCACATTTATGTCATAATACATTGTGCATGCCCATTAGCCCCGAATGTTTAACATTGCCCGTCATGCCCAACGTCCCTTAGTAGTGCCAAAGCCGTCCCCCAACATCCCCTATCGTCCCTCAAGTGTACCCCCATAATGCCCCAGCCGTGCCCCAACAATGCCCCAGTCGTGCTCAAATAGCGCCCCTTGAGAGCCCAGCGCACGCCACTTGTGCGCACCATCGTGCGGTATGCGGGCCACATGCGCACACGAAGGTGAGGCATGGGTGCCCCATGCGCACACATTTTTTCCGCATGCGGGCCACATGCGCACACTATTGTGCAAAATAGGAGCACGTTGCCCATACCATCGTGCGGCATGGGTGCCCCATGCGCGCACCTTTGTCCCATATGTGTGCCATATGCGCGCACCATGATGTAGCATGTGCGCCCGATTAGCGTACCATCATGCGGCATGGGTGCCCCATGCGCGCACCTTCGTGCGATATGCGGGCCATATACACGCACCATCGTACGTCATGCGCGTCCGATGCACGTACTATTGTGAGGCATGGGCACCCCATCGTATGGCATTGGAGCCCTATGCGCGCACATTCGTTGCTGCATGGGTGCACCATCGTGCGGCGTAGGCGCCCATGCATACAACATAGTGCGGCATGCGGTTCACATATGCACACCATCGTGTGGCATGCGCACCACATGCGGGCACCATCGTGCGGCATGGGCGTCGCATGCGCCTACCATCGTGCGGCATGGGTGCCCCATACGAGTACCATCACGCGGCATGAGCGCCCCAAGTGCGCGCCTTTGTGAGGCATATGCGCCAGATGCGCGGATAATATTGCTGCATGCGCACCCTAAGTGCGCTCCTTCATGCGGCATGGGTGCCCCATGCATGCACCTTCGTTCGGCATGTTCACACCATCGTGTGGCATGGGCACCCCATGCGCATACCTTCATGCGGTATGTGGGCCATATGAGCGCACTATCGTGCGGCATGGGCGCCCTATCGTGGGGCATGGGTGCCCCATGCGTGCAACTTCGTGCGGCATACGGACCACATGCGTGAACCATGGTACGGCATGGGCACCCCATTGTGCGGCATTGGCACCCAATGCGCGCACTTTTATGCGGTATACGCACACCATCATACAGCATGGGTACCCCATGCACGTACCATCGTGCAGCATGAGGGCCACATGCGGGTACCATCATGCGCGCCTCATGTGCGCACCATCGTGAGGTATGGGGGCCCCACGCACCTACCATCGTGCGACATAGGCGCCCCATGCGAGCACCATCGTGTGGCATGAGTGCCTTATGCGGGCACCTTCGTGCGGCATATGGGCCACATGTGCTGACCATAATACGGCATGCACCCCAAGTGCGCACTATTGTGCAGCATAGGCTCCCCATGCGCGCACCTTCGTGCGCCATGTGCACACCATCGTGCGGCATGGGCACCCCATGCACGCACCTTCATGCGGCATGCGGGCCACATGCACGCACCATCGTGTGGTATGCGTGCCCCATACGTGTAACTTCTTGTGGCATGTACACACCATCGTGCAGTATGGGCGCCCCATGTGCACGCCTTCGTGCAGCATGCAGACCACATGCATACACCTTTGTGCGGCATGCGTGCACCATCGTGCGGCATGGGCGCCCTATCATGAGGCATGCGTGCCCCATGCGCATAACTTCGTGCGGCATGGGCGCCTCATGCGCGAACCTTCGTGCGGCATGCGCGCACCATCGTGAGGCATCGGTACCCTATGCGTACACCATCGTGCGGCATGGGTGCCCCATGCGCGAACCACCATATGCACACCTTCGTTCGGCATGGGCGCCCCATGCGCCCACCTTTGTGCGGCATGAGTGCACCATCGTGCGGTATAAGCGCCCCATGCGCACACCTTCATGAGGCATGCAGGCCACATGGGCACACCATCGTGCGACACGGGAGCCCTATGCACACACCTTCATGTGATATGGGCGCCCCATGCGCGCACCTTGGTGTGGCATGCGTGCACTTTCGTGCGGCATCGCCGCCCAAGTGCTTGCCCCATCATGCCCGATGCGTGACCCCACTGTTGAACCACTTTGCCAAGCTGTGCCCCAACTGCGTGCCAAGTTGTAGCTCATCTGGGGCCCCAAGTACGTGCCCCAAGTATGTGCCCCATTTGAGGCCCAATCGTGTGTCGTCGTGCAACACCGTGGGTAGCCATGCCTTAACCATTCACCAACATGCCCAGCCATGCCAAATATAAGGGAAATATAACCTCAGTCACCGTTAAAGCTAAAGGAAGAACGTTAGGCACCTCGGCGGTCCGGCATCACACATGGTCATATTCAATTTTTTTGCCATCTCTTACGAAGCAAGGATAGTCTATCTAACACTTGGGCAATCAAGACGATACGCGGGGTCGGTCGGCAGTGGGCCCGTTAGCCCTTGGGCATAGCACATAGCACTTAGGCATCATTGGGCATAGCATTTGGGTGCACAAAGCACTTGGGCATAGAGTTTGGGTGCACATAGCACTTGGGCATCAATGGGCATAACACATAGCACTTGGGTATCATTAGGCATAGCACATAGCGTTTGGGTATAGCACTTTGGGCATTCGCGCGTCGACACTTAAAATTGATGACGTCGACACTTGGGCATCATTGGACATAGCACTTGGGTATAGCACTTGGGCATCCTTGGGCATAGCAGTTGGGTAAGGTAATTGGGCATTCTTGGGCATAGCACTTGAGTACGACTGGGCATGGATAGCACTCGGTCCTTCGAATTTTAAAGGGTAGTCGGGGGAGCACCGGACACCGCACGACGTGCAGTACTCTTCCAGTTGCTGGACCCTACCTCTAGCTGAGCCGTTTCCATGGTGGACAGGCTGTTAAACAGAAAAGATAACTCTTCCCGAGGCCCCCACCGACGTCTCCAGACTCCCTAACATTGTCGTCAACTGCTACGACTCGGTTCAAGAATTTTAACAAGATTCCCTTTCGGTGCAAGCGCGGAACGCGCTATCTGTCGGGCTTCCCCGACCCTTAGGATTGACTAACCTATGTACAAGTGCCGTTCACATGGAACCTTTCCCCTCTTCGGCCATCAAAGTTCTCATTTGAATATTTGCTACTACCACCAAGATCTGCACTGACGGCTGCTCCGCCTAGATTCGCGCATTGGGTTTTGCGGCGACCGCCGTGCCCTCCTACTCATCGGAGCCTAGTATTTGCCCCGACGACCGGGTATTGGTTGCGTGCTTAAGCGCCATCCATTTTTGGGGCTAGTTGATTCGGCAGGTGAGTTGTTACACACTCTTTAGCGGATTTTGACTTCCATGACCATCGTCCTGTTGTCTTAATCAACCAACACCCTTTGTGAGATCTAGGTTAGCGCACAGTTGGGCACCGTAACTCAGCTTCCGGTTCATCCCGTATCGCCAGTTCTGCTTACCAAAAATGGCCCACTTGGAGCTCTTGATTCCGTGGCATAGCTCAACGAAGCAGCCGCGCCGTCCTACCTATTTAAAGTTTGAGAATAGGTCGAGGGCGTTGTGCCCCCGATGCCTCTAATCATTGGCTTTACCTGATAGAACTCGCACACGAGCTTCAGCTATCCGGAAGGAAACTTCGGAGGGAACCATCTACTAGATGGTTCGATTAGTCTTTCGCCCCTATACCCAAGTCAGAGGAATAATTTGCACATCAGTATCGCTGCGGGCCTCCACCAGAGTTTGCTCTGGCTTTACCCCACTCAGGCATAGTTCACCATCTTTCGAGTCCTAACAAGTATGCTCGTACTTGAACCCTTCTCAGATGAAGGTCGGTCGGTGGTGCCCTCCCCCCCCCGAGGGGGATCCTGCCAATCAACTTCCTTGCGCCTTGCGGGTTTACGTACCCGTTGACTCGTACACATGTCAGATTCCTTGGTCCGTGTTTGAAGACGGGTTGAATGGGGAGCCCACAGGCCAATACCGGGAGCACGCAGATGCCGAAGCACACCGAAGGTATGCGTTACCCCACCACGATCAAGGCGATGGCATTCCGTAAGCATATCTACTGCCCAGGCTTTGGCCACCACCCCATTCGGCGCTAGTCCGCGCCCTGAGCTGATCAGCGGACCAGCTTTCAACGTTCCGCATACGACCGGGGCGCATCGCCGGCCCCCATCCGTTTCTCTCCCAACAATTTCAAGCACTCTTTGACTCTCTTTTCATAGTCCTTTTCATCTTTCTCTCGCAGTACTTGTTCGCTATCGGTCTATCACCCGTATTTATTCTTGGATGAAATTTACTGCCCGCTTAGGGCTGCATTCCCAAACAACCCGACTCGCCGATAGCGCCTCGTAGTACGATAGGGTCCGAGCATGACGGGGCTCTCACCCTCTCTAGCACCCCTTTCCAGGGGACTTGGGCTTGGTCCAACGCTGAGGATGCTTCTCCAGACTACAATACAGACGGCAGAGCCGGCCGATTCTCAAGCTGGGCTGTTCCTGCTTCGCTCGCCGTTACTAAGGGAATCCTTGTAAGTTTTTTTTCCTCCGCTTATTGATATGCTTAAACTCAGCGAGTAATCCCGCCTGACCTGGGTTCGCAGTCGTAGCGCATGGCGTTCGAGGGTCTATCTTCAGTCCCGCAGGTACGACGGGATGACGCACAAGAACTCTCAAGTTGACTGTACCAACCACCACTTGTCGTGACGTCCGTCATGCCGAACTAGCATTTTGGCCAACCGCGCCTCGAGACACGGGTGACCCAGTGTTGGGACTCAGGGTAGGGAGAGGGGGGGCGACGCGATGCGTGATGCCCAGGCAGACGTGCCCCCAGCCTGACGGCTTTGGGCGCAACTTGCATTCAAAGACTCGATGGTTCACGGGATTTTACAATTCACACCAAGTATCGCATTTCATTACGTTCTTCATCGATGCGAGAGCCGAGATATCCATTGCCGAGAGTCATTTTCGTTTCGTAAGGGACCGAGGCCTAACCTGGGATACTGCGGACGGGGTGGGGATAGGCTGGCCCCTATTTTTCATTTTCCTTGGCGCATTCTGCGTCGGGGTTCGTTGTTTGTAGGGCGTTTGCCCCGACTCGGGACCGACACGCGGGCTGGGAAGGAGCCACCTTCCCTGTGTCGGCCCCGCATCTTGTAAATAGGTACGCAGGTCATTCTTCCTTCGTAGGGTTCGACAATGATCCTTTTATAGGTTCACCTACAGAAACCTTGTTACGACTTCTTCTTCCTCTAAATGATAAGGTTCAATGGACTTCTCGCAACGTCACGGGCAGCGAACCGCCCACGTCACCGCGATCCGAACACTTCACCGGATTATTCAATCAGTAGGAGCGACGGGCGATATGTACAAAGGGCAGGGACTTAGTCAACGCGAGCTGATGACTCGCGCTTACTAGGAATTCCTCGTTCAAGACCAACAATTGCAATGATCTATCCCCATCACGATGAAATTTCAAAGATTAGCAGGGCCTTTTGGCCAAGGCTATAGACTCGTTGAATACATTAGTGTAGCATGCGTGCGGCCCAGAACATCAAAGGGCATCACAGACCTGTTATTGCCTCAAACTTCCATGGCCTAAAAGGCCAAAGTCCTTCTAAGGAGCTAGCTGCAGAGGGATACCTTCGCATAGCTATTTAGCAGGCTGAGGTCTCGTTTGTTAACATAATTAACCAGACAAATCGCTCTACCAAATAAGAACGGCCATGCACCACGACCCATAGAATCAAGAAAATGCTCTCAGTCTGTCAATCCTTACTATGTCTGGACATAGTAAGTTTCCCCGTGTTGAGTCAAATTTTCACCGCAAGCTCCACTCCTAGTGGTGCCCTTCCATCAATTCCTTTAAGTTCAGCCTTGCGACCATACTCCCCCCGGAACCCAAAAACTTTGATTTCTCATAAGGTGCCGATGGAGTCCTAAAAGCAACATCCGTCGATCCCTGGTCGGCATCGTTTATGGTTGAGAGTAGGACGGTATCTGATCATCTTCGAGCCCCCAACTTTCATTCTTGATTAATGAAAACATCCTTGGCAAATGCTTTCGTAGTTGTTCATCCTTCACAAATCCAAGAATTTAACCTCTGACTATGAAATACGAATGCCCTCGACTGTCCCTGTTAATCATTACTCCGATCCCGAAGGCCAACTTAATAGGATCGAAATCCTATAATGTTATCCCATGATAATGTATACAGAGCGTAGGCTTGCTTTGAGCACTCTAATTTCTTCAAAGTAACAGCGTCGGAGACATGACTCGGCCAGTTAAGGCCAGGAGCGCATCGCCGGCAGAAGGGACGAGACGATCGGTGCACACCTTAGGCGGACCGGCCGACCCATCTTAAAGTCCAACTATGAGCTTTTTAACTGTAACAACTTAAATATACGCTATTGGGGTTGGAATTACCGCGGCTGCTGGCACCAGACTTACCTTCCAATGGATCCTCGTTAAGGGATTTAGATTGTACTCATTCCAATTACCAGACTCTTTAAGCCCGGTATTGTTATTTATTGTCACTACCTCCCCGTGTTAGGATTGGGTAATTTGCACACCTGTTTCCTTCCTTGGATGTGGTAGCCGTTTCTCAGGCTCCCTCTTCGGAATCGAACCCAAATCCTACCATCGAAAGTTGATAGGGCAGAAATTTGAATGATGCGTCGTTGGCACGAGGACCGTACGATCCGGCGAGTTATCATGAATCATCGCAGCAATAGGTAGAGCCCGCGTGGACCTTTTATTTAATAAATGGATTCCTTCTAGAAGTCGGGGTTTGTTGCACGTATTAGCTCTAGAATTACTACGGTTATCTGACTAGTAGATACCATCAAACAAACTATAACTTATTTAATGAGCCATTCGCAGTTTCACTATGAGGCCCGACCCCGAATAACGTGTCCTACCTCGAATTGCGTGTCTTAGACCTAAAATTATATGACTGACCTTGGATTACGTGTGCCCGTCTTGGTTTTTGTGCATGCCTCGTCATACATGCCTCGACCTAGAATTGTGTGCCCTAATCCTTGACTTATGTGCCCTAACCTTGATGTACGTGCGATACCTAGAATTATGTGCCCTGACTTCGATTTAAGTGCGATACCTCAATTTGTGTGCACTAACCTTGAACTGCGTGCCCTAACCTAGGTTTAAGAGTCGTACCTCAATTTACGTGCATTGCATTAAATTACGTGTCTTGCATTGGTTTACGTGCATTCACCTAGGGTTACGTGCATTTACATTGAAATCTGTGCATTTGCCTTGAAGTGCGTGCCTAACCTCATAGTGCGTGCCCTAGACCTAGGAATACGTGACAAAGCACAAGACAATAAAATAATCCTACACAATTCACTAATTATTAAAATAATATTATACTAATCCTACTTATTCCACTAACAATATTCTAATCCTAATTCAAATTCTCTACAAAATCTACTAACATAAACAATTTTTTCTACACAAATACCTAAACATTCTTTATTCTTTATTCACACCAAAAACCAATGCACCTCAAATTCTACATTTATTATAATCCATAATATACTCACATGAATCTAAAAATTCAGAATTTTCCATGCTAATTTCGGCCATATCAAGGTCTTTGAGCAAGCTTGAACAAAAAATATTATATCCTAAACATCTTATGAAACACACAAAACACAATGCATAAAATAATTCTCAAACACCCTACCCAATGCCTCACTTTCTTGGCCCTTTCACCACACATGCTAAAACAATTCAATTGTGCATTAGATGACTCACAAAAATCAGATTTGTAAGGCTCAAGGCTGACACACACAGACAAGCTACACTCAACATGCTTCAAACATCAATTTTCTCTCAAAACTCTCTCATTCTCTCTCCTTCTCTCTCATTTTCGACCATGGATGCCCTTTGAGCTCCCAAGACTCCTAACAACTCTCAAGGACACTCTAAGACTCTCCCAAGCTCGGCCATAGCAAGCATAAGCAAGCAAGAAGCAAGAAAATCTCACACGAAGCTCACAAAACTCTCTATCTCGGCCATAGGTAAGTTTTGATAGTTTTCTTCCATTTCTTTTGGTTTCACACACATGCACACCTTCTTCACATGCTAACTAAGCTAGGATTTAAGCCAAGCCACCACTCGGCCAAAGCAAGGAAAGAGGGCCTTTTGTGCATTTTCAAGAGCATTTGTGCATCTTCATCTATCAATTTGCTAAGGTGAGGGTTAAACTCTTTTAAAAGCTCTCAAAACTCACATGCATGCTCTCATATGGCTATCTTTACCTCTGTAATTATTGTATATGTGTGTATATGAGCCTATCTACTCATGCATGGCTTGATAATGGCTAGAAACTTGAAGATATGTAAACACGTTTTTGCTGGCATATTACTAACTTTGTAGAACGAAATGCTTTTGGCTTAGTAAACATTGATAAAAATGCATAAAAATTGGTAGGTCACTATTTTTTTAAGTTCTAAAATTTTTTTGTAGAAATAGGCCAAGGCCGAGTTTGACTCTAAGACCTCCAAAATGGCCAAATATCGAAAGGTGTCTAAATCTGGAAAACTTGGAAATATGAAGTAGGTTTCTGGCAGCTTTTTGACCTTGTAGAACGAAATAGTTTGGACCTAGTAAATGATGTGAAAAATGCATGAAATTTGGTATCCTACTATATTGGTCGGTTCTGAACATATTTGGCAGAAATAGGCTAAGGCTAATTTTGCATTGAAAGGCCTCAAAAGTAGCAAATATCGAAATGTATACGAATCTGGACAGTTTTGTGTAGTCTCACGGTTTTGGCCATAACTCCTAAATCCGAACTCCAAATGCAGCGAGGTTTGTTTTTAGATTTAAACCACTCATTAGGATTCAATTTGACATTTGTTTCACTGAATTTGGAGATTATTTTCTTGGCTAATTGAATGTGGAAAAACAGACCATTGCAGTAAGGTTTTTGCTTGGTAATATGCTTTGAATCATGTGGTAACTTTACTTGTGGTATTGAATGCTTGGGATTACGGAAATTAGAAGTTGTGTGGGCTGTTGTGGTTGGTTGAGGTTGCTTAATTTGGTTGATGCATGGCTTGGATTCATTAATTGATGAATTGTTTGCTTAATCGCATGTGTAAGCAAGGAATTGAGGCCCTATTGCTTATGACTACTTGCTAAGAGATGATCCTATGGTTAAATTTGTTCAATTGTGTGGTTAGTAGGCTGCCCATAATTGTACTTAGAGCTATAAATAGGATTCCCAATGATTGCATGTTGATAAGTGAACTATTATTGCACCCGATTTTGTGTAAGTGTCGTTGCATGCTTGTATGATCTCAACACTTGATATATGAACCCGAAATGAGTTATATAACTTGTTTTATATGAAGTTACTTGGCTGTCCGTTAAATGATCATAAGCCTCTAAGTGTTTTACAAAGTGAATATACATGTCAAGCAGGCCTTGTATGTTTACTTATCGATATGTGATCTTATAATTGCTCGGAGGCAACCTACTTTGTTGACCTCCTAATGTGAATTGTTAAAAGATATTCAATGGCTTATTTGAACATGATTACTTGGCTGCCCGTGAAAGTTTAATTGCTTTCAAATGGATATATGAAATGATTATATGTTCTTACAATGCCTTATATGTCAATATGTCAAAATGTGATCATATACTTGCTCGGAGGCAACCTACTTTGTTGACCTCCTAATGTGAAATGTTAAATGGCATAAATGGTTATTGCATACAAGGTTGCAACCTTTCATTGTGGCATGGTAGCGTTTCATGAACGCCGGCGGCATAGGGCTTGCCGGTGCTCCCGTGACTACCATGGTCCAATTCCCTATCTTGCTTGGCATTCCACCCTCGGAGAGTTGGGTCGTAGGTTTGGTGTACATCCGGAGTACACCCATTTGGAGTGATAAGTGGATGATTGATGCCGACTACAACAATGGTTATTGGAAATTAACTTGAAAGCAAAAGCGTAATGTATCACATGAACGACAGGAACTAAGTACTATGCGGGGTAAAGTGCTACACCGAAAAGTGGTGGGAGCTACCTCTTGAGCCCATAGGAGTCACCTCAAGAGTCCTGTACGTATCAAAATGTATCCTTTTTACTATGTATTTAAGTACTCTTGCTTGGTTCCTAGAGGACCTCGGGGAGGAAAGACGGTAAATATGTTCATTTATATATATGTTATGTTATGAACTTGCTTATTTCATATGACATGTTTTTAAAAGGGTTTTTCATAAGAGTAATCAGAAAAGAGTTTTTAAAACGTTATCTCTTGTTCCCTCTCGCTGAGTTCATAAGGACTCACCCTCTTTTATCATCACAGTTGAAGAAGATTTGGAACAGGTACCCGAAAAGAATGTGTCGGTTGATGATTCCTTGGAATGATTACGTGCTTTATGTGCCTTGCTTGACAGTGGCTGTTTTGTGAACGTTGTGTTTGCTTTGAAGACTACTTATTTTGTTGATGTAAATTAGCCTGTTGTAATTTGGGTCTAATTTTAGCTTGTACTGATTATAACTAGACCAACACTCTAATTGGTCATTTTTCTATCACTATTTTGATTTAGTAACTATCATAGGCAATTGAATCATTAGGTGAAGGATCAAATAAATGAATCTATCTAATCTTACCCAGGTACTTACTCATAGGCTAAAGGATAACAGGTACTCCTGTAAAAGGGATTGACAAATAAATGGAACATAGTTATCTTGTTAGGCTTGTTAATCAAATAAGACTCCCGAGTTAGATCAATAGGCATATCGGTTGATGATAAATTGGGGTCTTACTTGAAATCGAATCAATGATTGAAAGTTTTTGAGGCGTTTTAGAAAATAGGTCAAACCAAATGTCTTAAATACAGTCGTTATGCTGCCGGTTTTCCAAAAAAAAACTTTTGGAGTTCTAGGCTAACGATTAAGCATTAATCATAGTCAAACGGTTAAGGACGTAAAATAACAATGATGATTTAGGTCATACCCTAGTCTAGCCTCTATAGGTCAGGTTGGGGGCGTGACATTCACACTCTGAATTAGTTCATACTTACACATGCATGGCCTAATCTTTGAGACAAGCATATGACTATTGGCAGGATCAACCAGGTAGCATTCCTTATCGACACCGACATCGCACGAGGCACGTCATCCCCTAAGGGTCGACAGCTTGACACGAGAGCACAACTGTCGTACGCAATTAGCGACGAATGCTGATTTCTGGAAAAGAGCCGCCAAAGACCCCATACCATCATGGTGTGCCGCATTCGAGAGATCGAGCGACGCCCCATGGGCCACGTGTGCTGCACTTGTTGGAGCGAGCAGCGTGGAACACGGGACGTGCTTAGGGGTTCGCCCCACAGCGTCCACGGAGTCAGACGCAAGGCAAAAGATGGATGATGTGACTTTAGACTGCCTTCTTTGTAGGTACGCAACACAGGAAACCAACTAACAGACCGAGGCAACGTAAGCACTCGACTTGCGAATGAAGAGGCAAGCAGGGGCGGACTTCGCTGCTCAAGCAAGGATCCAACCGACCCATACAAGCCGACCACCACTCACGCACTATCATATTCACTATGCCCAGACCACCAAGCCAGTAACCGCCCTACCGTCTAGGCAGACGAAGCCCTTCAAGTTGACGGAATCGGCGAGATGGCCCCAGAATTCACCGCTAGGCACGAAGAATTTCTGAGGGACAAGGGACAAGGGATGGGAATGGCATGAGGTGCATGACCAGGCCGCACGCTGCAAGCTTAGGAGCCCACTTCATGGTGCCCGACCAAGCACCGAGTGCACGCACTTGAGGTACCAACCGAAAGCGGACTTTGAGCCCCCGCGGTACAAGGATCGCCACGACACTAGACCACGTCCGTCATATTACGACTCAGTGAGGACCATGGCATCGTGTGCTAGGCGATTCACGCATCACGCAGGCCTATAGGAACACACCGTCGTGCGGCTTGGAGGCAACACGGTGCTTGGATCGCCACGACATTGAAGCTCTAGCCATTATCTCATCACAACGCTCGCGTCGTCACTTAACGAAAGCAAGGCCGTATGCTAGGCGATTCGCACATCGCGCATGCCCCTACCGTCCCCTTGTATGCACCCATATGCATGGAATGGGACAAGCAAACTACTTCCTACCCACGCGGTGCTTGGATCGCCACGAGACTAGACCATGTCCGTCCCATTACGACTCAACGAGGACCATGGCACTGTGTGCTAGGCGATTCGCGAATCGCGTAGGCCCATAGGAACACACCGTCGGACGGCTTCGAGGCAGCACGGTGCTTGGATCGCCATGACATTGAAGCTCTAACCATCGTCTCATCGTAACGCTCGTGTCACCACTTAACGAAAGCCAAGGGCGTGTGATAGGCGATTCTTTCATCGCGCGTCCCCCTACCACTCCCCTATATGCACCTGTATGCACGGAACGGGACAAGCAAACTTCTTTCCTACCCACGCGATGCTTGGATCGCCACGACACTAGACCACGTCCGTCACATTATGACTCAGCGAGGACCATGGCGTCATGTGCTAGGCGATTCGCACATTGCACAGACACATCGAAACCCACCGGGGGACGGCTTCAAGGCCGCATGGTCCTTGGATCACCACGACATTGAAGCATCATCAATCGTCTCATTACAATGCTCGCGTCGTTGCTTAACGAAAGCTAATGCCACGTGTGTTAGGCGATTCGCGCATCACACTTGCCCCCACTGTTTCCCAAGAGCCACCCAAGCCCACGCGGTGCTTGGATGTGTTTTGATGCAAGAAATGTGTAGAATGGGTGCCAAACAAGTGAAATCAAGCTTTGAATCACTCAATTCGGCTTTGAAATGCAAAATCTATGAGAAAAATGCTTTGAAAATGCCTTCATCTTTCTCCTCCAAGGAGCCACGATTTTGTGTGTGTTTTTGGTGGTGTTTTGCTTTGTTTTCAATGTGTGTTGATCATATATTAAGCAAATGTCAAATAAATAAAAGAAAGTCAAAGTGGAAACTAATTATTTTTAGTGTTTTCTTGTCTTTTAATTCATTTTCTTGACTACTCTTGCTCAAATTAATTATGCAACACCTATACTATCTCAAGTAGTTTATTTTTAGGTAACAAGAAGTGTTACATTCAAACAGTTTCACCCGAGTCGGCTTAAAACTCTATTTTTGCAAAAGGGGGTGGAAAAACCCTAATAAATTCTTAAAACGATTGTAGAATCGTTTTCATCAAACATAGGTCTATTAAAGTCCGTGGTCTAGGTCTAGAAGGGTTAAAAAGACCAGTTTCAAAATTTTAGCGAACGTGTTTCGAAAATACTATTCACTGAAAATCGATGATAAAATTTCTGATCCCGTTTTTGATGAAAATTTCATGAATGCACATTTAGCACGTATTAGGAGTATTGACATCAAAATTATAACATTCTAGGTCATATAGCACATAAACAGGTCAAATGCACGCAAAACGAGATAAAACACGTAAATCGAGTTAAAGCATAAAAGTGGGGTTTCACATTCTCCCTTCCTTAAAACAATTGCATCCGCGCAATTCTCGAACTGACAGACAATTAAATCCTCAATCGTTACACTTAATAATACTTCTCTTAGTTCTCATTTATCTCTTTGGATGACAACTAACCAAAGACCTCAAAAGAACAACCTATGTTGACTGAAAGTTGATGATCATAGTTCCAAGACAATCTTCAATTCATAATTCTCTCCTACCTAATATCATATTGTATATGAAAGAAATCGCAACTCCAAAGTCCTAGCATGATACCACTAATTATCAATCATCCCCTACTACACAAAAGAGCTCTATGAACACCCCGAGGGTTTAAAAACTCATTCACGATAACATGAATGATTATTGATCAAGGAAATATTTCAAAAGTGACATTTGTCAGAATATGGCTCTTATGAAATTTACAAGGAAATACGAATATAGAAAGTCATATTCGAGCCAACAATCAAGTGAACAAGAGCTCAAACAGGTTAGAGAATCAAGAGCCTAATAGTTTAATAAGGAAGCATGATAACTAAGATAAGAAATGTGTCAGCACCTATCAGTTAAATAAGTACGAACAAAGGATGATGACGAGTCAAAACAGTGCTGAGTATGTTGAACAAAAATTCCTGAACAAGTAGATATTTCAATTCTCGATGATTGTTCAAGGAACCAACAAGTAAGTTGTACTTGAGGTGAAATGAAATTAAGAGATAAGAGATGATTAATTCAATAGAAAACATGAGTGGCAAGAGTATCTCAACACGCAATACCAAAGAAGTACGAATAAGAAAGGACAGTGCTGAGTATATTAAATGAGCAATTACAAACAAAGTAATGGCAAGGATTTAATAATAAAACAATAGGATTAACAAAGATCAACAAGAATGACAATGATGTACTTAGGTAAGGAGTACATCAAACAAGTTAAATCGAATAAGTAAAATGGTATACCAAAGGTGAAATTACTTCCAAATAAATAGTAATAAAATGAAATGAAATATTGAAACCAATGGCTGGAGATATAGAATGAAATATAAAAGTCTCAAACCTTAACTCCAATAAGCGACATTGCTATAAGAAGCAAATATGAATGTTAAGAATAGAAGCAATGTCAAATGAGTATAGGATCCATTAATCCAATAAGCAAACTTTCAAGAAACAATTGATAGGCTAGAAAAGTGTAACCCTCTCTCAAATAAGTGAGAATAGAGTAGAAAAGAATAATAAGACCGATAGAATTATGAAGCACAAGAAGGGTGTCCCACCTACACACTTAAACACCAACAAGTCAAATCCTACAATCTATCTTCCTCCAAAACAAGACACTAAGGAGATCTAGAGAATCCTAAGGAGTCATAACAATCACCAAACAAGATAAATCACTCCAAATTTTATATTCCGTACCAGACCAATCACTAAACAAGATAAATCACTGATTACCCAACAAGATTAACTAATGAAGAGTCCAAATTTTGATAACACAATACAGATTCATATTAACCCATTATAACACAAGCGAATCCTCAATCAACAATTTAGAAAGTCATACCACCTAGAATCCAAAAGCTTGATGTAGGCAAGTAAATGTTCAGCCATCGAAATGCATTCTTATTTCCTCAAATAATTCTATCTCCCAACAATTACATCTTCGAATAAAATAACTTTAGTCAGGAATCACTCAAATTGTCTGCAAGGTTTAAAGATCAAAACTCCAAAATATCCATTAATAATATAGCAATCCCAAATAGTAGACATATTCACATGTTATACCACAGTTCATTCCATTCACAAATATACATCACTAATTCCTCGAATAAATTCATTCTAAAATAACCTCAAGAAAGTATAATCTGAGTTGAGACTTCAAAAGTGTCTAATCACAACCTCACAGAAACCTCAACTTATGATCCATCTCCAAGTAATAATAAGTTAAACATGGCAACAAAAGTAATTATAATCATCAAGATACGTTGCTATTTCCTCGAACAACTTCATTCTCGCTAAAGGAACATCAAGATCAATCCACTAAGCCGAAACTAAAATCCATAAACATAACAATTAAAATCTAACTGATAAACTTCTAGAATAATAATAATTCAAAATCATGGCCTACCACTATTTCCGAAAACTCTTGCAGTCATCCTTACTTCACCTAAAAGAATCACCCACAGTTATAGAATATATACAATTACATCACATGAAAACAGGTACAACGTAATGCATGATTATCATATAATTTAACATTATCACATAACACACAATTCAGCATATAAGAAGCCAACATCACATAAATAGGTTATATCACATAAGTAAGTTATAAACAATTAAAGTCACATAAGCAACAAACTTCACATAAAGCACTTTGATCACATAAAACACAATTGTCACATAATACACATTAATCACATAATGCACATTAATCACATAATCCACATTAATCACAACACATTGAGTAAGTATAGCACGTTATCACATAAAACATATTGACCACATTAGTTCACTTAACACACAAGGCATACTGGTCACATAGAAAGTTAGACACATAAGTAAATTAATCACATAAACATATTAACATATG
The DNA here is from genome assembly GCA_037974665.1 of Ehretia macrophylla. Taxonomy (NCBI): domain Eukaryota; kingdom Viridiplantae; phylum Streptophyta; class Magnoliopsida; order Boraginales; family Ehretiaceae; genus Ehretia; species Ehretia macrophylla. Next base: position 39,114,076 of record CM075779.1, on the reverse strand, counting down.
TTTCACTTTTCTTTCACTTAATACATACTTGCATGCTTAGACCACTACCCACATTTTGAGGATACCCCGGCTGACAGCTAAACATGCGCTCTGATACCACTTAAATGTCACGCCCCAACTCGACCCCTCCTACAATCAGTCAGGACACAACGGAATTTCGGCAGTATAACGATAGTAAATAGGACACCGCAGCTCTAAACCAACCTCAATAGAACATCATACATCAACTTCACAAACCATACAACACACAACTCCTCAATAAAATAACAACATACATCATAACCATATTATACAATAAACAGTCCTCGTTATATGCCTCCGTTCCAACATAATACATTAACCCTTAATATACAATACAAAAACACATTGAGCCAATCTAGCAACCTAATCATAAACAAAAGAAAAGCTACTAAGACAACATCAACTAATTCATTAACTTATCAACATCTTATACATTATAAACTACAAAGCAGATAAAAGTCTACTAAGTTAATTTACAAGATAATAAAACATGTACGACATCATGGATAAGACTATGGAACATAGGACTCATCCACGTAAGGCACGTTTTCCACATTCTCCTCTTCAGGAGGCACGTACCCATAATCCTGCAAAAGTACACCTGTATGCATGCAATAATAGAGAGTGAGCTTATATAAAATAAGCCTAGCGAGGATCCGATAGATCTCGAGCAAGGTCTACTAAACTCCTTGGAATAATCCTTTGAGTCAGTAAACACACAATAACATCAATAATTCTATCATCACATAACTATATAACCATTCATTAAAGGATACTCTAGTTGGTGTAGCTCCAAACGCCATCACGATCTCAACCATTCTTCTTATAACTCCCTATTACTCACGCACCCGAGGTACCTCACTAGCCCCTCCCTCCATGACACCTCCATCATGCGAGCCAGGGGTAGTCTCTGGCAGTCATGCCGTTATCAACCCGACAGCCCAACGCTGCCCGAGAGGTGGCACACACATACCAAGACTCCATAATCATCATCAATCATCAATCAATCATCAATCAATCATCAATCAATCATCATTTATTCATCATTGATAGCATCAATTATCATTTAAACAACAATAACTTAGTTAGATGACAAAGTAGGCCATCTAACCGGACATGCATTATATACACAATTAAACTCTAAATTACTCATCAACAACTCACCATTCAACACTCAAACACCACCCAATCATCTAAAGCATCGTTCAAGAAATTAAAGAATGACAACCTAAACTTCAAAAATTCATAACTTACATTCTACTAACCCAAACATTGCCAAATCAGTTTCTATCACTCACCCATTCAACCTACTACATTAGCATCCTCAGAAAACCACCATAACACCTCCAAATCATGCCCGATAACCCTAAAACCCTAGGATGTCTTGGCTGAATTTTTTGGACTTTCCCACGAGCAATGTAATCCAAAATTCAGCATTACAAAAGCGCTAAAACGTAATTATCAAGTATTTAGAAATCGACGGCAATCGATTTCGATCATCACAACTGTGACACCCCGATCCCTCTCGAGACCGGGAGTTCTATCAATCAAACTAATCACAACCCCAACCAAACCCGGGCAAAATTTTCAGGAAAAACGGACGGAGTCTCCCCTGTTTATAGGCGAAATGCAAAACCTGTAATAGCATATAAATGGACCACCACCATGTCCAACCATACAAAACTTCCTCAAGGCCATCCGAGCCTCGGTTCTCAACAATTTAAACTTAGCAAGTATACATACATTTCCAATTTAAAAACTAACCTATCTTTTCATTTTGACAAGTACATTCAATTTAGGCAATTAAACCATACAAAGCTACTGCATAAAATAAACTATCATGCCATTCTAATTCTTTTCCTTTGGACATTACAGCCATGCATTGAAGTTAAGCTACATTAACTATATACATAATCTAACTTATCAAACCATTCCAACTACATAGCTAGATTTATATTACATTTCTTTTAACAATAATTACATACAACATAAAAGTATACAACTTGACAACTTTGACAACTCAAGTTACATAGGCACTCAAGACAACTCTTCAAGCATGGACTTTCACGAAATCACGAACTTTCCAGCTAACAGGGCATTTGTCACGCCCCGACCCAACCCCGCAAAAGGCCAAGCCCGGACCCGACACACGGACGGAGTCTCCTCTGTACCGCGGACAATCCGAAAACCCTAAAATCAATATAACACTTGCGAAAGCTATAAAATAATCAAAACAAGCCAACTTTCTATAAAACATACATTTCTTATTATCCAACTTTCCAAACCAAAAATGATATGCATACTACACAAGTACTTATGCCACTAAACCATTAGCCATTAGCATGCATTCTTCACTAGTCATCCGAGTATAAGTTTACAACTTACAAACTTTAATCCATTTCAACATAAGACTAATAAAGATTTCAACTAGAAAATATATATACAAGGCTACAAGCCTCAAAATTAAGCGTTCCTCACGCAATATACATAACAGCAAGGTTTGCACAAAACTGGTAACCAACCACCAGCAAAGCAGGTAAGTGCTATCACGGAAACACCTCCACCTGCTCCTCCTCCTCAATTACCTCGAGAGGGTCTGCCTCAACTACTCCTGTAAAAACATAGTATAGAGAGGAATGAGCAAAAACTATTGCTCAGCGAGGGCAATTGGTCTCAAGGACGGAGATGAGAGGAGTATGCAATGCAATTAGCCAAGCAATACATTCAAAACATATAAAGATACATCCAAAGCCAACAATAAAGCAAGGCAAGTATTTAAAGCTGCAAACACTCAATCAAAGGATACGATACTCTTTTCACGAACCACTTTCAAACTCGAATTCGATGATGACGCGCCGGCCCAAAACAACCTTATAACACCAGTTTGGAATACTCCGGAAGTATCCATCAATCCTACGACCCAAATCTCCCTGGGAGGCAACCCAAGCGAGAAAGGGAATAGCAACGGAGCTAGAGCAACCAACACTGGCAACCCAAGGCTACCCAGAGAGGCCCATCACTCACGTGCGAGACACTATGCCATGCAAGACTCGATACAAGACAATAAACAAGCAATAAACAAGCGATAAACCACACGTGGGAGAATAACAAAGTAGGTTACTCTCGCACGCAATAGCAGCAATTTGATAAGCAATTCAATCCGAAACAACTCAAACAAGTAATTCTAAGCATTCTATAAGCATAAAGACAAGTAAACACACAAAAACACAAATCGGCCCCAACTGTCAAAATGCTACCATTTCCAAACGAGCCACGAGTTCTGGAAACCGACTTCGCCAACCCTCCTAGGTCACCATAAGGCACGTCTAAAGACCCCGAAACCTTACTTCACCCTAGAACTCGCGCAAAGCCCCGATTTCCCCCTTTCTCGTTTGAACTACAACTACAACAACCAAACACCCAACCAACGCCATATTCGCACCAAAAGTGCTTCCATGGCTTCCCGAAGCAATGCCAACACGCAAAACGAGAAAACGCAAAAGTCGACCTAAACGACCCCGACTTTCCCAAAGGCTTAATTCTCGTTTTTTCCACTACGCAACCCAAACAAACCACACATTTTAGCATTCTAGCATACCTAGCACGTTTCTACATCAACGGAAAGCATAACAGCGCAATTTCAACGTTTCAAGGTTTTACTATTCACAAAGTACTATTCATATCACAATTCAAGTTGCAATCACAACATTTAACCGCAGAAAATGTTACAAAGCCATAAATACATGTTCTACCAATGCTAAGGAACATTTTAGAAGCATCAATTCGCTTTAAATAACGATCTACGGATAAATCTAAAAACTGATAAAGTTAACTAACACAACGTATAAATGCGCAAATAACATGCTTCCCTCACCTTAGGTACTCCTAGTCGCTAGGAAAACAACGTTGGTTGCCTCGGAAATCACCCCGCACGAGCACACGCGAAGATTGATCGTTTGGAAGGTTGAAAGGTTTTTTTTTTTTTCCTCTAAGGGAGATCACGACCTGCTGCTGTTTTGCTGCTGTTTTTATTTTATTTTGCTTAATTTTAACTTATTTAAGGGTCAAATGGTCAAAGGGTCAAAGGGCTAAGTCAAACTACTTAAAAACTTGGTCAAAGGGCCCTATTTCGCGCGTTTTAAAGCCGTTTCAGTTAAGGTAAGTTCAATTAAAGTTAGCAACAATTAAAATATAAAATTTAAGTCGTCTAAATACTAGTTTCACTATTTGCTGAGGACTGGAAATCGTTATCTAGCTATCGCTCCTTAAATGCAATGCACGTTGCGTCGACTAGAAAGTAACAGTTAATTCACAAAGAATTTAAGGAAATATAATTTTCAAAATAATAAACAAAGAAAATTAATATTCCGGGCTCGGGTATTACACCCTCTCCCCCTTAAAACAATTGCGCCCACGCAATTCTTACCTGGTCAACAAACAACTCCGGATACTGATCCCGAACTTGGTCCTCTCTTTCCCATGTCGCTTCCTCAAACCCATGATGATTCCACAGAACCTTCACTAACGGAATACTCTTTCTGCGAAGCTCTTGAATCTTCCGATCCACAATTCTAATCGGTTTCTCTTCGTAGGATAACTTCTCTTCAATCTGCAAAGGCTCTGGTTCAAGTACATGCGAAGGGTCTGGATGATACTTCTTCAACATAGACACGTGAAACACATCATGCAGTCGCGACAAGCTCGGAGGCAAAGCTAATCGATAAGCCAAAGGACCTACCTTTTCGGTGATCTCATACGGGCCCACATACCTGGGACTAAGCTTCCCGCTCTTACCGTGCCGAATCAATCCCTTCCGTGGAGAAATCTTAAGAAACACCCAATCTCCCAAATCAAACTTAAGATCCCGACGGTGCTTATCTGCATAACTCTTCTGACGACTCTGAGCTGTAAGCATACGCTGGCGAATAAGGTGAACATTATCTACCATCTTAATCATCTCAGGTAACACAGTCGGATCAACTGTTCTCATCTCTCCAACCTCTTCCCAATATAATGGGGATCTGCATTTCCGACCATACAACGCCTCGTAGGGAGCCATACCTATAGTAGATTGATAACTATTGTTGTAGGCGAACTCCGCTAAAGGCAAAAACTTCTCCCAATTCTTCCCAAAGTCAAGCACACATGCCCGAAGCATGTCTTCCAAGATCCTGATGGTTCTCTCAGACTGGCCATCAGTTTGCGGATGATATGCAGTACTGAAGCTCAACTTAGTTCCCATGGCCTCTTGCAACTTCTGCCAAAAACGAGATCTGAATCTGGGATCCCTATCTGACACTATACTCTGTGGTACTCCATGCAATCTCACAATATTAGCAACATACAATTCAGCTAGCTTATCAAGGCTATCCTGTTGTTCACGGGAATAAAATGTGTAACTTTAGTCAAGCGGTCCACAACAACCCAAACAGAATCACATCCTCTCGGAGATCTAGGAAGATCGGTCACAAGGTCCATTGTTATATGTACCCACTTCCATTGCGGAATCGATAACGGCTGTAGAAGTCCGGCTGGCCTCTGATGCTCAACCTTAACCCTCTGACAAGTCAAACATCTGGATACATACCCAGCAATCTCCCTCTTCATATTGTTCCACCAGAAGTGTTGCTTCAAATCTCTATACATCTTAGTACTGCCCGGGTGAATCGTGTACCTCGAATTATGTGCCTCGGACAGGATCTCATTCTTCAAAGTCGGATCATCAGGAACACATACTCTATCCCTGAACCTGAAAATGCCATCTGCATGAAATTTAAACTCCGACTCTCCCCCTTTAGCTTTCTCTTGGATCTTCAAGATGTGAGGATCAGTCTTCTGAGCCTCTCTGATCTGTGCTAGCAACCCTGACTGAATCTGTAAACTAGCAAACCGAATCCCTACCTCAGTAGCTTCTGGTTTCCATGAACAAATTTCTTCCAAAGTCTCCCAGTCCTTGATAATCAAGCTCGCAACAGTAGCCTTTCGGCTCAAAGCATCAGCAACAACATTTGCCTTACCTGGCACATAGTTAATGGAACAGTTATAACCACCCAATAGCTCTAGCCATCTCCGCTGCCTCATATTCAGATCCTTCTGTGAAAACAAATACTTGAGACTCTTGTGGTCAGTAAATATTTCAAATCTGCAACCCCACAAGTAATGACGCCACTTCTTCAATGCAAACACAACTGCAGCTAACTCGAGATCATGTGTAGGGTAATTGACTTCATAAGGTTTCAATTTCCTAGAAGCATAGGCAATCACCTTACCATTCTGCATTAAAACACAGCCCAATCCTTCTTTAGATGCATCACTGTAGACAACGAAGTTCTCTGTTCCCTCAGGTAAAGCTAGTATAGGAGCTGTAGTTAGTCTCTTCTTCAATTCCTGGAAACTGGATTCACACTTGGCATCCCAATTGTAAGCAACTTTCTTCCGAGTTAACTGGCTCAAAGGTCCAGAAATTTTAGAAAAGTCTTTAACAAATCTCCGGTAGTAACCTGCCAATCCAAGAAAACTCCGAATCTCTGGCACCGTCTCAGGTCTCTTCCAAGCTGAAACAACTTCAATCTTAGCTGGGTCCACTGAAATTCCTCGGTCTGAAATGATATGGCCTAGAAAAGATATCTGGTTCAACCAGAACTCACACTTGCTGAATTTAGCAAAAAGCTTGTTTTCCTGCAAAGTCTGAAGCACAATCCTCAAGTGTTGCTCATGTTCAGCCTCGTTCTTCGAATACACTAAAATGTCGTCAATGAAGATCACGACAAACTGATCAAGGTAAGGCCGAAAAACCCTCTGCATCAAGTCCATGAATGCGGCTGGTGCATTCGTCAATCCAAACGGCAAAACAACAAATTCATAGTGGCCATATCTAGTCCTGAATGCCGTCTTTGGTATATCGTCACTCTGAATTCTAAGTTGATAGTAACCCTGCCTCAAGTCAAATTTGGAGTAAACACTCGCACCCTGCAACTGGTCAAACAATTCTTCAATCAACGGCAAGGGGTATTTATTCTTAATCGTGACTTGATTAAGTCCCCTGTAATCAATGCATAACCGTAGCGTGCCATCTTTCTTTCTCACAAACAACACAGGTGCGCCCCACGGTGAAGAACTAGGTTGTATAAACCCTTTCTCAAGCAAGTTCTGAAGCTGAATTTTTAACTCCTGAAGTTCAGCCGATGCCATCCTATAAGGACTCCTAGAAATTGGCGCAGTGCCTGGCACAAGATCAATCACGAACTCAATCTCCCTATCCGGTGGTAAACCCGGTAATTCCTCAGGAAATACACCAGGGAAGTCTCTAACAATCGGAACTTCATTCAAACTCAACTTATCAGCAGGCTGATTGATCAAATAGGCTAAGTAGGCTTCACAACCCCTATTCAACAACTTAGAAGTCTTGATCGCTGATAAAAGTGGAATGCGGGCAGCCCTACAGTTCCCAATAATCTCTAGTACCGGTAGGTCAGGAACTTTAAGATAAACGATCTTTGTTCTACAATCCAACTGAGCATAATACTTTCCCAACCAGTCCATTCCCAAAATGATTTCAAAGTCACGGAATGGTAATATAATTAAATCAGCAGGAAATTTACGGTTCTCTATACATATATCACAAGATTTGCAAATAGATTCAGCAACAAATTTTGCACCCAAAGGAGTACTAACTTCAACTTCATGAGGCAAATTATCAATGCAAACATTCACAGATCGTGCACATGCAGGAGTTATAAACGAATGCGTAGCTCCAGGATCAATCAAAACTTTAACTGGCTGAGTATTGAGAAGAAAGGTACCTTCCACTATAGCTGTATTATCGGGCAGCTCCTCTGCATCCAGTGCAAAGACCCTAGCCTGAACTCTCTGTGCTGGTCGTGCACCTGCAGCCCTATTCTGAACACCTCGGCCTCCACCACGGCCCTGAACATTATTAAATTTAGGGCAATCCTTCACCCTATGCTCATCACTGCCACAACCCGTACATTTCCCACTCTTCCTCCAGCAGTTAGCCTCAATATGCCCTGGTCGATTACAATAATCACACTGCTGATTTTGCCTAACCGCAGTGTTTCCTGTAGGTGCTGGGGCTCTGGCAGGGGTAAGAACTGTACCTCCCTGCTGAGGTCTAGTCACAGCTGGTCTAGCCTGAATCTGCTGCTGTGGCTGATACGAACGCTGCTGAGGACCCTGTGCAGAAGCCTGATACTGCCTCGGCTGACTCTGGCTGCTCTGGCCCAAAAACTGCTTCTTACTCGGCTGACTGCTCTCGGCTAACATCTCAGCCTTCCGTTTCTCAAACTTCGAGGCTGCCTGAAATGCCTCGGGAAAAGTAGTGTAGGTCTGTCCAGTCAAATGCAACTGTATGTCCATTCTCAACCCACGGACAAACCTATGTATCATCCTCCTAGCTGGCCGTACCAACTCGGGCATATACCTCGACAGGCTAACAAATCTAGCCTCATATTGTGCAACAGTCATATTTCCCTGCTTCAGGGCCACAAACTCATCTTCCCGTCTCTCCATTGCCATCTCGGGAATATATTTGTCCCGAAACTCACTTACAAAATCATCCCATAAGTGTGGAACATCCTCACAATCCCACCTCAGCCTAACAGTATTCCACCACTGCTCTGCATCACCCTCAAATAAAAATGATGCATAGTCTATTCTTGCCTCATCGGTATACCTCAAAGCAGTGAAAATTTTCTCAACTCGATTAATCCATCTCTCGGCCGCCTCATCATCCGGCTCCCCGAAAAACTTTCCTGGCTCGTGCCTCAGAAATTTCTCAAGCTGGTTATTCTCAACTCTGTACCCCTGTCCACCAGGATTAGCTTGATTACCCTGGGGATTAATCCGGTCCTGCCTCTGCTCATGTAGTACCTGTGTGATCCGGTCTACTGCAGTAGTCATGGTAGCCATAAACTGCTCAGGCAATGGCTGCTGACCTTGTTCTGCTGCCTCTTCATCTGATCCTATACCTTGAGTACCACGACGTGGCGGCATAGTAGCAACTCACAATAGCTGGCAACATTTAAAAGCAGTTTATAGATAGAAATATAACACATAAGATTAGATAACACTCAAGTCAATAACAATCCAATATTCTATCACACAATTCACATAAGACAAGTTTAACTTGCCAAACTATTTCACTTAAACACATAAACATTCCAAGTTCACAAAGTCATGCTAGAACATTTTCTTTTCACTTAGCAATCATTCATAAACACTTTAGCATTTTAGACCTTTACCCCACAGACCGAGAATCATATCCCGGCTCATGCAAGACTATCATGCTCTGATACCACCTAAAGATGTCACGCCCCGACCCAACCCCGCAAAAGGCCAAGCCCGGACCCGACACACGGACGGAGTCTCCTCTGTACCGCGGACAATCCGAAAACCCTAAAATCAATATAACACTTGCGAAAGCTATAAAATAATCAAAACAAGCCAACTTTCTATAAAACATACATTTCTTATTATCCAACTTTCCAAACCAAAAATGATATGCATACTACACAAGTACTTATGCCACTAAACCATTAGCCATTAGCATGCATTCTTCACTAGTCATCCGAGTATAAGTTTACAACTTACAAACTTTAATCCATTTCAACATAAGACTAATAAAGATTTCAACTAGAAAATATATATACAAGGCTACAAGCCTCAAAATTAAGCGTTCCTCACGCAATATACATAACAGCAAGGTTTGCACAAAACTGGTAACCAACCACCAGCAAAGCAGGTAAGTGCTATCACGGAAACACCTCCACCTGCTCCTCCTCCTCAATTACCTCGAGAGGGTCTGCCTCAACTACTCCTGTAAAAACATAGTATAGAGAGGAATGAGCAAAAACTATTGCTCAGCGAGGGCAATTGGTCTCAAGGACGGAGATGAGAGGAGTATGCAATGCAATTAGCCAAGCAATACATTCAAAACATATAAAGATACATCCAAAGCCAACAATAAAGCAAGGCAAGTATTTAAAGCTGCAAACACTCAATCAAAGGATACGATACTCTTTTCACGAACCACTTTCAAACTCGAATTCGATGATGACGCGCCGGCCCAAAACAACCTTATAACACCAGTTTGGAATACTCCGGAAGTATCCATCAATCCTACGACCCAAATCTCCCTGGGAGGCAACCCAAGCGAGAAAGGGAATAGCAACGGAGCTAGAGCAACCAACACTGGCAACCCAAGGCTACCCAGAGAGGCCCATCACTCACGTGCGAGACACTATGCCATGCAAGACTCGATACAAGACAATAAACAAGCAATAAACAAGCGATAAACCACACGTGGGAGAATAACAAAGTAGGTTACTCTCGCACGCAATAGCAGCAATTTGATAAGCAATTCAATCCGAAACAACTCAAACAAGTAATTCTAAGCATTCTATAAGCATAAAGACAAGTAAACACACAAAAACACAAATCGGCCCCAACTGTCAAAATGCTACCATTTCCAAACGAGCCACGAGTTCTGGAAACCGACTTCGCCAACCCTCCTAGGTCACCATAAGGCACGTCTAAAGACCCCGAAACCTTACTTCACCCTAGAACTCGCGCAAAGCCCCGATTTCCCCCTTTCTCGTTTGAACTACAACTACAACAACCAAACACCCAACCAACGCCATATTCGCACCAAAAGTGCTTCCATGGCTTCCCGAAGCAATGCCAACACGCAAAACGAGAAAACGCAAAAGTCGACCTAAACGACCCCGACTTTCCCAAAGGCTTAATTCTCGTTTTTTCCACTACGCAACCCAAACAAACCACACATTTTAGCATTCTAGCATACCTAGCACGTTTCTACATCAACGGAAAGCATAACAGCGCAATTTCAACGTTTCAAGGTTTTACTATTCACAAAGTACTATTCATATCACAATTCAAGTTGCAATCACAACATTTAACCGCAGAAAATGTTACAAAGCCATAAATACATGTTCTACCAATGCTAAGGAACATTTTAGAAGCATCAATTCGCTTTAAATAACGATCTACGGATAAATCTAAAAACTGATAAAGTTAACTAACACAACGTATAAATGCGCAAATAACATGCTTCCCTCACCTTAGGTACTCCTAGTCGCTAGGAAAACAACGTTGGTTGCCTCGGAAATCACCCCGCACGAGCACACGCGAAGATTGATCGTTTGGAAGGTTGAAAGGTTTTTTTTTTTTTTTTCCTCTAAGGGAGATCACGACCTGCTGCTGTTTTGCTGCTGTTTTTATTTTATTTTGCTTAATTTTAACTTATTTAAGGGTCAAATGGTCAAAGGGTCAAAGGGCTAAGTCAAACTACTTAAAAACTTGGTCAAAGGGCCCTATTTCGCGCGTTTTAAAGCCGTTTCAGTTAAGGTAAGTTCAATTAAAGTTAGCAACAATTAAAATATAAAATTTAAGTCGTCTAAATACTAGTTTCACTATTTGCTGAGGACTGGAAATCGTTATCTAGCTATCGCTCCTTAAATGCAATGCACGTTGCGTCGACTAGAAAGTAACAGTTAATTCACAAAGAATTTAAGGAAATATAATTTTCAAAATAATAAACAAAGAAAATTAATATTCCGGGCTCGGGTATTACAGCATTTCCTGAAATGTGGTGGTGAGGAGTGAGTATACACAACACGTATACTCAGTGAGGGCGAGACAGATATCGAATTGGAGAGAAAGAAGATCGTGCAATGCAAATAGGTACAGTTAAGCAATACAATCAATAAAAGGCATTCAATATAAACAACAATACAATTAACAACTAAAGAAAGCATTAACACAACCAATCAAAGCTATACCACACTTTGAAGGCTATGGTTCACTCGAGCGAGTAATGTACCGATCACGATTCCGATGACTTTAATGATGACGCGCTGGCCCAAACCACCTTATAACACCAGTTTGGAATACCCCGGAAGTATCCATCAATCCTACGACCCAAATCTCCCTGGGAGGCAACCCAAGCGAGAAAGGGATAGCAGCGGAGCTAGAGCAACCAACACTGGCAACCCAAGGCTACCCAGAGAGGCCCATCACTCACGCGCGAGACACTATGCAATGCAAGACTCGATACAAGGCGATAAACAAGCGATAAAGCCACACGTGAAAGAATAACAAGGTAGGTTATTCTCGCACGCAAAAGTAGCAATTGATAAGCAATTCAATCCAAAACAACTCCAACAAGTATTTCAAGTAATTCTAAGCATTCTATAAGCATAAAGACAAGAAAACACACAAAAACACAAATCGGCCCCAACTATCAAAACGCTACCATTTCCAAACGAGCCACGAGTTCTGGAAACCGACTTCGCCAACCCTCCTAGGTCACCATAAGGCACGTCTAAAGACCCCGAAACCTTACTTTACCCTAGAACTCGCGCAAAGCCCCGATTTCCCCCTTTCTCGTTTGAACTACAACTATAACAACCAAACACCCAACCAACGCCATAATCACACCAAAAGTGCTTCCATGGCTTCCCGAAGCAATGCTAACACGCAAAACGAGAAAATGCTAAAGTCGACCTAAACGACCCCGACTTTCCCAAAGGCATAATTCTCATTTTTTCCACTACGCAACCCAAACAAACCACACATTTTAGCATTCTAGCGTACCTAGCACATTTCTACATCAACAGAAAGCATAACAGCGCAACTTCAACATTTCAAGGTTTTACTATTCACAAAACACTATTCAATTAACAATTTAATTTGCAATCACAACATTTAACCGCAGAAAATGTTACAAAGCTATAAATACATGTTCTACAAATGCCAAGGAACATTCTAGAAGCATCAAATCGCTTTAAATAACGATCTACGGATAAATCTAAAAATTGACAAAGTTAACATACACAACGTATAAATGCACAAATAACGATGAAACCCTCACCTTAGACGCTCCTAGACGCTAGGAAAACCTCGTAGAGTGCCTCGGAAACCACCCCGCACAAGCCCACGCGAAGAATCGAAGATTTGAAGTTGAGATTTTCTTTTTTTTTTCTCCTTCTTTTCCTCATGGTTTCAAGCCTTTTTCTCTCTGTTTTTTTCGTGCACATTCTGCTTATTTAAAAAAAAAATGTCAAGAAGTCAAAGGTCAAAATTCGGTCAACCCGCTAAACCAAAACAGCTATGCGCGACCTCACGAAAACGGCCATAACTTCTTCTAGAAAACTCCAATTCACGAACGGTTTGAACCCTCATAAACTAGACTCATAGAGCTTTCCAACCATATATAATTTGCTACCTAACTCTTCCCCAATTGGTTCAGATTTAATTCCAAAGTTGACCCAAAATTTGACTAACTTAACATTGCATTTTTTTATTTCTAATCCCAAGTTTGCCTTTTATTAAACATTTCAAAAATTTCCACCTTGTCCTAGTTGGTCAATGTAGATGAAAAGTCAACTAGTTTGGTCAAAGAAGGTGAAAGGTCAATAAAATGCAATTTAAATGAACTTAAAATGCTATTGAATACATGCCAGGTTCGGGGTATCACAACAACTCAATTAATTCAACATTAAACAATTTAATCAAAATTTAATACCCGAAAAATAAAAATTATGCTACATCTGACAGAAACTCGTAGTATTACCACTAAACGATCCCTAGCATGCAAGGAACAATAATCTAACATCAGATTACATTTCTAACGGTTCAATCTTCATTTATACGCAAAAATGCAAAAGACAAGTTTTGAGATCTAGAATTTTTCTCTCACCTTTGATGTGTTTTGATGCAATAAATGTGTAGAATAGGTGCCAAACAAGTGAAATCAAGCTTTGAATCACTCAATTCGGTTTTGAAATGCAAAATCTATGAGAAAAATGCTTTGAAAATGACTTCATCTTTCTCCTCCAAGGAGCCACGGTTTTGTGTGTGTTTTTGGTGGTGTTTTGCTTTGTTTTCAATGTGTGTTGATCATATATTAAGCAAAGGTCAAATAAATAAAAGAAAGTCAAAGTGGAAACTAATTATTTTTAGTGTTTTCTTGTCTTTTAATTCATTTTCTTGACTGCTCTTGCTCAAATTAATTATGCAACACCTAAACTATCTCAAGTAGTTTATTTTTAGGTGACAAGAAGTTTTACATTCAAACAATTTCACTCGAGTCGGCTTAAAACTCAATTTTAGCAAAAGTCGGTGTAAAAACCCTAATAAATTCTTAAGCCGATTTTAAAATCGTTTTCATCAAACATAGGTCTATTAAAGTCCGTGGTCTAGGTCTAGAAGGGTTAAAAAGACCATTTTCAAAATTTTAGCGGACGTGTTTCGAAAATACTATTCACTAAAAATCGACGATAAAATTTCTGATCCCGTTTTTTATGAAAATTTCATGAATGCACATTTAGCACGTATTAGGAGTATTGACATCAAAATTATAACATTCTAGGTCATATAGCACATAAACAGGTCAAATGCACGCAAAACGAGATAAAACACGTAAATCGAGTTAAAGCAGAAAATTGGGGTTTCACAGACCTGATGAAGACGAAGACTTTCCCGACCACCCTAGACTTGGTAGCTTTCACTCTAGAACCTTCAATCTGGTTCAGGTAGCTTTTTCCAGTTTCCACTTTCCTTTCTCCTTTTTTTTGTGCTTTTATTTTTTTTTTATTTTTTTCTCATTTTTTTTTCTCTTTTCATGAGTGAATAGAGTACAGGAATAAATAAATAGACTTCTCTTTATATCCAAAGTCACTAGGAAGTTCAAATTTCTACACTTGCAAACCATTAAAATTAGTTTCTCAATCAGATAAAAATATAGTGTGCTCAGCTAATATGGTTTAAGAAATAAATCACAAGCTGATTTTACTATTAAACTTTCACATCTCTTAAGTCTCTTCGCAATCATGTTTCAGTTTATGATGCAATATTAAAAACTATAAATTCCTAAAAAATTTCTCAAAGTCTCATATCTCATAGAATTTGGTGCCTTAGTAACAATATCTGTCAGTTGATTTTTTGTTGCAACATAGTTTGAAACAACCTTTTTATGCTCAAACAAGGCTTAGCAAGGGAAATAACCTCTATTCCATGAATCAATAAAGCAAACTAAAAGTCTGGCTGTGCAAGAGGCCAATATGACTATCTATATCAGTTCTTCATCTTGGAACATCACTTTGATAAACACTACAAGAAAAACTGGCAATAGCGATAGTCCGTCACCTTTTCATTGCCAAAAAAGCGACGAAAATTAGACAAAAATTTTCATCCATGAACAGTTACAATTTTGAGACAGTTTGGAAACGAAATACCTATGTCGTCTCCAAACCGTTTCCCACTGTCGACGATTTGGAGACGATTTTACAAGTCGTATCCAAATAGTTTCCAATGAGAGACGGTTTGTGATTCTCCCATTTGCCTTACTTTACCACTATATCGTCAACGTAGTCCTCAATCTCTTTGTGCATCATGTCTTCGAATATGGTGGTCATGGCTCGTTGATATGTAGCACTCGCATTCTTTAACCCGAATGGCATCACTTTGTTACAGAAGTTCCCCTTGGGTGTTCGGAACGTAGTCTTCTTGGCATCCTCGGGAGCCATCCAACTCTAGTTATACCCACTATAGCCATCTATAAATGAGAACTTTTTGAATCGTTGTCGATGAGTAAGTATATCTATGTTCGGCAGAGAGAAGTCATCCTTTGGGCAGGCCTTGTTGAGGTCTTGGTAGTTGACGCGGATCTTTCCCCAATTACAGCCCCAACTTCAAAAAGGGTACCTTGATAAATCCAATATAAAACTTGTAAAACAACTCCCGTTTGCTCTTGATCATGACCATATGGGCAAAGGTTCTTTTTAACAATGATATCTGTTAACCACATATAATTGTCGAGGCAGTAGAAAGCAATCATTCGGGCAGGCTTTATTGAGGTCAGAAAACTACTAGATGCCGAGCACATACAAGAAATATTGTACCCAACCTGGTTATATAACGTAGTTTTAGTCTCCAAGAGCATAGTGAAATGGAGACTGTGTATATCAAGCCTAGGAGCAGGCGTGCTCTTACATTGATTACTGTTTATATTAATTTAGTTAAGGTGTGAAGGTTGCTTCTGCTGCCTTAAATATCGTGCGTGGTAGAAACTTTTTGTTTTGTTTAGTTGATTTAGAAGCGGAGTCAGAGTACCGCCCCAACAATCTCGCTTCGAAACTTCTCTAAGTTCTTTTCTTTGCCAAGCGGTTTTTAAAAAAGGGCCTCGTATCGTATTATAAGGGAAAAGAGAAGAAGGTAAGGAAGATCACTAATACCTGTTAGCGTTATGCACATATTTTGAACCATCTTAAATCTACTCTGTATCATGACCTTTCTTGTGATGAGATTGGTTGAATGTATTTTTTTGTTTACTCAATTCAATGAAATTGTTCACCCAAAAAAAAAAAAAATTTCACTGAAATCAGACCACTTTGTGGGGCGAGTTTGCTATTGCTAGAAGTTTGAAATGAGTAGTAATAGGGGCTTTGGGCATTCCCCCAGGGCATAACTAATTAGCTGCCTATTCTTTTTTGTCTAATTTCATTCCTATCTCTCTGCTTCTTCCATTTTTTTAGCACTTTGTTAAAATTCTTCGTGAGCAATGCTAAAGATGCAAAGATCACTCCCCAAGAGTAGACCCGACAAATGCAAACTTTCAAGAGCTTGGAATTCTTATCTCCCGACCAAGTGGGACTTCAACCAATTTCAAGTGCGTGTATCAGTTAGGATGATGCTAAAGCTATTAAGGCAAATCCAATGTTGTCTAATACGATTGCATAATCAACCATCACGACCAACAAAATTAAGTGGCGATTAAGCCTGGATCTAGCTGATCTACATAGCAAAAGTGAGCTACATGACTACTCTGCAAACATATGATCGATGCATTTGAAGATTTCTTGAGTTGGGTCCCTAAATAATTTAATATACTATCACATATCGTACTCAGGATCTTGGTTGATATATGTGATAGTATCTCACAATACTAGGTTCTTATATTAGGGTCATACTGGATCAAGACAACTTCGCTTCTCATAGAGGCTGGGCCCACAAACCAAGGGCATTGGGCTTGTGACTAGGTCTCTGTCGCTCCGGTGCACATAACTTTTGATCCATAAGGAGTTATGCGGTACACAGTATATTATTGAGAAGCTCTCCGGGAGCTCTACGACGGGGGCACCAAGCCTGTTCCATTACGCCTATTTTTGGAACCCAAAATTGAACATTTTCATTAGTTTTGGGATACTTTTCTTCTTTTTGTGCTGTTTTTTCATCTCGGGTTGTTCGTCGTGAGTCGCGAAAAGGACGACAACCTAACTTGCAGGACATTAAAGGGCCCTACAATGCGTTGAAATCACATGTTGTGAGGATGCTGCGTTGTTGAAGCAAATGGGTTGTCAATAAGCCCATTGGGCTTTTTGAATAGGCTGTCTCTTTGGGCTGGGACTGTGAACCGTCAACACATAAGGGCTTTGCACACTAAACATGACAGGTGCGATCATACCAGCACTAACGCATCGGATCCAATCAGAGCTTCGAAGTTAAGCGTGCTTGGGCGAGAGTAGTACTAGGATGGGTGATGCCGTAAGAAGTCCTCGTGTTGTACCCCCTATTTGTTTTGTTTTTTTAGCCCCGTTCAGCATTGCCAAGATGCACTTGTGTTAAGTTCAAACATATTATAAATTACACATGAATCAAAAACGACCCATACAATCAAAATTGAGAAGATATTTGATCCTTACTTCACTCAATTTTCTGTGGAACTGATACTTACTAAATACGATCGGAGCGAATATATTAACCATTGAATGTTGTCGTCAAGAATAATGCTAGGTGTCTTTTTTAGGGCACTTGAACCATCTCGCTCGTGTCTAAAGATGGAGGAAGCAAGAAGTTGTCCAACGTACTCTTTGTATCCCAGATCACCAGAAATTTGCTATCTATAGCTGCTATTATAGATAATGATCTATAAGTACAGTTCAAGAAGACGAAAACTTTGATTCTTGACAAGGATTAAAATATAGTACGTAAAGGTATTCACAAAAATAACTTTTACGAAATCAGCTCTCTTTCTACCGTCGTGGATGCCAAAACAAGTCAACTTTGGCATGAAAGGTTCGGGCACATTTCCTATCATGTGTTAAAGGAAATGCAAAAGAAGAAGATGGTGGCCAACTTGCCTTCACTTGAAGAAGTTGAAGGACCATGTAAGCAAAAATTATTCGTGCAGTGTACAGTTTCTAAACTGTTTAGGCCCTCTCGTGATTTAAGCGTAGATTACTCATTTGTGTAAAGTTTAGGACAAATTAGATAAATAGTCTCTATTATTTATAAGTTTAGGACAAATAGTTCATATTGTTTTAAAAATCACGCGGTTAGTCTCTATTGTTTGTAAAAGTCCCCACAAATAGTTCTTATTGTTTCAAAAGTCACTCAGTTAGTCTATATTGTTTGTAAAATTCTCTCCATTAGTCCCCAATGTTTGTAAATGAATTTACAAACATTGAGGACTAATGGAAAAACTTTTACAAATAATAAGGACTAATAGAAAGACTTTTGCAAATAATAGGGACTAACTGAATGACTTGTGAAACAATAGGGACTATTGGTGAAACTTTTGCAAACAACTATGTAATTTTTAAAACAATGAGAACTATTTATCAAAATTTTGTAAACAATAGGGACTATTTGTGAGATTTGCCCTAAAGTTTATTTTTAAAGTTGTGTGTTGTTCAAAATTTAACGCAAATATACGTATCGCAACAAATAATAATACACGCAAAAACTGCAAACGCAATGCTAAAACCCCATGGCGAAGAGAGTGACGGTGAACGGGCGGCGGGCGAGCGCGTTGCTTCTAGCCTGGATTCTGACTTAGAGGCATTTAGTCATAATCCAGCGCATGGTAGCTTCGCGCCACTGGCTTTTCAACCTAGTGCGAGAAGACTCGTTGATGGGGTTTCAATTAAATTGCATATTCTCAGCAATAATTCACAATTCGAATATGTGTTTGCCACACTCTCTTCTCACAATTAAAACCACGCATACTGAGACTCATAATCCATAGTTATAATTATTCAATTGATATCATTCTCCGCTTTTGGCTTATTTAATATATTATCATTTCGTAGGATGGCATTCATTCACATATTCTACTAAATTTGGTTGAAAGAAAAGGGACAATAACATTTTGTTTAAGTGATAATAGATACT
Organism: Ehretia macrophylla; assembly: GCA_037974665.1. Taxonomy (NCBI): domain Eukaryota; kingdom Viridiplantae; phylum Streptophyta; class Magnoliopsida; order Boraginales; family Ehretiaceae; genus Ehretia; species Ehretia macrophylla. Next base: position 39,094,843 of record CM075779.1, on the reverse strand, counting down.
ATAACATCATCCTAGGTATATCTATATATTTTATTTCTCGGGATGTCAAATGTTGTGTTATTCAATTAATTGAAAATAATGTAAACTAGCACCTAAATGCAATAAAATAATTTCTAATAATTATTTTACCAAGGTAATTGCCTCATTTAAATTTACTAAAAATTGTTTGCATGTATTTCAAAAAAAATATGAAAATAGTACAAATGAATAAATAAATTAACATAAACATGTAATTATAACCAAACATTTAAAGCAAACACATATGTACATGCAAGTAGGTACTATTCTTTTTTTTTGGTTGATATTTCTTTTTTTGAATTTGTGTTATTTTTAACATATTTAGGTTTTTTTTTATTTTATGATTTTTTTTTTTTTGTTATCATTTCTTTATTTCAATTTGTTTTATGTTTAAACTATATATTTTTTTGTAGTAATATTTACGGTTATTTTTTTACAATTTTCGAAACATAAAAATTAATTGTATTTTTTCGGGAATTTTGTTATGGTTATCATTTATTTTTTTAAAAGAGGGGATAACTTTTATTAGTCTAGTAAAGTAAATGAATTTAGGAAAGAAAGATCCCACGTCCCATATAAAAGAAAGACCAGGAAATAAAAAATAAAGAAGGCGTGTGGGAAAGATCTCAGACTTGGTTCACTCCAAGAAATTCAAATAACCCCCCTCAGATCTGGCCTCCGTCGCTCTGGTGCCCATAACTTTTGATCCGTAAGGAGTTATGCGGATCACAGTATACCATTGGAAAGCTCTCCGGGAGCTCTACGACGGGGGCAGTAAGCCTGCTCAGCTGCGCCTATTTTTAGAACACAAAATCAAACGTTTTTATCAATTTTAGGCCATATTTCCTCTTTTTGCGCTATTTTTTCATCCAGGGTCGTTCGTCGTGAGCCGTGAGTTTATATATTATATATGTTATGGTGATGTAATTTGAGAAATGCCACGTCATCATCCTAGTTGTCAAAAGGTGAATTGCAAATTAATGACTAGATATTTCCATGTGGCTTATGCATGTAGAGATTGATGACTAGTATTGTCCATGTCATCAATCCTAGTCATTTGAATTTGAAATGGCTGGATAGGATTCACTTTTGAATAAAGACAAAAGAATCTTGACCATTGATTTTGATGATAGAACCTTTTTGCTAAGTGTCAAGAGAGATAATAAAGTTACCTTTGAATTGTAATGATTACAATCCTAGGATTTGCATGGCATTTACTTTAGAAGAAAGTAATTTTGATTGGCTATCTATTAAAGTAACTTTATATATATATTTATATGAGTATATTATATATATATATATATATAATAATAATAATAATAATAATAATAATAATAATAATAATAATAATAATAATAATAATAAAGATGACAACCTTCACTCTCCATCCACTTGCATTTTCGGCCAAGCCATAGAGGGGAGATAAGATGATCATCTTGCCATCTAATTGCAATCATTATGATCCTAGGATGTGCATGCGTTATGAAGATAAGTCGACTCCATCTTCCCCCATCTTCACACAAGAACCCATGAAAAAAAAAGTATCTCGCCTCCATAACTTCACGACCCAAGAAGATTGTCTACTTGTTTCAGCATGGTTAAATGTTAGCTTGGACCCAGTCCATAGCAATGATCAAAGTAAAAATACGTACTGGCACAGAACTCATGAGTATTTTCATACTCACAAAATATTTCACTCTGAATGTAAACAAACTTATCTCACACATCGTTGGTCGACTATTAATCTTGCTACAAATAAATTTTACGGATGTTACCCCATGCACGCACAACCATGGCCTATGCACACTACAGCGGTGCCCATGGGTGCATAGCCTAGCCCATACGCACGCCCCACCGTCGCCCAACTGGTTGCCCCATCGTGGCCCATGCGCGACCCCACATCGCAACAACCATGCCCCATCGTACCCCATGCGCACACATGAAATATTAATATACATTAGTTTCAACTGGTTTAAAGCATTGTTGGATATACATGCTGATAATATGCATTATGTTCCCTTGTTATTTTGAGATGGCCGAAATTCCCTATGAGTGTGGGCTTGGTGTGTTGTTTTTGTTGGACATGGTAATGTGCTAGTGGTTGCCTTGAAGTCTTCAAAAGGTTAAATAAGCATGTGTTAAAATGAAAGTTTAAAAGTTTTTTAAAGCTTATTTTAACTAGTTCATGCATATAATTATGTTGATGACTATTTGATGTTTAAAGGAGTTTAATAGTCAAATAGGCAACTATTTACATGTCTTGAAAATTGCAAAAACAATTTCACATAATAGAAGGCCATTATATTCTAATCTTGAATTTGGAAATAGTCTATTGTGTTTTATTTAGATATTTCTAAGATTAAGAAATGTTAAAAGCTATTATATGTTGATATAATGTCTTTTAACGAATTAATAGGCTAAAATGAATGTACGTAGGCCAAAGAGTCATATTGATTTAGGTTTGGGCCTTGTGTGCATGTTTTGGATTAAATTTTAGCCTAATTGGGCCACTTTATGTGATTGGGCCATAGACTTGTGTTTTCTTTAAAGTTTTGGGCTTGTATGTGATTATTGTTAATTATAAAGGGTTATGAATTAATGGGTCATTATGGTTTGCATTAATGAAAGGTGTTTTTCAAGAAAAGGAAATAAGTATAGATAAAGTTTAATTTTTCATGATGATGAGTTGATTAAACTTACATGCTAACTAATATGTGGATTATTATATACTTGATATTAATAATTATGCATATATTTATATCTTGAGAATGGTGAATTTGATCATGGATTTGGGCTTTAGGGTCAATCATTATTGGGTTGTAATATGAGACATAAGTCTCAATTTATTTCTTGTCATTTGAGAGAATTATGTAGTGAGGACTTATATGTAATTCTTCAAGAGAAATTAGAAAAGAATCCCAATGGACTTTTCCAAGGAGTTGGAAGCCAAATGGACTTTTCCAAGGAGTTGGAGGCCCAATGGAGATTTCAAGGAGTTGAAGATCTTTTAAAGGAAATAGTTTTATTTCTTTAAGCCCAAAAGCCAAGCCCATGATCTACCATTCATATATCTTTGCATTCATACTATTTAAATTGCTATAATAGTGATTGTTAGCTTATAGTATGTTGAATGCTCAATTATTTGATGAGATTGTGTTTACTCCTTACGTGCAAACGAATATTAGATTTTCAAATTGTAAAAGGGATTTTATCGTAGTCCTCCGCCATCCTTGGATATTTAATAAGACCCAAATGAATATGATCCTTCTTACCCAAAGGTAGAGGATATGTTTCAAAGTAAGTTTATTAAAATCGCTAGAATGAAACATAGTGATGTGGTTGTCTGCCAAAATCTAACGGTCAACATAGCCACAAAAGCTTGAGACTATTGATTCAATTTGTGGGATAACTAAGTGATGACGGGTACAATCTAACTAGATCACCTAATCAATTATAACCACAAAGGTTTGAGATCAAGTGATTTAGGGACTAAAGTAGACCATACCCTATTTAGAGAAATAGACAACAAAGAGTTGTTGACCTTTGGTATTCATGTTCCAATTATAGACACAAAGGTTTGAGGAATATGTCTGATCATAGGAACTTGGTCATCCCACTTAGAGTCTTTTTATAGATTCATGTTTTTCTCATTAAGGGAGTATGAGATATAAAACAAATAGTGGGAGTAGCTTTTTTTTTTTGCAATATTATAGCATTATATATTCTTGTTAGCCTGCAATCTTACTTTCTGTTATATTTACGTTTTCTGCAGTTTAATGGCTTCATTCATAAATCTTATTTTGTCAATCCTTAATCATGATTATTTAGTTGGACTAAACTTTGAAAAATGGTACAAAAGTTTAAGGGTAGTCCTCACATCCCTTCCTACACACTATGGACAATTTATAGTGAGTTATAGCACTCAAAATGATAAATAAAGTCTAAATGAGCTAATTTCCCATTCTGTGAAAGAAAAAGATAGATTGAAGCGAGACAAGACTATTGAAAGTGCTCATATGACAAGATCAGATAGGTCGTTATCTGCTAGGTCGCCTTCTTCTTCTAGTCAAATCTTTGAAAGGGGTGAAACCATCGTACATGAGTAGACTGTCCTACCAGACTTCCCCTTTTAGTAGCGCTTTAGTCATTCCCGAGCCCTTTCATTCGCTCTACTCTATCGAAGATGATATTGCAGTTATTTGTCACTCTAGTAATCTTTTGGTTATCCAAGAACCCATTCTTCATTCCTCTCCCTATCGGTCGAGCATCTTCAAACCTTAGGTTCTTTTCCTTCCCAAGCCTCTGGTGTGCTAAGGAATGGGTATAAAATCCATTCTTGTTGAACCTTCTCAACTAAAGCATAAGAGATCCGCCTTGTAAGTGACCTGGATATATATGCATACTTCTTTGAATTGGTTGTTTCCAAGCCCACCTCCTGGTCTATCCTAATAATGAAATTTTTTGCCTTGTATCGTACGGTCACAAGCGGAAGTGCGATTTTGTAAAGATGTCTTCAAATCCCATCCCATCGTCGACATCTTTTTTATAAATCGATAAGCTATCATTTATACAATCTTACATAAACTATAACATCTTTTGAATATATATAAGCAACAATTATACTACCAACAAGCAATTTCATTCTTATATGGGAAACAAAATAAAATTTAAATTAGGGCAATTTGATCTTTTATGTGTTGCTTTTCACAGATATAACAAAAGTAGCCAAAGGTTGCATTTCGTAAAACACACGGGGTCTCACACTGGCCCCATTAAAGTTTGAGACATACGAGGATGCCATTGAGGCTGCTACGCGAGTAGAGAAAAAGAATATGGAAATTGGGGGTGGAATAAGATAACCTAACAAGAAACCCTTTCAGTAACCCCCGATGCAGCAAATGACAAACCAGGGTTCAGGCTACCCTAGCCAGGGACGTGGTTAGGAGGGATCGGTGGTTACCCGACCACAACCAAGTGGGTCAGTAGCTTCCTCAGCCCAAACTGAAGAACCGAAAGAGATGCTGGTATAATATGGGGTCTCCCCCTCTAGCGGGATTAGAAAAGGTTGTATTAAAGTTCGATTGGTTAATAACATGATAATTGCCCCTACCAGTACCGGAAGTGATAATAAAAGTGGAAATGCCATCACTAGAACGGACCACACAAATAAGGGCGATCTATGCATAGTCATTTCAGGTCCACACATGTTGGAGATGGTTGTTATAAAATTGATATAACCTAAAATGGATGAAACACCAGATAGATGAAGACTAGAAATTGCTGAATCAACTATTCCTCCAGAATGGCTGGTAATACCACTTAAGGGCGGATAGACCGTCCACCCAGTTCCGCTACCCACTTCTACTAGGGCTGGGCTTAATATGAGCAAGAGACTTAGTGGAAACAACCATAATGAAATATTATTTAATCGTGGAACTGCCATGTCAAGCCCACCTATCAGAATCGGAACATACCAATTACCAGATCCACCTATCATCGTTGGCATAACCATAAAAAAATCATTAAAAAAGCGTGAGCTGTTATTAAAACATTATAAAGTTGATGATTCCCACCAAGAATTTGATCGCCGGGTCGTGCTAATTCCATACGAATCAGTACTGAGAAACATGTGCCCATCACTCCAGCAATAGCACCGAAGATGAAATATAGAGTCCCTATATCCTTGTGGTTAGTGGAAAACAGCCATCGGATCGGATTTTTCGTAAAATTGAGATTATTTTGTTTCCTTCCTTATCAGAGAGGGGGCCCTTAGGGAGCGGGGCTTATTTATTGAGAAAAGGGGAGTGCGGAGGGGTGTGTAAAGTCCGAAAAGCCCTCACTTGATTGATGAAAAAATTTGATCCCCTTTTCCTCTCACCCTCCCCCGGTTCTAGTTCAGGAAAAGGTCAAGGCAAGGATCTTACTTCGAAGCAATCTCTGGAGTTTTCCCTTATCTAAATGGGTCTTGCAAGAAAATAGGATTTCATATTGAGCTCCAAATATACGCTATTAGGATGGGATGGCTCCTACTAGCTCTCCCCCACCTAAGAACCGCACGTGCGAGTTTCCCTGCATACGGCTCAAGTGGTGAAGGTTTAAAGATGCTCGACCAATGGGAGAGGAATGAATCCTTTATGCTTGGTAAGCGCTTCGCTATAGCCAAGCTTACTGCTAGCCTATCGGCTAGAGCCCAAGCTTCGACCACGATTGTAAATGAGATATGGATAATCTCTGATCTCAAACCCAACGTTAACCACCGAGTCTTTGGTTCAGGGGGATGCTACAATGGGTTAGTATGAGGCCCCTTTTACCAGACTGTCCCGGTATGCACCAAAATTTGTAGTAGATGAAAAGTGCAAGACTTAGAGGTTTATGTTGGGTTTGAGGTCAGAGATTCAGGATGCAATGGCCCTGAATCAGTATGATATGTTTTCTGAGGCTTTTGAGGTGGCATCTAGATTGGAAAAGAGAAAATGGGAACAGATTGGACCTAGTCAGCCTAGCAAAAGGCCATTTCAGCCACAGGATCAACAGGGTGTGTATAAGCCTCCAATGTAGCAGGTTGTGTACAGGCCGCTAGTTCAGCAGAGCTCTTTTAGACTGCAGGGTCAGTAGGGTTTCTATAGGCCTTAGTTTCAGCAGGACTCCTTTCAAGCTCAGTCACAGTACAAGCCAGCCCAGTCTCAGGGTCAATATAGGCCTAGTGTTGTGAGACCCCAGTAGCAGGCTGGCATAGCCACTTTTTCAGATTTTAGCTCTTCGAGGGGCAGTGTTAGTGCTTCGTCACCGCAATGTACTTACTACAAACATCAGGGCCATTTGGAGGCCGACTGTAAGGTGAAGGCAGAAACATGTTTGGGTTACGGCAGCAATCAACAAAGGGCGAGGGATTACCCTCGATTTCAGAGGTCTGAGGGTCGGGCAGCGACCCAGAGTTATCAGGATTGACCTACCGGTGGTGGACCTCAGCAGCAGCGGGTTTAGGCTCAGGCATACGCAGTGGATTTGAAGGAAGTAGTTGAGGCAGCGGCAGTAGAGTCACAGAATCCAAGCGTGGACAAATCAAGGTTACTAGATGCCAAATATAATTGCTTAGGCCACTATTACCCACAATTTATTCGTCCCCATTATAGGCCCGTAGAATGGTAGTGAGTAAGTAGAATTAATCATGAGTATAAAGGCCAACTATTCTATTCTTTTGTTGTTTGAAAAATAATAAGAACCAAATTGGATTAAGTTTGATGTCCATGGACCATTTTGAATAAGTTTTGTAAACATTTGGGACCACTATAAATCTTTTAAAATATTAATGACTACATTGAAAAAATATATGAACAATAAGGACTAAGTGTGAAATTTACCCAAAAAACAAAAACAAAAACAAAAAAAAAGGTGTGGGGAAATAAAAGAGAAAGAAATGGGATAAAATAAAAGGGTATGAAAGTTATTGCATACAAATGCTTAATATAATTTTAATTCAATTAACCTTGATTTTTGGTCAAAGACAATAAATGGTTAAAATGAAAAAATAAAATTGAAATCCAAACACAGCCTTAGTGTTTCGAGGCATGCGCGTGATCCATTAGCAATGTACGTGGCAAGGGATTAATAATTCAAAACTTGTCCTTGTAGCTTAAGAAAATGCCTCACAACCATTCACTCCACAGAGAGGGCTTGGGTAAGGAGATCTGTTGTCACCGTTTCTTTTTGTTATCATCACTCTGGCCCTCTTTGAACTAATCACTGCCTTTCAAAATAGGAACCTTATCCATGGCTTTAAAGTTTGTTAATTGCAGGGTAGTAATGTTGTAATGCTGAATTTTTGATTGGAATGTTGTAGCAAAATCCTGAAAAATTCAGCCAAGAGCATTGCCAAAATTAGGGTTGTTGGGCTTGTTTTGGATGGCTTTTGGTTGGTCTTTAGTGGGGTTAATGTAGATGAATGAGTGGGTGAGTGATAGAAAGTGGTTTGGAGGTTATTGGATTAGTAGATTGTAAGTTATGATTATCGGAAGTTTGTGTAGTATTTCTTTAAATGTTGAAATGTTGTCTTTGGTTGTTTGGGATGACCTCTTGTTCCTCATGCTCAACAACGCTCCTTCCACATATGGAGTTCGGAACCCAAAGACAATCGTTGAGTGAACTGTATCTTTTTGTGTTAGTTGACCTAAGCCGCACCCTGACTGCTGGGGTAGGGCTCGGCCTCCGAACCGTACGTGGGACGAGTTTCTACCTTATACAGCTCAGGCCGAAGATCGGGGGAAGTTTAGGAAAGATTGGGAAACCTAGCAGCTGCCGGTCGGGGCGTGGATAAGCTTGTTTCTTCACAAGCTTATCCCGCCCAAAAAAACCGACCATGTAGCTTTTATAGCTTAATTGATTTACCTGTTGCATTACACGCCCCGGTTGGACCTTATCCCTCATTGGGCAATAGTGGTTGCTCATACCTTAGCGTATCTTGAATAAATTCAAGATTCTGTCTATGTATATGCTTTGGGATAAGCCAATTAATCTCTTCCTTCTATCCTTATAGACACGAATTCCCAAGATATAAGTGGCTTATCCCAAATCTTTCATGGAGAATTTATTGCTCAACCAAACCTTTGCAGTCATCATATGACCAATGTCATTACCCATGATCAATATATCGTCAACATACAAAATAAGGAAAGTGACTGCACTCCCACTAACCTTCTTGTATACACAGGGTTCATCATCATTTCTAATGAAACCAAACTCTTTGACCTCATTATTAAATCTGATGTTCCAAGAACGAGAAGCTTGTTTGAGACCATAGATCAATCTCTTATGCTTGCATACTTTATGACCTTCAGATTCAAAACCTTCAGGCTGCTCCATATAAATATCTTCATCAAGATATCCATTAACGAATGCATTTTTGACATCCATCTACCAAATATCATAATTATAGTATGCTGCAATTGCAAGCATTATGCGAATGGACTTAAGCATAGCTACTGGTAAAATAGTCTCGTCATAATCAATCCCTTGTTTCTGACGATAACCTTCAGCAACCAGTCTAGCTTTAAAAGTCTCTACTTTTCCATCAGCTTCTAGTTTTCTCTTGAACACCCATTTGCATCCTATAGGTACAATACCTTCAGATGGGTCTACCAAGGTCCAAACGTCATTGGAGTACATTGAATCCATTTCTACTTGCATCGCTTGTCTCCATTTCTCAGAGTCAATATCATCTATCTTTATATTAGCATCATTATATTAAGCTAAATGACGAACCAGCCATCATTAACTTGGGTTAAAAGTTTTTCTTTTCTAATCAGCGACCTTCACGTAGGAAGATACCATGAGAAATTATTTAGCTTGGTCATTTCAGTATACTCTTTAGAGATTTAAGAATTGGTATAGGTACTGGTTTGTTAGGAATTAAAATAATTAGTTTATTAGTGGTTAGATTAACTTATGTAACTCATCAATTTCGAACACCAATTACACGACATCATAAAAAAAAAACCATCACTAGTTTACTTAAGCTATACCCGTAGCCTTGTATGAATCCGTGCACATGTAGTGAACATGCAGCAGCCTTGACAATATTTCACCATTGAATGAGCTATTTGCTTCACCTATGTGCATCATCAATTTACTTGACACTTACAACTACTCTTAGTGTCGTGCCATCAGAGAACAATCTTATGAGGGATCAGTATTTGATATTGATAGGAGGATGGTCGTAGATCAGAGGGGAAAGCCATTAAAGCAGAATGAGACGACCCTTTCTTATTCAAAGAAAGGCTTCATTTGCTTCCATAAGACATATGGTTGAAAAAACCCTTCCGATTCGTTTAATTTTCTGTTAAAAAGATATAAAATGTCTTTTATATCCTTAACCTCTTCTTTTTACTTTGCTTTCTCATTTCTCCTAATTTTTCCCCCACTTTTTGGTCTCTCTCCTACTTTTTCCCCACTTTCTCTGCCTATCTATCCTCCTCTTCTCCAATTTGGGAATATTGAGCAAGGCAACCCCCATAGCCCCACGACACGTTGACCACTACTTCCATAGTAGCTGCTCACGTAGACCACTACCCCCCACACCACGTGGACCATATGTGTGTGGTACTGTGTGCGTGTGCTTTTGATTATGTGTATGCGTGTGTTTGTGAATGTTTGTGTGTGTGTTTTTTGTTTTTCTGTTATAATCCTTTTGTCATAATAGGAATATTTCGTCTATGAAAGAGGATTCCCCGAATACCTGAAATAGAGATGATCATAGAAAATGTGAAATATTTGATAGAATCCGTTTCGGGAACGTAGAATGTAAGAGAAATTCAAATGTTATAACTCTAGTACGTTAGAGACGGACCTTTCCATACTTTTTCATTTTGGATTCCCATATATCTTTGGACATAAGCTTTTCATACAGCTGTTATTGTTATCAATAACCAACCTACACCACTTCTAAATCACGTTCCATATGAAATCCTACATGGTGCTCCACCTACTTATTCATCTCTCCGGGCCTTTGGATGTTTATGCTACGTCTACATCTCGAAGTCCATTCTTCACAAATTTGAGCCTAAGGTTGATTGCTATTCAATCACTTGCCCATGATTAAGCATGTATTCATTACAATAATGTAAAAAACACGTGAACCCATACCCCATTAGTTCACCCAGCAAATGACATTATGTGGCTGGCATTCTACGGGCCTTTAGCATTAACTAGTGTCTTTCTTAAAATGATATTTGATGGTTGTTTTTCTCTTACTGTCGTTATACTGTCAAAATTCTGTTGCATCCTGACTAATCGTAAGTGGGGTCGAGTTAGGGTGTGACAACCAAGGTCTATTCAAAATTTGACTTAAGGCAAAGCTATTATCAACTTCTCATCAAGTAGTGATTAGGAAGACAAGCCCCATTGAGGATTTTGACCCTGATCTGTCTACGCCATGAATTAATGGAATTGATTCGAGTATAACAGTAGATGGCCATACCAACCCAAACCTGATCTCCTTGGGAAGCACTCGGAGTTCGAGATGGAACCCTTCTTAGGCAAAGACGAAATCTAGGGTTTCACATATGCTACTGTACACACCAGAATCCTTAATAAATGACGGGCCATGAATATACTATACATGTTTGTTGCCGCCGCCGCCGTTTCCTTTGGAGTCACACCCACGTGAATGCATGATTATAACCTAAGTTAAGAATACATTAAAGATGCAAAAAAGAATAAAGTAATAAATGCTCTACAATAGAAATGCAAAAACAATAAAGTAAAACAAAATTCATTATTTACTATATATTAGCCATCACTTTCTTTTTTATGCATTAAAAATGCAAAAAATAATAAAGTAATAAATGATCTACAGTAGAAATGCAAAAACAATTAAGTAAAACAAAATTCATTATTTACTGTATACTAGCTGTCACTTTCTCTTTTTGACCTAGGTTTTGCTGTTGTGAAACTTTAGTTTATAAAATGCTCACAGTTTCTATATCAAGGGCCCCGCTACAACCAATTAATCGACCCATAAGTTATGGGCCACCCAACAAAAGAAAAAGAATAACATAGGGATACCAAAACCCCGTTTAAGTCATCAATCTCTATGAGGGTTTTCACGCTTTTGTGCATTTTAAATGAAATTTGAATTTTGTTTCAATTTCTTAGATTTGTTATATATTGTGTTTAAATGCCTTTTGTTGCTTGAATTAGGTTCTATAATGATCGTAGAGCATTGTTTGATAGTTATTTAGAGATTTTTACGGCTAGAAACACAAGTTTGAAATTGAAGAAGAAAAATGAATAGTGATTTTAAATAGTAAAACCCTAGAATTTTGTATTTTGATCCGAATTGCGATTTCTTGATTTGGATAGGTGCCATTAGTGATAGAAAGATAAAATCAGATTGATTGGCAATTAAATTGATTGAATTTTGATTGTTAAGGCAATTAAATTAATTGGGATTTGATTGGCTATGTTTTAGCAAAACTTATGATATTACCATACTTGTGTTTTTACCTTTTATATTGTGCAGGAAAAATCTTATGGTAACTTACCATATGAGAAGAAGATTTGTGCTAATTAAGGAATGACATTAATTGCATATTCATAAGGAAAGGGAGATTAGGGTTTTATGAGTAAAGGTTTTTCTTGCAGCCCAAGATGATTTGCAGCAGCAATTGGTTATAAATATGAGGCAAAAGGTCGCAGCAAAGATGGAGCAGATGGAAGCAGAAACAGTGAGCTACAATAGAAAATACAAAAGAGTTTTCTATCCAGTGTCCCAAGTGATGTTGCAACACGATCTGAGTTCTAGTGCTTGATTGTATTAAGTGTTGCAATTTTATTTTATTTGACAGTAAGTCATGAGCAATTTGTATGAGTCTTTGAGTGATTAGATTACTGTCTTCTTTACTCATTCTTCGGGAGAAGAAGGTGTAGTTCTTGGGAGAGAACGTTGCAAGTCGAGGGGAGCTTGCTAAACCGAAGTTTGTTAAGGAGTTCTTCATCTAGGCGTCAAAGGTCAAGAGGGAGTCTTTACTTCTGTAAGTCCATTGATGTTGTAACTTGTTATTTCTTAATGAACAGGTTTGTTGGACCAGGGGAGGTCCCGTGGACGTAGACCGCATGGTTGAACCACGTTAAATCTTGGTGTTCTTTATTTATGTTATAGCTTTTTATTTTCGCTGCTGTTTACTGTTACTATTCATGTTGGAACATTAAGTAGAATAAACTAACTAAGCAATTAGAGAAACATATTGTTAACCGTCTGTGATAGAACTAATATTCCAGTTAATGTTGCAACATCACCTATAACATAATTGTTACAAACTCAATTTACACCAAGTTATTGCATCTGTTTTAGTTTTCATCTCAAAGGTTCATTGATTAAGCATATTGGTTATCTTGTTGTGAAATTAATCCATACTTATACTGCACAACCACTAACAATAGTTTATGTGTTT
>CM075779.1:39034378-39074378 GCA_037974665.1 Ehretia macrophylla | reverse complement strand
CTAAGTGGGCGGTAAATTCCGTCCAAGGCAAAATACAGGCGAGAAATCGATAGCGACCAAGTACCGCGAGGGAAAGATGAAAAGGACTTTGAAAAGAGAGTTAAAGAGTGCTAGAAATTATCGGGAGGGAAGTAGATGGGGGTCGACGATTCGCCCCGGTCGTATGCGGAACAACGAGAGCTGGTCTGCCTATCGGCTCGGGGCACGGACCAGCGCAGATTGGGGCAGAAGCCAAAGTCCAGGCAATAGATATGCCTCTAGAATGCCGTCGCCGTGATCGTGGTAGGGCAGCAAGCCTTCGACGTGCTTCGGTATCTGTTCGCTCCTGGTGCTGGCCTGCGGGCTCCCTATTTGACCCGTCTTGAAACACGGACCAAGGAGTCTGACATGTGTGTGAGTCAACGGGTGCGTAAACCTACAAGGCGCAAAGAAGCTGATTGGCGGGATCCCCCTCGGGGGGTGCACCGCGGACTGACCTTGATCTTTTGAGAAGGGTTCGAGTGCGAGCATATCTGTTGGGACCTGAAAGATGGTGAACTATGCCTGAGTGGGGCGAAGCCAGAGGAAACTCTGGTGGAGGCCCACAGTGATACTGACATGTAAATCGTTCGTTTGACTTGGGTATAGGGGCAAACGACTAATCAAACCATCTAGTAGCTGGTTCCCTCCGAAGTTTCCCTCAGGATAGCTGGAGCTCAGGTGCGAGTTCTACCGGGTAAGGCCAATGATTAGAGACATCGGGGGCGCAACGCCCTCGACCTATTCTCAATCTTTAAATAGGTAGGACGGCGCAGCTGCTTCGTTGAGCCGCGCCATGGAATCAAGAGCTCCAAGTGGGCCATTTTTGGTTAAGCAGAACTGGCGATGTGGGATGAGCCGGAAGGGAATCGGGTTAAAATTCCTGAACTGGGACGTGGCAGTTGACGGCAATGTTAGGGAGTCCGGAGACGTCGACGGGGGCCTCGGGAAGAGTTATATTTTATGTTTAACAGCCTACCCACCCTGGAAACGGCTCAGCCAGAGGTAGGGTCCAACAGTTGGAAGAGCACTGCACGTCGCGCGGTGTCCGGTGCACCCCAAGCGGCCCTTGAAAATCCAGAGAACCGAGTGCCGTCCATGCCCGGTCGTACTCATAACCGCATCAGGTCTCCAAGGTGAACAACCTCTGGTCGATGGAACAATGTAGGCAAAGGAAGTCGGCAAAATGGATCTGTAACTTCGGGAAAAGGATTGGTTCTGAAGGCTGGGCACAGGGGTCCCCGTCCCAAACCCGTCGGCTATCGGCAGACTGCTTGAGCTGCTCCAGCGGTAAGAACCGGTCACCGCGTGCCGATCGGGGGACAGACTGGGAACGACTCCCTTGGGGGCCTTCCCCGGGCGTCAAACAGCCAGCTCAGAATTGGTACGGACAAGGAGAATCCTACTATTTAATTAAAACAAAGCATTGTGATGGTCCCTGCGGATGCTCACGCAATGTGATTTTTCCCAGTTGTCACGGGATCAGAAGTTGAGACCGAAACTTGACCATTGTGCGGCGCTTAACCGTGCTAATAAGGGACTTGGCTAAGCTAAGCCTGAAATATATGAACTTGAAAACATAAATATAAGCAAGAGTTTGAGAGAAAAGATGTATATTTCTCTATAACTCAAAAAATATGGGATGGTTACAATGAGACATCTCCCACTCATTTTATAGAGGTTAAATTCAAAATAAAGGGTGAGGATCATCCCAGCTTGAAGGGCCAAGATTGCACCTTGTATTCCTTAAACCTAGTTGTTCAGCTTTCTATACACTAGCTGGCAGCTTTGGTTTAAATTTCAAAATAAAGGGTGAGTATTATCTCAGCTGAAGGGCCAGGATTGCACCTCGTATTCTACAACACTAGCTATCCAGCATTCTCTATATACTAGCTAGTAGCTTACATTGTTTATTACTTTAGGCCTACCAACTGCACCATTCAGTCAGAAATAGGGCAGACCGTCTAGAAACGGGCGGGTTGTTATACCCTCCCCCACCTGATCAGGCATCGACCTCGAAGCCTGTTATTGTCGAAATTCCTCAATAAGCTTGCAGAATTGCCACAATGAACTTTCGTGTTCCTAACTGTTTTCACTATCCGGGGTTCCTTTCCACTTCACAAGATACTCCGTGTCATTTGGTTTTCCCCTCTTGCGGATGATGCAGTCTGCCAGGATGGCTTCTGCTTCACGTTCGAAAGAGGTTACCACAGCAGTAAAGGCTCAGCTTGATTCCCCACGTCTTGGGTCTTCTGTGTCCGCATAATAGGGCTTTAGGAGGCTTACATGAAAGACTGGGTGAATCTTTAGCCTCGGGGGTAGTTCTAGCAAGTAAGACACCTTGCCTACCCGACAGATGACCTTGAAGGGTCCTTCATATCTGCGCAGCAAGGCCTTGTGTACCGACGTGCGGAAGGCACGAAATTGTTGTGGTTGGAGTTTTACCATCACTGAATCACCATCATTGAACTCCAAGTTTCTTCTTTTCTTGTCTGCCCACTTCTTCATTTTCTTTTTCGCCTTTTCAACCATCACACGGGCCATGTCCCATTCCTCTTGAAGTTCTTTGGCAAATTTGTATGCAGCAGGGGCTTTGCCCGTGTATCCCGAAGCAACCACATGAGGGGTGAGGGGTTGTCTACTAATGTCTAGTTCAAAGGGGCTCCGACCCGTGGATTCACTCTGTTGGAGGTTGTAGAAGAATTGAGCAATATCCATCAACTTGACCCAATCCCACTGGTTGGCACTGACAAAGTGTCGAAGGTACAACTCTAATAAGGCATTCACTTTTCCGTTTGTCCATCAGTTTATGGGTGAAATCTTGTAGAGAATGCCAATTCGGACCCTAGTAATTTAAAAAGTTCAGACTAAAATTTTCCCGTGAAACGGGGATCTCGGTCACTCACAATAGACTTTGGAACGCCCCACCACTTTACAACATACCTCAGGAAGAGCTTAGCCGCATCGACGGCCGTCAGGTCTGGAGGTACAGGGATAAAAACACCATACTTGGAAAATCTATCCACGACAACTAGTATTGTACCACATCTTTCAGACTTCAGTAAACATGTGATGAAATCCATTGAGATGCTGTCAAAAGGATGTTCAGGGATAGGCAGTGGTTGGAGTAGCCCAGCTGGATGTTTAGTCTCAGGCTTGTCTTGTTGGCACACAAGACAAGTCCAAATATATGTCTCAATATCGTCTCGCATCCTTGGCCAATAGTAAGAATCTTCGACGAGCGACATGGTGCGGTGCATCCCCGGGTGGCCTGCCCACAAAGAGTCATGACACTCTTTCAAGATCTTCCGCCTTAGATTGTCCTATTTTGGCACGAACAATCTGTCTCCTCTGGTCAGCAACAAATCTTCTTTTACCCAAAACCTTCGGGTTTTCCTTTCTTTTGCATATTCCAACAATGCCTTGGCCATGGGGTCATGGTCCAGGCCCTCACGTATTTGATCAGTGAGAGGGCTCACAGGACAACTAATTGCCGCAAGTTCATCCTTGTGACTTAAAGCATCAGCTACTCGGTTGTCTCTACCGGGTTTGTACTCCATGGTAAAATCGAACTCGGCCAGGAATCCTTGCCACCTTGCTTGCTTAGGAGTAAGCTTCTTTTGTGTCTGGAAATAACTTGC
The DNA here is from genome assembly GCA_037974665.1 of Ehretia macrophylla. Classification (NCBI taxonomy): domain Eukaryota; kingdom Viridiplantae; phylum Streptophyta; class Magnoliopsida; order Boraginales; family Ehretiaceae; genus Ehretia; species Ehretia macrophylla. Next base: position 39,070,719 of record CM075779.1, on the reverse strand, counting down.
AGCAACGTTGTTAGTTCTTACTACAAAACGGGTACCCAACAGATGGTGACGCCAAGTATGCAGGCAGTGCACCACTGTCGTCATCTCTTTCTCATGGGTTGAGAACCGCCGTTCTGCCTCGTTGAGCTTTCAACTCTCGAAGGCAATTGGGTGTCCTTCATGCATCAATACTTCACCAATAGCAAAATCAAAAGCATCAGTCTATACCTCATATGGTTTGGTTTGATCAGACAGTATGAGAACAGGTTCGGCAGTTACACCATTCTTGAGGGCGTCAAATGCATCTTGGCATGTTCCATCCCACACCCGGGGCTTGTTTTTCTTTAGCAACTCGGTCAGAGGTGTGGCGATGGCTGAGTATCCTTCGATGAAACGGCGATAATAATTCGCCAAGCCCAAAAACGACCACAATTTGGGGACACCATTAGGAGCTTCCCATTCATGAATGGATTTCACTTTGGCGTTGTCCATCCGAATTTTCCCATCACCGATGATATGACCAAGGAATTGTACCTCTTCCTTTGCAAAACTGTATTTTTCTAGTTAGACGTACAGTTCATGCTCCCGAAGTTTCTGCAGTACTAACTTCAAGTGTTCAACGTGGTCCTGTAGGCAAGAGCTATAGACCACGATGTCATCCTAGTATACTACGACAAATTTGTCGAGAAAGGATCGGAATACCTTGTTCATCAGAGTACAAAAAGTAGCAGGAGCATTGGTTAGGCCAAAAGGCATAACAAGGAATTCAAATGCACCATACCTCATTACACATGTAGTTTTTGGCTCATCTCCTTCCGTAATTATGAGTTGCCAAAATCAATCTTTGAGAAGTATTGAGCACCTCCAAGTTGGTCGAACAAATTCGCAATCAAAGGTATAGGGTATTTGTTCTTTATAGTTATCTTATTTAGTACTCGGTAATCTATGCACATCCATAATGAGCCATCGGCTTTCTTCTAGAATAGGACTAGGGCACCGAAAGAGGAACTGGATGGTTGAATCATACCAGCATCCAACAATTCTTGGAGTTGTCTCATCAGTTCAGCCAATTCTAGAGGTACTATACGATAAGGGGCCACGGTAGGGGGCTTTGTACCTTCCACCAATTCAATCCGGTGGTCAATCTCTCTTTGCGGTGGCAGTTTCTTTAGAAGTTCTGAGGGATTTACATCTTTGAACTCATTCAGCACTTTCTGGATGGGCGAGGGAAAAGGATTTTGTTCTGGATATTCTGGTTCTTCCTCTCGCATTGCAACAAGATAGCTATCTTCATTGCGTTTGACTCCCTTCATTAACTGTATGGCTGAAAGGACCTTGACACCAGGTCTAGTTTCTCGAGTCATAGGCACAGTATAAGGAATAGTGTTGCCTATTACCAAGATAGAGTTCCCGCAAGGCATGATGAAGGCCTTTACTTCGTCCAACCATTCCAATCCCAAGACAACATCATAATCATCCAAAGGAACGACTTTAAAAGTAACAGTACCAGTCCACTCATCGATTATCGTCTTGACACCAAAGGCAAAACTAGTGATAAGGGTGGCTTTTGAGTTGGCAGCCTTGATCATCCCTCCGAACTTGTTGATCCGCAAGCCTAGATTCCTTGCAGTATCAACACCAATGAAATTGTTGGTAGCGCTTGTGTCTACCAAGGCTTTGAAGGGACGCCCTTTTATCATAGCAGCAATATATAGGGATCCATTCTTTGAGTCTTTCGAGGTCTTGATCTCGGCCTTCACAACATTAAGGAGTTGAAGAGACCCTAATTGAGTATCTTAATCTTCTTGTGATTCTTGGTCGTCCTGTTTGAGGAGGGACACCATCTTGGCCCGGTAGGGAGAATTATAAACCTTATGATCCTTGCATGCGCATATAAAACATTCATATTGTCTCGGAGGAGAATGGTTGTTTCCCTGATTCTCTATTGCTGGAAGAAGAAGAACCCCTTTTTCCATCATTTCAGTTGGAGAATTCAATTAGGCCTTCAGCGACAGCAATGGCAGAGGCAAGGTCTTGGACACCACGACGTTGAACTTCTACTCTCGCCCATGTCTAGAGTCCATCGAGGAAGGCAAAGAGGCTATCCTTGTCGGACATCTCAGGAATTTCAAGCATTACTTTCTGAAACTCCTTAATGTATTCTCGCACATTATTTTGGTATCTAAGCCGGCCAAGCTTACCACGAGCTTCATACTCCACGTTCTCCAGATAAAACTGTTTCTTGATTTCTTTCTTGAAATCATCCCACGATTCTATGGTGCAAAGGCCTTGTTCAATATCTGTTGAACGACGCCTCCACCAAAGGCTAGCCACATCGGCTAGATAGAGTGGGGTAGTTCGAATCTTCGTAGTATCATCGACAAGATTTGCTGCTGAGAAGTATTGCTCCAAGTTCCACAAAAAGTTATCCAATTCTCTTGCGTTCCTCTAGCCACTGAAAGGCTTGGGCCTCGGGACATCGATCCTTGGGGAAGAAGGGGGCAGCTGGAACAGCTCTAGTGCTTACAGCTATCTTGCACAAGGCAAAGTCACCCTTTACAACTTCGACCTTCGTTTTAACCATGTTAACTTTGCTCTTCATTTCCTCAATCACAGCGAAAATTTGTGACTGAAAATTACTTAGGGTCTTCCGTATTTCATCGGCAAAAGTGTTTAGGGTAACCTGGGCCTGTCCACGCAGATCCTCTACTTAGTCCTCTACTTCTTGCAAGCGTTCAGGAAGGGCGGTCTTGTCCCTTGCTTCCACTTGTTCCAATTGAGTGATAATATCCTCCATTGCGACAGCATTCCGTAGAACACTTTGTCCATTGCGTCTAAATCGGGATTCCAGTGAGAAAAACTAGTTGATTGAGCCAGCACGAGAAGAGGGTCTGAATTTGTTTGATTTCCTTGCCCGCTTCTCTGGATTTTCCACAACCTGGGTACTAGGGCCAACAACATCTCTTTCGGTTCTTGCCATACTTCAAAAATACCATGAATAAGAATGTAGGCAACGTGGTTGAGCCAGGCACTAATTCCTTGGCTCTAATACCACCTGTCATGGGATCAGAGGTTGAGACTGAAAGTTGATCGCCGTGCGGCGCTTAACCAAGCTAATAAAGGACTTGGCTAAGCTAAGCCTGAAAGATATGAACTTGAAAAAAGAAATATAAGCAAGAGTTTGAGAGAAGAGATTTATATTTCTCTATAACTCAGAAAATATGGGATGGTTACAATGAGATATCTCCCCTTCATTTTATAGGGGTTAAATTCAAAATAAAGGGTGAGGATCATCCCAGCTTGAAGGGCCAAGATGTAAAAATATAACCAATTTCCCAGAAACATCTTAACAAAAATCAAGTAGAAAGACAACACTACTCGTTATAACAATTCAATATAACACTTACAAGATAATTGTCCCACCGTGCGCTCTCAAGATTAGAGCTTCAATGGCTTCTGGACTTACAAGAAGAATACAAGAAAGAAAGACTAACTTAGGATTGTGTTTGGAGTTGTGTTGTGGATAAAAATGATGAACTAATGCATGTCTATTTATAGAATTCAGTTAGCCCGCCACAGGAGACTTTCCTATCAAACATTTCAATCTTGGTTGACTTTACCAACCATGTTCAAAGTATTAGCCACCCATATTTATCACATGGGTGGCTACAATTAACCACATGGGTGGCTAGCATCGAAGTCAACTTCTAGGAAGTTTCATTTGGTCAAGTTGGCTAACTTTAGCATTGTATCATCCCGACGTCATCTTAGGTAATTCCAAATTTCCGAACTTCTTTCTTGTAGCCATCGCGATCTCTTTTGACCTCATCGACGTTTAAGTCGGAATCATTAATTTATGCTACCATATAATTAACGATACTTATTATGAAGAGGTGGATGTTGACATATATCAACACCCCCCCTCAATGTTCACCTCATGTTGACTAAGCTATTGGGCCAACACCCAATGTTTGAAGATGCTTGCTCAATTGGATGCTCCCTAACGCTTTAGTGAAGATATCTACACAATTATCTTCTGTAGGGCAGTACTCCATGTAGATTTCACCTTCCTCAATCAGTTCCCTCACATAGTGATACTGAATCTCTATGTGTTTTGTTCTAGCATGAAATACCAGATTCTTTGACATGGCTATACAACTCTGACTATCACATTTCAACATTGTTGCTTCCTCTATTGGAATGCCAATATCAGTCATGATGCGTCGTAGCCAAACAACTTCACAGGATGCTACACAAGCAGCCTTGTATTCTGCCTCCGTTGATGAAAGTGCAACGGTGGGTTGCTTCTTACTAGCCCATGAGATGACTCCACCATCGAATGTGAATACATAACCTGTAACAGATTTTCTTGAGTCAATATCACCAGCCCAGTCTGAGTCATAGTACCCAGATAAAGTATTTCCAGACTTGTATGATATCCCATACTCCAACGTGCCTTTGAGATATTTGAGGATCCGCATCCCTGCTTGCCAGTGACTTTGTTTCGGTTTATTTGAAAACCGACTGAGAACTCCCACAGCATAACTAATATCAGGTCTTGTGTTACAAAGGAAGATTAAACTTCCCACCAACCTTCTGTAGAGCTTGTTATCAACTTGTTCTGAAGGATCGTCAATTGATAACTTTGTATTCACTTCCATCGGGGTGACAACTGGTTTGCACTCGGACATACCAAATGCAGTCAGAAGCTCACGAACATATCGTTGCTGTGAGATGAAGATCGTATGAGGTTTTTGCCATACCTCGATTCCCAAGCAATAATGAAGAAGACCAAGATTTATCATTTCAAATTCTTGGCTCAACCATTCTTGCGTCTTCCGAATATTATCTTCATGGTCACCAGTGATTACAAGATCATCCACATATAGGACTACAATTACCTTTTTTCCTTGTTCACTTAGAACATACAAGTTGGCCTCTAATTTGCTTCTACAGAAACCATGTTGCAAGAAGAAAGAGTCTATACGTTTGTACCAAGCTCGTGGTGCTTGCTTTAACCCATATAAAGCCTTTTTCAATTTGCTGACTTTTTCTTCTTCACCTGGTATTTGGAAGCCAGGGGGTTGTGCAACGTAGACTTCTTCTTCAAGTTTCCCATTAAGAAAAGCTGACTTGACATCCATTTGATGTACAATCCATTCATAATGTGCGGCAGCTGCAACAACTAGCCTGATTGTTGACATTTTTGCTGTTGGAGCAAAGGTTTCATATACATCGAAACCTTCGACTTGCGAAAATCCTTGTGCTACAAGGCGTGCCTTGTATTTTTCAAGACTTCCATCTGCCTTGTACTTCACTTTCCAGATCCATTTGGTGCCGATAATTTTTCTATTCGGTGGCTTTTCAACGATCTCCCAAGTATCATTTTTCATGATACTATCATACTCGGCTTGCATAGCTGCTCTCCAATTTGGATCTGACATGGCTTCCTCCACAGTTACCGGTTCTTTTACCGTCTTGATGATTTGGGTCATCAAAGCCATGTTTACTAGTTGTTGTCTTGATCTGTTCTGCTCCTCTATTCTCTTTGATCGTCTTAGTCCATCAGGACGTGGACTATCATCAATAATTCCTGGATTTCTTCCATCAAAGAGCTGTTGGAACCACTTCGGTTGTGGCTTCCTTGTGGGTACAATAGGTTGGTCTTCAGTCTCCTCATCATTAGAGACTTCTTCATTGTTCAACGGTCGTTGTTCAGGCACTTGGTGGATTACTTCATCAGTTGATGACGAAATGGCAGGACCGCTATCCTCCATTGAGTGTAGTCGCTCATTAAACACCACATCTCGGCTTATGATCACCTTCTTGGCCTCTACATCATAGAGTCTGTATGCTTTAGACTCTTCACTATATCCCAAGAAAATGCCCTTCTTGCTCTTGTCATCCAATTTCTTTCGATTTTCATTTGGAATGTGTACAAAACATTCACACCCAAATTTTCTTAAATGAGACACAGAAGGTTTCGTACCATAATAAGCCTCATTAGGAGTCTTATCGTTGAGTGCCCTGGTTGAGCACCGATTGAGGATGTATACCGCTATGTTGATTGCTTCAGCCCAGAATGTGTCAGGTAGGCCAGCACCGTTCAACATGCATCGAGCCATTTCTACAATTGTTCGATTTCTTCGTTCCACAACTCCATTTTGTTGTGGTGTGTATGGAGCAGTCAATTGGCGCTTAATCCCAAGCTTGTTGCAGTAGTTGGTGAACTCTGTAGAACAAAATTCCCCCCCACGATCGGTACGAAGTTTCTTCAACTGAGTTGTGTTTTCATTTGTCATAAGTTTGTGCCACACTTTAAACTTTTCAAGAGCATCAGCCTTGTCTCGAAGGAAGTACACCCACATCTTCCTACTATAATCGTCGACTAACAGCATAAAGTAGGAAGATCCTCCCAACGCCGTCGTAGTCATTTTTCCGCAGAGGTCAGCATGTACCAACTCTAGAGGAGCCTTTGATCGGTTATGACTCTCTTTGGGAAATGACTGTCTATGTTGCTTGCCCAGCATACAAGCTTCACATGGTCCTTCAATTTCTTCAATTGAAGGCAAGTCGGCCACCATCTTCTTCTTTTGCATTTCCTTTAACACAGGATAGGAAATGTGCCCGAACCTTTCATGCCAAAGTTGACTTGTTTTGGCATCCACGACAGCAAAAAGAGAGCTGATTTCGTAAAGATTATTTTTGCGAATACCTTTACTTACGATATTTTGATCCTCGTCATGAATCAAAGCTTCCGTCTTCTTGAACCGCACTTCTAGATCATTATCTGTAATAACAGCTACAAATAGCAAATTTCTGGTGATCTGGGGTACAAAGAGTACGTTGGACAGCTTCTTGCTTCCTCCATCTTGAGACACGAGCGAGATGGTTCCAGTGCCCTCAACGGGACACCTCGCATTATTCCCGACGACAACATTCATTGGTTCTTGTAGAGGTTTTATGGAGTCATATAACTCATTCTTGCTGGTCATGTGTCGGGAAGCTCCACTATCTAACACCCATGCACTTGTTTGATGTACATGTGCGCTAGTACACGTTTCCTCCGATACATCTGTTACAGTAAACAGATGCACTTCCGTTTCAGCCGTATTGGCAGATTCTTTATTTCTCCAATTTGGTTTTAAAGTTCCGTTCTTCTCGTCATGGATTCGTTTCCTGCAATCTTTGACAGCATGACCTTTCTTATTGCAGTAGTAGCACGATCCAGAGAATGTCTTCTTCTTTGCTTTCTTCTTTTCTTCTTGGTTACTCCTCGCCTTGGCTGTAAAGGCAGAGTCAAGTTTATTTTCTCTGCTCCTCAGCCTCATCTCCTCCTCCATCAACATGGCAGTGAATTCTTCAAACGTCAAAGGAGGAATGCGAACTTGTGTATTGAGTGCTGTCACAAGTCCGTCAAATTTTGGAGGCAACACTCTAATGCACCTTCGAGCTAGTTCCTCAGTTGATTTGGAAATACCAACTGCAGCCATTTGATCACGTAGGTTTTTCATCCTACTGATAAATGACTCAGCTGCTTCATCTTCACTTAATCTCTCAGCAGCTAACTAATTCTCCAAGTTCTGAATGCGAGTCTGGTTCCTTGTTTCATACTGATTTTTCAGTATGTTCCAAGCTTCAGATGCCTTGGTTGTGTGTTGAATAAGAGTGAGGACAGAATCTTGAACACTTGTGACAATTGCACAAAGTGCATCAGCATTTCGTCTCCTCCATTCTTTGACAAGCTGAGGATCTGGAGGTGTGACCTTTTTTGTGTCATCTTCAGCACGGACTGCAACTAGTTCTGCATCTGTGCCTAACACTGTATCAAGGAGTTCGTAGGAGTCCAGAACTGTAGTGATTTTGAACTTCCACAAAAGATAGTTCGTGCCATCGAGCTTTCCTTCCGTGAAGGTAGGGGGACGGATACGAATTGTCGGTACTAAACCGGAACTAGAACTGGTAGAAGAAGAACTAGCACCTTGAGTAGTCATAGTTGTTGAGCTTTACTAGACAAGATTGTTGTTAAGAGCCCCTTAAGCTCTTGATTCCATGTAAGAATATAACCAATTTCTCAGAAACGTCTTAACAACAATCAAGTAGAAAGACAACACTACTCATTATAACAATTCAATATAACACTTACAAGATAATTGTCCCACCGTGCGCTCTCAAGATTAGAGCTTCAATGGCTTCTGGACTTACAAGAAGAATACAAGAAAGAAAGACTAACTTAGGATTGTGTTTGGAGTTGTGTTGTGGATAAAAATGATGAACTAATGCATGTCTATTTATAGAATTCAGTTAGCCTGCCACAGGAGACTTTCCTATCAAACATTTCAATCTTGGTTGACTTTACCAACCATGTTCAAAGTATTAGCCACCCATATTTATCACATGGGTGGCTACAATTAACCACATGGGTGGCTAGCATCCAAGTCAACTTCTTGGAAGTTTCCTTTGGTCAAGTTGGCTAACTTTAGCATTGTATCATCCCGACGTCATTTTAGGTAATTCCAAATTTCTGAACTTCTTTCTTGTAGCCATCGCGATCTCTTTTGACCTCATCGACGTTTAAGTCGGAATCATTAATTTATGCTACCATATAATTAACGATACTTATTATGAAGAGGTGGATGTTGACATATATCAACACAAGATTGCACCTCGTATTCTACAAACCTAGTTGTCCATCTTTCTATACACTAGCTGGCAGCTTTGGTTTAAATTTCAAAATAAAGGGTGAGGATTATCTCAACTGAAGGGCCAGGATTGCACCTCGTATTCTGCAAAGCTAGATATCCAGCATTCTCTATACACTAGCTGGTAGCTTATATTGTTTATTACTTGAGGCCTACCAACTACACCATTCAGTCAGAAATGGGGCGGACCGTCTGGAAACAGGCGGGTCGTTACACTGTGCTCTGAATGTCAAAGTGAAGAAATTCAACCAAGCGCAGGTAAACGACGAGAGTAACTATGACTCTCTTAAGGTAGCAAAATGCCTCGTCATCTAATTAGTGACAAGCATGAATGGATTAATGAGATTCCCACTGTCCCTGTCTACTATCCAGCGAAACCACAGCCAAGGGAACGGGGTTGGCAGAATCAGCGGGGAAAGAAGACCCTGTTGAGCTTGACTTTAGTCTGACTTTGTGAAATGACTTGAGACGTGTAGGATAAGTGGGAGCCGAAAGGAGAAAGTGAAATACCACTACTTTTAACGTTAGTTTACTTATTCCGTGAATTGGAGGCGGGGCACTGCCCCTCTTTTTAGACCCAAGGTTCGCTCTGCGGGCCGATCTGTGCGGAAGACATTGTCAGGTGGAGAGTTTGGCTAGGGTGGCACATTTCTTAAAAGATAACACAAGTGTCCTAAGATGAGCTCAACGAGAACATAAATCTATTATGGAACAGAAGGGTAAAAGCTCGTTTGATTTTCATTTCTAGTACGAATACGAACCGTAAAAGCGTGGCCTAACGATCCTTTAGACCTTCAGAATTTGAAGTTAGAGGTGTCAAAAAAGTTACCACAGGGATAACTGGCTTGTGGCAGCCAAGCTTTCATAGCGACGTTGCTTTTTTATCCTTCGATGTCGGCTCTTCCTATCATTGTGAAGTAGAATTCACCAAGTGTTGGATTGTTCACCCACCAATAGGGAACGTGAGCTAGGTTTAGACCGTCGTGAGACAGGTTAGTTTTACCCTACTGATGATAGTGTCGCAATAGTAATTCAACCTAGTATGAGAGGAACCGTTGATTCGCACAATTGGTCATCACGCTTGGTTGAAAAGCAAGTGGCATGAGGCTACCGTGCGCTAGATTATGACTGAATGCCTCTAAGTCAGAATTGCCTCTAAGTCAGAATTCGGGCTACAAGTGACGCGCTCGCCCGCCACCTGTTCACCGACCCGCAGTAGGGGCCTCCGTTCTACAAGGGCACGTGTCGTTAGCCAAGCCATCACGACGGAAGCGTCGCGCTGGCTGCCATGAAGTACAATTCCTATCAAGTGGTGGGCAGAATCCTTTGTGGACGACTTAAATACGCGACAGCATATTGTAAGTGGCAGAGTGGCCTTGCCGCCACGATCCACTGAGATTCAGCCATTTGTCGCTTTGATTCGTCCCTCCCCCCTCCTCGCCTATCTTCGCCCCATCGGCAATCCATTCTAATCCCATCCTATCAACCAATACTATTTTCCCCAAACGGGCCAAGAGGTTTGACGCCCTATGCCACTCCCCAAGTGTGTCTCCAAGTGCCTAAGTAAGTCATAAGTTATAACCCAAGTATCGACGAACGAATGCCCAAGTGTTGCCAAGTGCTCTGCGCCCAAGTCCGAATAACATTAGCCCAAGTTAGTTTACCATGCTTGCTGCGTGCATAAGTGCCGCCGTAAGTGTCGTGGGGTTTCGAGGCAACGATGATGCCAAATTATGCCCAAGTGTTAAGTGCTATGCCCAAAGATGCCCAAGTGCTAAGTGTTATACCCAAGTGATATGCCCAATGATGCCCAAGTGTCGACATCATAAGTTTTAAGTATCGACGCGCGAATGCCCAAAGTGCTACACCCAAGTGCTATGTGCTATGCCCAATGATGCCCAAGTGCTATGTGTTATGCCCAATGATGCCCAAGTGCTATGTGCTATGCCCATTGATTCCCAAGTGCTATGTGCTATGCCCATCGATGCCCAAGTGCTATGTGCACCCAAGCTCTATGCCCAAGTGCTATGTGTACCCAAGTGATATGCCCAATAATGCCTAAGTACTATGTACTATGCCCAAGTGCTAAGGGACCACAGCCGGCTGACCCCTCGCATCGCCTTGAGTGCCCAAGTGTTAGACAGTTTATGCTTGCTTCATAAGAGATGGCAAAAAAATTGAATCCGACCTTGTGTGCTGTCGGCCCGCCAAGGTACCTAATGTTCTTCCCTCAGCATTAACGGTGACTGAGGTTATGTTGCCCCTTTCTTTGGCATAGCTGGGAACGTTGATGAACGGTTGAGGCACAACTGCCCACGGTGTTGCCTAACAGCGCACGATTGGGCCTTGGATGGGGCACACACTTGGGGCCTCGGATGGGGCACGGCTTGGCAAGGTTGTTGGACAGTGGGGTCGCGCATCGGGCACGATGGGGCAACCACTTGGGTGACGATGCCGCACGATGGTGCGCGCATGACGCATGAAAGTGCGCGAATAGAGTACCCATGCCGCACGAAGGTGTGCGCATGGGGCGTGTGAGGCCCGACCCCGAATAACGTGTGTTACCTTGATTTGTGTGCCATAGACCCCTAATTATATGACCGACCTTGGATTACGTGTCCTGTCTTGGTTTTCGTGCATACCTCGTCATACGTGCCTTGACCTAGAATAGTGTACCCTAATCCCCGACTCACGTGCGGTACCTAGAAATACGTGCCATGACCTCGATGTACGTGCGTTACCTTATTTCGTGTGCCCTAACCTTGAACTGCGTACCTTAACCTAGGTTTAAGAGTCGTACCTCGATTTGCGTGCATTATATTAAATTACGTGCCTTGCATTGGTTTACGTGCATTCACCTAGGATTGCGTGCATTAGTCTTGAAGTCCGTGTCTTACCTCGTAGTTCGTGTCTACCTCGTGATTTGTGCCCTGTATTGATTTCTGTGTGTGTCTCGTAGTGCGTGCCCTAGACTTAGGAAAGCGTGCCACCACGCTAATCAATAAAGAATCCTACACAAAGCACAAGACAATAAAATAATCCTACACAATCCACTAACTATTATTATAATCCTAATTCAAATCTCTACAAAATCCACTAATACCTAAATATTATATTTTAAACTCACTACAAGACAAAATCTCACAAACCTCTAAACATACCCTATATTCTATTCTACCTAAAATCCCTAAATACCCAACATTCTCTTACACACATGTTAAAACAATTCAAAAGATGACACAAAATCAGTTTTTTGCATGCATGTTTAATTCAAAATGATTCTAGACAAGTCATGATACAAAAACACTTATCAATGCATAAAAAATTGCCCAAAACCACCTCAATTTCCTCTCATTTTCGACCAAACCACTCATGGCCCATGCTAACATTTCAAATTCCACCTTGAAGACACAAAAATTCAGATTTGGAAGCCCAAGGCTGACCACATGCTCAAAAAATTGCAAAAGCCTCATTTTTCTCTCATTTCTCTCATTTTCCTCACATTTTCTCTCTCTCCCTCTCACTCTCTCTCTCCATTTCGGTTTTGGATGAGTTCTCTCCACCTCTTAGCTCATCTACATCATCCTATGGTGCATCAAGACAAACCACAAGTAAAGAAACTCACCCAAGCAAGCTAGGATGCAAGAAACACACATGCAAGCATTTTGAGTCACCATTTTCGGCCTAGGTGAGTTTTCTTGGCTTCCATTTATTTTCTTCTTGTTCTAACCTCATTCATGTGCTAAGAGATTGATCACTAAGCTAGGAAAAATAGAGAAACCAAGTTGGAATCTCGGCTAAGCAAGAAGAAGAAGAGATTTGAAGCTTCAACAAGTTTTTGTGCATCTTTGTGGTTGATCGCTAAGGTGAGGGTTAAAACCTTTTGAAAACTCTTTAAAAACTCACATGACTGCTCATAAATGTGTGTATTTGCTTCTGTACTTGAGCTATATGTTCGTTCATAAGCTCAATCAACCATGCATGGCAAGATCTTGGTTTGAAAATGATGCTAGGTGAAGTCGAAATGGATGACAGCTCTCTGACCAGTCTGTTCGAGGTAAGTTTAGCTAAGCAAATGATGTTTAAAATGCTTGAAAATTGGTGGGTGACTATTTTGGACAGTTTTGAACATTTTTCCCAGAAATAGACCGAAGCTAATTTTGACTCTAAAGTCCTCAAAATGGAAAATCATTAAAATGTGACCAAATCTGGAAATCTGGAAAAATGAATCAGGTTTTGGCAGATGCACTGACCTTGTGGAACGAACCATATTTGACTTAGTAAATGTTTTCCAAAATGAGTGAAATTTGGTTTTCTGCTATATTTTTCAGTTCTGGACAATTTTGTCAGAAATGGACCAAAGCTAAAACTGACTCTAAGGACCTCAAAAACTTCAATTTCTGAAAAGTGTACAAATCTGGACAGTTTTGTGCTACCTCACTGTTTCGGCTATAACTAATGATTCTGAACTCCAATTGATGCAAGATTTTTTTCTGATTTTAGTTAACTTCTTAAGCTTTAATTTGACATCTTATTTACTAAATTTGGAGATTTTTTGATTATCCTATTGATTGTGAGAAAACAGCCTATTGCAGTAAAGGTTTTATTTAGCCATGTGCTTGGAAAATTGTTGTAACCTCTCTTGTGACACTAATTGTGTGGAAATGTGGTGTTGGGATGTTATGTGGACTGTTGTGAGCACTTGAGGATGTTGAATTAAATGATGCAAGACTTGATAGTGATCTTGAGTGGACTTACGGTTTTAATCACTTGATTAAGCAAGAAATGGGAACCCTAATGACTCGATAGTTTTAATAGGTGTGGATCAATTGGATATTGTGTTGGAATCATAAGCTTAGTGGGCTGCCCGTAAATGTTTTATAACTTCAAAAGTGATCTTGACCATTGCATGTTGACAATTAAGCTCTTCTTGCATCCGAACCCATGTTGATATAATTGCATGTTGAATAATCTTATCACTTGATTGTGTGGACTTTTTAATGAGTTATATGGCCTGTTTTACATGTGTTACATGGCTGCCCGTTTAATTTCCATATAACTCTATATGCCTTTCAAGTGAAATTTCCTGTCTTATCGTGTCCTGCTTGTTTATCTGTCAATGTGCAATCCTATGACTGTCCGGAGGCAACCTACTTTGTTGTCTTCCTTTTGTGATATATATTACCTGTCATGAATGTGCATTGCATACAAGGTTGCAACATTTCCTGTCGGCATGGTAGCGATCACGTACGCCGGGCGGCATCGGGCTTGCCGGTGTTACCGTGACCACCATGGTCCCATTCCCTCTCTCGCTTGGGGGCTAGACTTCCTCGGAGAGTTGGGTCGTAGGATCTTGGGGTACATCCGGAGTACACCCACCTGGTGTGTTTGAGGAATGATTTGAAGTCGGCCGCAACAACTGATCCTGGATCTGATCTGAGAGCAAAAACTCACCGTATCCTTTTTATTATGTGTATAAGTACTCCCGCTTGGATCCTAGAGAACCTCGGGGAAGAAAGACCAGTAATCCTGTTCTGTACTTGTATTTCTGTTGTATTCATGTTTGAGAAAGGGGTTTTCATAAGTTTAACCGGAAAATGAGTTTCAAAAACGTATTTCTCGTTCCCCTTCGCTGAGTTCATAAGGACTCACCCTCTTTTCTCATTTCAGGTGAAGAAGAACAGGTACAGGAACCCGAGCTCAATGTACCTAATGATGAACCCCTGGAGTGATTACCTGTTATTGTTGTTTTGCTTGAACGTGACTACTTGTGTATTTTGTGCTACTTGAAGACCATTTATCTTATGTTGCTTGTTGTTGCTAATGTAAAAGACCCCCGTTGTAATTTGGGGTCTAATTTTGGTTTGTACTTATATTAAGTAGACTGATACTAGACATACTATGATCGTTTTGCTTTTATTATCATTAGTATCTATCATAGGTTATGATGCTTAGCTAAGGAATAGGCAAACGAACTTATCCAATCTCAACAGGTAGTCGCTAATAAGCTAAGATCAATAGGTACATTTTGAAACGAGGATAAACGGACAAACGAGACATAGTATCATGCTAGGTTATAAATCAAACGGGACGTCGAAATAACCAATAAGCAATTCAATTGATGATAAAATAGTAAACTCTAGTCGGGAAGGAACTTGAATTGAAAGTTTGAGGCTGTTAGAAAATTTAGGTCAAAACAAAGAGCCCAATTACAGCCGTTATGCTGCTGGATTTTTGAAAAATTTTGGAGTTTAGAATAAAATGTTAAGTGTAAACCTCCTAGAATGATTAAGAATGTGAAAGGACTTGAATGTTTAGATCACACCCTAGTCTAACCTTTATAGGTCGGGTTGAGGCGTGACAGGGCGCCCATGCCGCATGATGGTGCGGGAATGGGGCACCCATGCCGCACGATGGTTCGCGCATGTGGCCCGCATGCCGCCCGAAGGTGCATGCATAGGGCGGCCATGCCGTACGAATGCGCGAGCATGGGGCGCGCATGCTGCACTATGATACGCGTATGTGGCCCACATGCCGTGCGAAGGTGCGCGCAACAGGCACCCATGCCGCATGATATTGTACGTATGCCGCATGATGGTAGGCGCATGCCGCTCGAAGGTCCGCGCATGGGGCACCCATGTCGCACGAAGTTGCGCGCATGGGTCGCGTATGCCGCACAATGGTACGCGCATGCCACACGAAGGTGCGCGCAAGAGGCGCCCATACCGCATGATGGTGCGCGCATGCTGCACGATGTTTCCTGCATGTAGTACAAAGGTGCGCGCATAGGGCGCCCTTGCCGTACGATGGTTGCGCACATGGGGCGCACATACTGCATGATGGTGCGCTCAAGTGGTGCCTGCAGTGCGCTCAAGGGGCGCTGTTGGGGCACTGTTAGGGCACGGCTGGGGCACGGCTGGGGCACTGTTGGGGCACTGTTGAGGTACTATGGGGGTACGCTTGGGGGACGATGGGGGATGTTGGGGGACGGCTTTGGCACTACTAGGGGACGTTGGGCACGACGGGCAATGTTGAGTATTCGTGGGTATTGGGTATGCGGAATGTATTATGACACAAATGTTGACATTGATGTCCTTTTACAAGTGGTTTCTGAATCTACGAAATGGTCTTAACCTTTCCCTTGTCCAAATAACAGTTCGTCACATTTGTGAGGTGAATTAGATTAATCAGGTTCCCAATCCTTCCAAAAAAAAAAATTAATGCCAAATATCATGTAAACAAATTAATTTATGAATTAATATAAATTTTCCTAAATTTTATAGTATTTTTCTGATTTTTCCCTTATTTTTGCAATTTTTAAATATTAAAAATTAATTTTCCGAAAAAAATATTTTTGAATATCATTTAACAAATTAATGTATGAATTAATATAAATTTTTCTGAATTCTCTACTACTTTTTCTGATTTTTCCAAATTTTTCGCAATTATTAAATATTAAAAAATATTTTTATGAAAAAAATAATCTTGAAGCATTTGGATATCATATGCTATCAATAAGAAGCAAGTTGGGTACGAAGATCATCCCATATCAGGCCTTTTATATTGTAAAACACCCATTATGAATCTCTGGAAAAATGTACGCTACTACTGTCACTTGGGTTTTTGCATCTAAATGTACTATAGGGGGGTACATGGTGTCAAGCCCCTTGGTCGAGGTCCATGTGGGGGGATGTTGTGGGCACTTTGTGGCAAATTGTGGGCTATATTGTAGGCAGGAATGCCTACCAAGTGAATCACGCCAAGGTATTGCGTCGCATACCTATGCGTTGGGGCCGTGCCACCCCTGCCCCGCGTCCCCCAGCATGTCCCTCGGCAAGGTACCAAGATGGCTAATGAGGAACGTGGTAGCTTCCCTAGCCCCTCATTATCCAACTTGGTGCTGCAATACCGTCGACGTCATTGGGTGGCTAATGAGGTGGTAAGTGGTTGCCCAAGCACAAAACTAGCCATCCCTGTGTCGCCGGTTAGGTACACGTTGGGGGACATTCTCGTCCCCCAACATGTCATTGGGCCTGCACGATGCGCGAATCGCCTAGCACACGAAGCCATGGACATTGCCGATGGGATGCGCACAGCCATGGTCTAGTGTCGTGGCGATCCAAGCACTGCGTGGGCTTGGGTGGCTCTTGGGGGACGGTAGGGGCAAGCGTGATGCGCGAATCGCCTAGCACACGTGGCATTGGCTTTCGTTAAGCAACGACGCGAGCGTTGCGATGAGACGATTGCTGATGCTTCAATGTCATGGCGATCCAAGCACTATGCGGCCTTGAAGCCATCCCCTGGTGGGTTCTGACGTGCCTATGCGATGCGCGAATCAACTAGCACACGACGCCATGGTCCTAGCTGATTCGTAATGCAACGGATGTGGTCTAGTGTCGTGGCGATCCAAGTACCGCGTGGGCAGGAAGGTAGATTGCTTGTCCTGTTCCATGCATACGGGTACATACACGGGGACAGTGGGAGGGCATGCGTGATGCGCGAATCGCCTAACACATGTGGCATTGACTTTCGTTAAGTAACGACGCGAGCGTTGCGATGAGACAATTGCTGATGCTTCAATGTCGTGCCGATCCAAGCACCGTGCGGTCTTGAAACCGTCCCCCGATTGGTTCCGACAGGCCTGTGCGATGCGCAAATTGCCTAGCACACGATGCCATTGTCCTCGCTGAGTCGTAATGCGACGGACGTGGTCTAGTGTCATGGAGATCCAAGCACCGCGTGGGCAGGAAGGTAGTTTGATTGTCCCGTTTCGTGCATACGGGTGCATACAGGGGGATGAAAGGGGCATGAGCGATGAGCGAATCGCCTAGCACACGGCCTTGGCTTTCGTTAAGTGACGACTTGAGCATTGCGATGAGACGATGGCTAGAGCTTCAATGTTATGGCGATCCAAGCACCGTGCTACCTCAAAGCCATCCGACGATGTATTCCTATGGGTCTATACGATGCGTGAATCGCCTAGCACACGACGCCATGGTCCTCGTTGAGTCGTATTGCGACGGACATTGTCTAGTGTCATGGTGATCCAAGCACCGCGTGGGCAAGAAGTCCGCTTTCGGTTGGAACCTCAAGTGCATGCACTCGGTGCTTGGTCGGGCACCACGAATTAGGCTCCTAAGCTAGCGACGTGCAGCCTAGTCATGCACCTCTTACTGTTCCTGTCCCTTGTCCCTAAAAAATTCTTCGTGCCTAGCGGTGCGTGCTCGGGCCAACTTGCCGGTTCCGTTTGCCTAGAGGGCTTCCTTTGCCTAGACGGTAGGGCGGTTACCGGCTTGGGTGGTTCGGGCATAGCGAACGTGATAATGCGTGCGTGGTGGTCGGCTTGTATGGGTCGGTTGGATACCTGCTTGAGCAGCGACATCTGCCCCTGCTTTTCTCTTCGTTTGCGGGCCGAGTGCTTATGTTGCCTCAGTCGGCCGGTCGGTTTCCTGTGTTGTGTACCTACAAAGACGACAGTATAAAGTCACATCGTCCATCTTTCGCCTTGCGTCTGCCTCCGTGGACGACGTGGGGGGAACCTCTAAGCACGTCCCATGTTCCTCGTTGCTCACTCCTACGAGTGCGGCAGACGTGGCCCATGGTGCGTCACTCGATCTCTCGGATGAGGCATACCACGGCAGTATGGGGTCATTGGCCTCTCTTTGCCCGAAACTAGCGTTTGTCGCTAACCACGTACGACGGTCGCGCGTTCATCTCCAGCCGTCGATCCTTAGGGGACGACATGCCTTGTGCAACGCCGACGTCGGTGAGGAATGCTCCCTGGTTGATCCTACCAGTAGTCATATGCTTGTCTCAAAGATTGAGCCATGTATGTGTAAGTATGAACTAATTCAGACTGTGAAACTACGAATGGCTCATTAAATCAGTTATAGTTTACTTCATGGTATCTACTACTCGGATAACCATAGTAATTCTAGAGCTAATACATGCAACAAACCCCGACTTCTGGAAGGGATGCATTTATTAGATAAAAGGTCGACGCAGGCTTTGCCCATTGCTGCGATGATTTATGATAACTCGACGGATTGCACGGCCCTCGTGCCGGCAATGCATCATTCAAATTTTTGCCCTATCAACTTTCGATGGTAGGATAGTGGCCTACCCTGGTGGTGACGGGTGATGAAGAATTAGGGTTCGATTTCGGAGAGAGAGCCTGTGAAATGGCTACCATATCCAAGGAAGGCAACAGGCGCGCAAATTACCCAATCCTGACACGGGGAGGTAGTGACAATAAATAACAATACCGGGCTCAAAGAGTCAGGTAATTGGAATGAGTACAATCTAAATCCCTTAACGAGGATCCATTGGAGGGTAAGTCTGGTGCCAACAGCCGCGGTAATTCCTGCTCCAATAGCGTATATTTAAGTTGTTGTAGTTAAAAAGCTCGTAGTTGGACTTTGGGATGGGTCGGTCGGTCCGCCTCAAGTGTGCACTGGTCATCTCGTCCCTTCTACCAGCAATGTGCTCTTGGCCTTAACTGGCCGGGTCGTGCCTCCGGCACTGTTACTTTGAAGAAATTAGAGTGCTCACAGCAAGCCTACGCTCTATATATATTACTATGGGATAACATTATAGGATTTCGATCCTATTGAGTTGGCCTTAGGATCAGGGTAACGATTAACAGGGATAGTCGGGGCCCATTCGTATTTCATAGTCAGAGGTAAAATTATTGGATTTATGAATGACGAACAACTGCGAAAGCATTTGCCAATGATGTTTTCATTAATCAAGAATGAAAGTTGGGGACTCAAAGACAATTAGATACCGTCCTAGTCTCAACCTTAAACGATGCCGACCAGGGATCGACGGCTGTTGCTTTTAGGACTTTGCCGGCATCTTATGAGAAATCAAAGTTTTTGGGTTTCGGGGGGGGAGGAAGGAGGGGGTGGGGGAGGGAGAGTATGGTCGCAAGGTTGAAACTTAAAGGAATTGATGGAAGGGCACCACCAGGAGTGGAACATGCGGCTTAATTTGACTCTATGGGTGGTGGTGCATAGCCGTTCTTAGTTGGTGGAGCAATTTGTCTGGTTAATTTCGTTGACAAATGTGACCTTAGCCTGCTAACTAGCTATGTGAAGGTATCCCTCCACAGCTAGCTTCTTAGAGGGACTATGGCCTTTTGGGCCGCTGAAGTTTGAGGCCATAACAGGTCTGTGATGCCCTTAGATGTTCTGGGCCGCATGCGCGCTACACTGATGTATTCAACGAGTCTATAGCCTTGGCCGATAGGCCCCGATAATCTTTGAAATTTTATCATGATGGGGATAGATCATTGCAATTGTTGGTCTTGAACGAGGAATTCCTAGTAAGCGCGAGTCATCAGCTCGCGTTGACTACGTCCTTACCCTTTGTACACACCGCCCGTCGCTCCTACAGATTGAATGATCCAGCGAAGTGTTCGGATCGCGGCGACGTGGCCAATTCGCTACCCGCGATGTTGTGAGAAGTCCACTGAACCTTATCATTTAGAGGAAGGAGAAGTCGTAACAAGTTTTCTGTAGGTGAACCTGCGAAAGGATCATTGTCGAACCCTGCGAAGGCAGAACGACCTGTGAACTTGTTTAAATGATGAGGGGCCGACGCGGGGGAGGCGGCTCATCCCCATCTAGCGTGTCGGTCTCGAGTCGAGGTGAACGCCCCTTAAACAACGAATCCCGGTGCAGAATGCGCCATGGAAAATGAAAAATGGGGGCCAACCTATGCCTAGCCCGTCTACAGTGTGCCAGGTTAGGCCTCGATCCCTTACAAAATGAAAAAGACTCTCGGCAACGGATATCTCAGCTCTCGCATCGATGAAGAACGTAGCAAAATGCTATACTTGGTGTGAATTGTAGAATCCCGTGAACCATCGATTCTTTGAACGCAAATTGTGACGGAAGCTGTCAGGCCGAAGGCACGTCTGCCTGGGCATCACGCATTGCGTCGCCCTCTCTACCTAGAGCCCTAACGCTGGGTCACCGGGTCCATGCATGGGGGCAGATTGTGGCCTCCTGTGTCTTCAGGCGCGGTTGGCCGAAATGCTAGTCCGGTGCGACGGACGTCAAGACAAGTGGTGGTTGGTCCATTCAACTTGCGAGTTGTCGTGCGTCGTCCTATCGTTCATGCGGGACTGAAGATAGACTCTCCAGCACCGTGCGCTATGACCGCGACCCCAGGTCAGGCGGGATTACTTGCTGAGTTTAAGCATATCAATAAGCGAAGGAAAAGAAATTTACAAGGATTCCCTTAGTAATGGCGAGTGAACTGGGAACAGCCCAGCTTGAGAATCGGGCGGCTCCGCCATCCGAATTGTCGTCTGGAGAAGCGTCCTCAGCAGCGAACCTTTCCCAAGTACCCTGGAAAGGGGCGCCAGAGAGGGTGAGAGCCCCGTCGTGCCCGGACCACCCTATCGCACCACGAGGCGCTGTCGGTGAGTCGGGTTGTTTGGGAATGCAGCCCTAAGTGGGCGGTAAATTCCGTCCATGGCTAAATACGGGCGAGAGACTGATAGTGAACAAGTACCGCGAGTGAAAGATGAGAAGGACTTTGAAAAGAGAGTCAAAGAGTGCTTGAAATTGTCGGGAGGGAAGCGGATGGGGGCTGGCGATATGCCCCGATCGCATGCGAAATGGCGATAGCCGATCCACCGATCAGCTCGAGACGTGGACCAGCACGGATTGGGGCGGCGGCCAAAGCCCAGGCAGTTGATATGCTTGCGGAATGCCGTCGCCTCGATCGTGGCCGGGCAGTACGCGCCTTCGGCGTGCTTCGGCATCTGCGCGCTCCCGGTGCTGGCCTGCGGGATCCGCATTCGACCTATCTTGAAACACGGACCAAGGAGTCTGACATGTGTACGAGTCAACGAGTGCCTAAACCCGCAAGGCACAAGGAAGCTGATTGGCCGGATCCCCCTCGGGGGGTGCACCGCTGATCGACCTTGATCTTCTGAGAAGGTTCGAGTGCGAGCATACCTGTTGGGACCCGAAAGATGGTGAACTATGCCTGAGCGGGGTGAAGCCAGAGGAAACTCTGGTAGAGGCTCACAGCGATACTGACGTGCAAATCGTTCGTCTGACTTGGGTATAGGGCGAAAGTGTGAGGCCCGACCCTGAATAACATGTCTTACCTCAATTTACGTGCCTTAGAACCAGGATTATATGATCGACCTTGGATTACGTGCCTTGTCTTGGTTTTCGTGCATGCCTCGGCATACGTGCCTTGACCTAGAATTGTGTGCCTTAATCCCTGACTTATGTGCGATACCTAGATATATGTGCCCTGACCTTGATTTATTTGTGTTACCTCATTTGGTGTGCCCTAACCTTGAACTGCGTGCCCTAACCTAGGTTTAAGCGCCATACTTTGATTTACGTGCATTGTATTGAATTACGTGCCTTGCATTGGTTTACGTGCATTCACCTAGAATTGCGTGTATTTACTTTGAAATCCGTGCATTTGCCTTGAAGTGCGTGCCTTATATCGTAGTACGTGCCCTAGACCTAGGAAAGCGTGCCTGCACGCCAATCAATAAAGAATCCTACACAAAGCACTAGACAATAAAATAATCCTACACAATCCATTAACCATTATTAAATTCCTAATTCAAATCCTACAAATTCCATTAACAATAAAATAACACTTAATTATTCCTACATTTTCTACTACCTATTATTCTATTCATAACTCAACTCATCCTCAAACATCAATTATATTCTATACTACCTAGAATACCTAAATACCCAACATTTTCTTACACAAACACTAAACACAATACATGCTTTTGACATTCCCAAACATGCTCTAACAACAAACAATAAACTAAACACTTAATATTCCTCACAAAGCACAAGAATGCATAAAAAAAAATACACACCACACACTACCCTAGCCCTCATTTTCGACCAAGGCACCCCACATACAATCAAAATTCAGTTTTTACACAAAAAACATCTCACACATTCTCTCTCAACTCACCAAAACCGAGCACACACACACACACACTAAAACTTCATTTTTCCTCTCAAACTCTCCTATTCTTTCTCATTCTCTCTCCATTTTCGACCATGGCTGCCCATTGAGCTCCCAAGACTTCTAAGAAGCTCTCAAGGACTCTCAATACCACTCCAAGCTCGGCCATAGCAAGCAACATAGCAAGAATCTCTCACAAAGCTAAAAAACCTCTCATTTTCGGCCATAGGTAAGTTTTGATGGTTTTCTTCCTTGTCTTTTGGTTTCACACACATGCACACCTCCTACATAAGCTAACTAAGCTAGTATTTAAGGGAAATCAAGATACCTCTCGGCCAAAGCAAGGAAAGAAGACCTCTTGTGCGTTTTCAAGTGCAATCTTGCATTTTCATCCATCAATAGGCTAGGGTGAGGGTTAAACTCTTTTAAAAGCTTTCAAAACTCACATGCATGCTCTCATATGGCTATATTTACCTCTGTAGTTATTGTATATGTGTGTATATGAGCCTATCTACTCATGCATGGCATGATAATGGCTAGAAACTTGAAGATATGTAAACACGTTTTTTTCTGGCAGATTACTGACCTTGTAGAACGAAGTGTTTTTGGCCTAGTAAACGTTGATAAAAATCAATGAAAATTGGTAGATAACTAGATTCGTCAGTTATGAACATATTTTTCAGAAATAGGCCAAGTCCAAGTTTGATCCTAAGACCTCCAAAATGGTCAAATATCGTAATGTGTCTAAATCTAGAAAACTTGGAAATGTGAAGTAGGTTTCTGGCAGCTTTCTGACCTTGTAGAACGAAATAGTTTTGGACTAGTAAACGATGTTGAAAATGCATGAAAATCGTCAGGTCACTCGATTTTTCAGTTTTGAACATTTTTGGCAGAAATAGGCTAAGGCTAATTTTGAGATTAAAGGCCTGAAAAATGGCAAATATCGAGGTATGTATGAATCTGGACAGTTTTGCATAGTCTCACGGTTTTGGCCATCACTCCTAAGTCCAAACTCCAAATGCAGCGAGGCTTGTTCCTATATTTAAAGAACTCATTAAGCTTCAATTTGATATTTGGTTCACTTAAATTGGATATTATTTTCTTGGCTAATTGATTGTGGAAATACAGACCATTGCAGTAGGGTTTTTGCTTAGTAATATGCTTTGAATCATGTTGTAACTTTACTTGTGGTATTGAATGCTTGGAATTGTGGCAATTAGAAGTTGTGTGGGATGTTTTTGTTGGTTTAGGATGCTTAATTGATTGATGCATGACTTGGGTTTAATTACATGACGCATTGTTGCTTAATCGCATGTGTAGCACGAAATTGAGGCCCTATTGCTCATGAATGCTTGCTAAGTGATAATCCTATGGTTAAATGTGTTTAATTGATTGGTTAGTAGGCTGCTCAATAAATGCTAAGTATGCTTGAAATAGTTTAAGTGTCACTTGTGGTGCTTAGCAACAAAACCAATGCCTGAGCACGGCCTTGTAAGCCCTAATGGCCCCGTAGGTTCCCAAGTCTTAAACCATTCTTGTGTGACTTATAATGGATCTTGAGAATTGTTAATAGGCTGCCCGGAATTGTCTTTATAACTCTAAACATGATCCCCGATGTTTGCATGTTGATAAGTTAACTATTCTTGCACCCGGTCTTAGGTAAATTGTCGTAGCATGCTCGTGTGATCTTAATACTTGGTATGTGAACTAAATTGGGTAAAATGACTTGTTAGCAAGATGTTACTTGGCTGCCCGTTAAATGTTCATATGCGTCTAAGTGTTTTACAAAGTGAATATACATGTCAAAGTATGCCTTGTATGTTTACTTATCGATATGTGATCTTATACTTGCTCGGAGGCAACCTACTTTGTTGATCTCCTAATGTGAATTGTTAAAGGATATTCCGTGGCTTGTTTTGAACATGATTACTTGGCTGCCCGTGAAAGTTTAATTGCTTTCAAATTGATAAATGAAATGATTACATGTTCTTACATGGCCTTATGTGCCAATATGTCAATATGTGATCTTATAATTGTTTGGAGGCAACCTACTTTGTTGACCTCCTAATGTGAATTGTTAAATGGTATAATTGTGCATTATATACAAGGTTGCAAACTTTCATTGTAGCATGGTAGTGTTTCACGAACGCCGGGCGACATATGGCTTGCCGGTGCTCCCGTGACTACCATGGTCCAATTCCCTCTCTTGCTTGGCATTCCACCCTCGGAGAGTTGGGTCGTAGGATTTCAGGGTACATCCGAAGTACACCCATTTGGAGTGATAAGTGAATGATTGAAGCTAGCCGTAACAATTGTTATCGAAATGAACTTGAAAGCAAAAGCGCAATGTATCCCTTGAACGGCAGGAACTAAGTGCTATACGGGGCAAAGTACTACACCTGAAAGTGGTGTGAGCTACCTCTTGAGCCCGTAAGAGCCACCTTTAGAGTCCTGTACATATCAAAACGTATCCTTTTTACTACGTGTTTAAGTACTCTCGCTTGGTTCCTAGAGGACCTCGGTGAGGAAAGACGGGTAAATGTGTTCATTTATATTTATGTTATGTTATGAACTTACTTATTTTATATGACATGTTTTCAAAAGGGTTTTTCATAAGGTTAACCGAAAAAGAGTATCAAAACGTTATCTCTCGTTCCCCCTCGCTGAGTTCATAAGGACTCACCCTTTTTTTGTCACAGTTGAAGCAGATTTAGAACATGTACCCGAAGAAAATGTGCTAGTTGATGAACCTTTGGAATGACTATGTGTATTGCATGATTTTCGTGAACATGGATGCTATTAGGGATATTGTGCTTGTTTGCGGACTCTTTATTTCGTTGATGTAAATGACCCCGTTGTAATTTGGGTCTAATTTTGGATTATACTATCTATAACCGGACGAACTCTTTATTTGGTTATTTGCTTTCATTATCTAGAATAGTAGTTATCGTAGGCGTTTAAACCACTAGGTGATTAATCCACTAAGTTAACTCTATCTAATTTCACTTAGGTGCTCACCTGTAAGCTAAAGGATAATAGGTACATGCAAAATAAGAAATTGACAAATAAATGGAACATAGTTATCATGCTAGGCTTATTAACCAAATAGGACTGTTAAGATAAATTAGTAGGCATATCGGTTAATGACAAAATAGGAACTTTAGTTGGAATTAGATTTATGATTGGAAATTTTGAGGTGTTCTAGGAAATAGGTCAAACCAGAGGTCCTAAATACAGCCGTTATGTTGCCGATTTTTCGGAAAAACTTTTGGAATTCTAAGCCAACGCTAAGCATTAAATCATGATAAATGATTAAGTAGGCGAAATAGCATAAATAAATTAGGTTATACCTTAGTCTATCCTATATAGGTCGGGTTAAGGCGTGATAGAAAGACTAATCGAACCATCTAGTAGTTGGTTCCCTCTGAAGTTTCCCTTAGGATAGCTGGAGCTCGTGTGCGAGTTCTATCGGGTAAAGCCAATGATTAGAGGAATCGGGGGCGCAACGCCCTCGACCTATTCTCAAACTTTAAATAGGTAGGACGGCGCAGCTACTTCGTTGAGCCGCGCCACGGAATCAAGAGCTCCAAGTGGGCCATTTTTGGTAAGCAAAACCAGTGATGCGGGATGAACTGGAAGCTGGGTTACGGTGCCCAACTGCGCACTAACCTAGATCCTACAAAGGGTGTTGGTCAATTAAGACAGCAGGGCAGTGGTCTTGGAAGTTGAAATCCGCTAAGGAGTGTGTAACAACTTACCTGCTGAATCAACTAGCCCCGAAAATGGATGGCACTTAAGCGCACGACCTATATACGACCGTCGGGGCAAGGCCAGGCCTCGATGAGTAAGAGGTCACAGCGGTCGCCGCAAAACCCAGGGCGCGAGCCTAGGCTGAACGGCCGTGAGTGCAGATTTTGGTGGTAGTAGCAATTATTCAAATGAGAACTTTGAAGGTCGAAGAAGGGAAATGTTCCATGTGAACGGAACTTGCACATGGGTTAGTCGATCCTAAGCGTCGGGGGAAGCCCGACAGATACCGCGTTCTGCGTGCGTACCAAAAGGGAATCGGGTTAAAATTCCTGAACCAGGACGTGGCGGTTGACAGCAATGTTAGGGAGTCCAGAGACGTTGGCGAGGGCCTCGAGAAGAGTTATCTTTTCTGTTTAATAGCCTGCCCACCCTAGAAACGACTTAGCCGGAGGCAGGGTCCAACGCCTGGAAGAGCACCGCACGTCGCGCAGTGTCCGGTGCATCCCCGGTGGACCTTGAAAATCTGGAGGACCGAGTGCCATCCATGCCCGATCGTACTGATAACCGTATCAGGTCTCCAAGGTGAACAACCTCTAGTCGATGGAACAATGTCGGCAAGGGAAGTCGGCAAAATGGATCTGTAACTTTGGGAAAAGGATTGGCTTTGAGGGCTCAGCACGGGGGTCCCAGTCCCAAACCCGTTGGCTGTCAGGGTATCTGTTAAAAGATAACGCAGGTGTCCTAAGATGAGCTCAACGAGAATAGAAATCTCATGTTGAACAGAAGGGTAAAAGCTCGTTTGATTCTGATTTCCAGTACGAATACGAACTGTGAAAGCGTGGCCTAGCGATCCTTTAAACCTTAGAATTTGAAGCTAGAGGTGTCAGAAAAGTTACCACAAGGATAACTGGCTTTTGTCAGCCAAGTGTTCATAGCGACATTGCTTTTTGATCCTTCGATGTCAGCTTTTCCTATCATTGTGAAGCAGAATTCACCAAGTGTTGGATTATTCACCCGCCAATAGGGAACGTGAGCTGGGTTTAGACCGTCGTGAGATAGGTTAGTTTTATCCTACTGATGACAATGTCGCAATAGTAATTCAACCTAGTATGAGAGGAACCAATGATTCGCACAATTGGTCATCGTGCTTGGTTGAAAAGCCAGTGGCGCGAAGCTACTGTGCGATGGATTATGATTGAATGCCTCTATGTCAGAATCTGGGCTAGCAACGACGCGCTCGCTAGCCGCCCGTTCACCGACCCACAGTAGGGGCCTCCGGTCCCCAAGGGCACATGTCGTTGGCCTAGCTGTCGTGACGAAAGCGTCGCGCCGGCCGCCTTGAAGTACAATTCCCATCGAGTGGTGGGCAGAATCCTTTGCAGATGACTTAAATACGCGACGGGGTATTGTAAGTGGTAGAGTGGCTTTGCTGCCATGATCCACTCAGATTGAGCCCTTTGTCGTTCCGATTCGTCCCTCCCCCCTCCTCGCCTATCTTCGCCCCATCCACAATCCAATCCCATCCCATCCCAACAACCAACACTATTTTCCCCAAACAGCCCAAGAGGTTCGATGCCCTATGTCGCTCCCCAAGTGTGTCTCCAAGTGCCTTAGTAAGTCATAACTTGTAACCCAAGTGTCGATTCACGAATGCCCAAGTATTTCCAAGTGCACTGCGCTCAAGTCCGAATAGCATTAGCCCAAGTTAGTTTGCCATACTCGTTGCGTGCATAAGTGCCGCTGCAAGTGTCGTGGGGTTTCGAGGCAACGATGATGCCCAATTATGCCCAAGTGCAAAGTGCTATGCCCAAGGATGCCCAAGTGCTAAGTGTTATACCCAAGTGATATGCCCAATGATGCCCAAGTGTCGACGTCATACATTTTAAGTATCGACGCGCGAATGCGCAAAGTGTTATACCCAAGTGCTATGTGCTATGCCCAATGATGCCCAAGAACTATGTGTTATGCCCAATGATGCCCAAGTGCTATGTGCTATGCCTATTGATGCCCAAGTGCTATGTGTTATGCCCATTGATGCCCAAGTGCTATGTGTACCCAAGCTCTATGCCCAAGTTCTATGTGCACCCAAGTGCTATGCCCAATAATGCCTAAGTACTATGTGCTATGCCCAAGTGCTAACGGGCCCACTGCCGGCCAACCCAGTGCATCGCCTCGAGTGCCCAAGTGTTAGACAGCCTATGCTTGCTTCGTAAAAGATGGCAAAAAATTTGAATCTGATCTTGTGTGCTGCCGGCCCGCCGAGGTACGTAACGTTCTTAGGTCAGCATTAACGGTGATTGAGGTAATGTTGACCATTTCTTAGGCATGGGTGGGCACATTGGTGAATGTTTGCGTCACGACTGCCCAAGGTATTGCACGACGGCACACGATTGGGCCTAGGATGGGGTATATACTTGGGGCCTCGGATAGGGCACGCACTTGGCCTCAGATGAGCTACAACTTGGCACGCAGTTGGGGCAAGGCTTGGCAAGGTTGTCACGCAGTGGGGCTGCACATTGGGCACGATGGGGCAATCATTTGGGTGATGATGCCGCACGATGGTGCGCTCATGTCACACAAAATTGCAAGTATAAGGCGCTCATGCCTCACGAAGGTGTGCACATGGGGCGCCCGTGCTTCATGATGGTGCGCGCATGCCGTACGATATTGCACGCATGTGGCCTGCATGTCGCACGAAGGTGCAGGCATGGGGTGCCCATGCTGAACAATGGTGAGCTCATAGGGCACCCATACAGCACGATGGTATACACATGTGGCCCACATGCCTCACGAAAGTGCACGTATGGAGTGGCCATGTCGCCTGAAGGTGCGCGCATGGGGTGCGCATACCGCACGATGGTACACGCATGTTGCCCACATACCTCACGAAGGTGCATGCATAGGGCGCCCATGCCACATGATGGTGCGCACATGCAGCATAAAGGTGCGCGCATGCCACACTAAGATGCACGCATGGCGTGCCCATGTCGCACGATGGTGTGCGCATGGGGTTCACATGCCTCACGAAGGTGTGCCCATGGGGGCACGCATTGCCCACGATAGTGCGCGCATGCCGCGTGAAGGTACGCGCATGGGACGCCCATGCCGCACGATGGTAGGCGCGTTGGGCGCTCATGCCGCATGATAGTGCAAGTATTTGGCCCGCATACGGCATAAAGTTGCGCATTTGCGGCACCCATGCCGCACGATGATGTGCGCATAGGGTGCCCATGCTGCACCATGGTGCGAGCATGGGGCATGCATGCTACACAATGGTCCGCGCATGTGGCCCGCATGCCACACGAAGGTGCGAGCATGTGGCCCCCATGCCTCACGATAGTGCGCGCATTGGGCGCGCATGCCGGCACGATGGTGCGCGCATATGGCTCACATGTTTTACGAAGGTGCCCGCATAGGGCGCCCATGCCGCACGATGGTGTGCTCATCGGGTGCGCATGGCCCACGATAGTGTGCGCATGGGGACCGCATATGGCACGAAGGTACGCATATTTAGCACCCATGTCGTACGATGGTGTGCACATTGTGCGCGCATGTGTCCCGCATGCGGCATGAAGGTGCGCGCATGGGGCGCCCGTGCCGGATGAGGTTGTGCACATGGTGCGCGCATACCGCACGATGGTGCGCTCAAGTGGTGCGCGTGGGGTGCTTAAGGTGCGTGTTGGGGCACTATTGGGGCACGGTTGAGGCACTGTTGGGGCACGGATGGGGCACTGTTGGGGCACGGCTAGGGCATTATGGTGGTACGCTTGGGGGACAATGAGGGATGTTGGGGGATTGCTTTGGCACTTCTAGGGGACGTTTGGTACAACGGGCAATGTTAAGCATTCATGGGTATTAGGCATGCAGAATGTATTATGACACAAATGTTGACATTGATGTCCTTTTACAAGTGGTTTCCAAATTTATGAAGTGGTCTTAACCTTTCCCTTGTCCGAATAACACTTCGTCACATTTGTGAGGCGAATTAGATTAATTAGGTTCCCAATCCTTCCAAAAAAAATGTTAACGCCAAATATCATGTAAACAAATTAATTTACGAATTAATATAAGTTTTTCTAAATTTTCTAGTATTTTTTTTATTTTTCCTATTTTTCATAATTTTTAAATATTAAAAATTAATTTTACAAAAAAAATATTTTTGAATACCATTTAACAAATTAATGTATGAATTAATATAATTTTTTCTGAATTTTCAACTATTTTTTCTGATTTTTCCTTATTTTTCGCAATTATTAAATATTAAAAAATATTTTTTCAAAAAAAATAATTTTGAAGCATTTGGATATCATATGCTATCAATAAGAACCAAGTTGTGTACGAAGATCATTCCATATGGGGCCTTTTATAGTGTAAAACACCAATTATGCATCTTTGGCAAAATGTACGTTGCTGGCACTTAGGTTTTGCATCTAAATGTACTATAGGGCGGTATGTGGTGTCAAGCCCCATGGTCGAGGTCCATGCGGGGAGAAGTTGTGGGCACTTCGTGGCACATTGTAGGCTATATCGTGGGCTATATTATGGGAAGGAATGCCTACCGTGTTAATCACACTAAGGTATTGCATTGCATAGCCGTGCATTGGAGCTGTGCCACCCCTGCCCCGCGTCACTCAGCATGTCCCTCGGCGCGGCACCAGGATGGCTAATGAGAAACGTGGTGGATTCCCTAGCCCCTCATTCTCTATCTTGGTGCCCCAACATCGTCGACGTCATTGGGATCGCTAATGAGGGGGCGAGTGGTTGCCCAAGCACAAAACTAGCCATCCCCGTGCCGCCAGCTAGGTACACGTTGGGGGATATTCCCATCCCCCGACATGTCGTTGTGCCTGCGTGATGCGTGAATCGCCTAGCACATGAAGCCATGGCCATTGCTGAGTAGATGCGCGCGGCCATGGTCTAGTGTCGTGGCGATCCAAGCACCGCATGGGCTTGGGTGGCTTTTGGGGGACGTTGGGGGCAAGCGTGATGCGCGAATCGCCTAGCATACGTGGCATTGGCTTTCGTTAAGTAACGACGCGAGCCTTGCGATGAGACGATTGTTGATGGTTCAATGTCATGGTGATCCAAGCACCATGCGGCCTTGAAGCCGTGCTTCAGTGGGTTCTGATGTGCTTGTGTGATGTGGTAATCGCCTAGCACATGACGCCGTGGTCCTCGCTGAGTCGTAATGCGACAGACGTGGTCTAGTGTCGTGGTGATCCAAGCACCGCATGGGTAGGAAGGTAGTTTGCTTGTCCCGTTTCGTGCATATGGGTACATACAAGGGAACGGTGGGGGGCATGCGTGATGCGCGAATCGCCTAGCACACGTGTCATTGGCTTTCGTTAAGTAACGACGCGAGTGTTGCGATGAGACGATTACTGATGCTTCAATGTCGTAGCGATCGAAGCACCATGCTGTCTTGAAGCCGTCCCCCAGTTGGTTCTAACGGTCCTGTGTGATGCGCGAATCGCCTAGTACACGATGTCATGGTCCTCGCTGAGTCGTAATGCGACAGACGTGGTCTAGTGTCGTGGCAATCCAAGCATCGCGTGGGCAGGAAGGTAGTTTGATTGTCCTGTTCTGTGCATACGGGTGCATAAAGGGGGACGGTCGGGGTATGCGCGATGCGCGAATCACCTAGCACACGACCTTGGCTTTCGCTAAATGATGACTTGAGCATTGCGATGAGACGATGGCTAGAGCTTCAATATCGTGGCGATCCAAGCACTGTGCTACCTCAAAGCCATCCGACGATGTATTCCTATGGGTCTACGCGATGCATGAATCGCCTAGCACACGATGCCATGGTTCTTGCTGAGTCGTAATGTTATGGACGTGGTCTAGTGTCGTGGCGATCCAAGTACCGCGTGGGCAAGAAGTCCAATTTCAGTTGGTACCTCAAGTACGTGTACTCGGTGCTTGGTCGGGCATGACGAAGTAAGCTCCTAAGCTTGCGACGTGCAGCCTAGTCATGCACCTCGTGCCGTTCCTGTCCCTTGTCCCTCAGAAATTCTTCGTGCCTAGCGGTGCATGCTCGGGCCATCTCACCTATCCTATTTACCTAAAGTGCTTCCTTTGCCTAGACGGTGGGGTGGTTACTGGCTTGATGGTCCAAGCATAGCGAACGTGATAGCGCGTAAGTGGTGGTCGGCTTGTATGGGTCGGGTAGATCCCTACTTGAGCAGCGACGTCCGCCTCTGCTTGCCTCTTCATTTGCGAGCCGAGTGCTTACATTGCCTCGGTCGGCCGGTCGGTTTCCTGTGTTGCGTACCTACGAAGACTGCAGTATAAAGTCAAATCGTCCATCTTTCGCCTTGCGTCTGCCTCTGTGGACGACGTGGGGGAAACCCCTAAGCACCTCCCGCGTTCCACGTTGCTCACTCCTACGAGTTCGGCAGACGTGGCCCTTGGTGTATCGTTCGATCTCTCGGATGCGGCATACCATGATGGTATGGGGTCCTTGGCCTCTCTTTGCCTGAAACCAGCGTTCGTTGCTAACCACATACAATGGTCGCGCACTCATCTCAAGCTATCGACCCTTAAGGGAAGACGTGCCTCGTGCGACACCGGCATTGGTGAAGAATGCTACCAGGTTGATCCTGGTAGTAGTCATATGCTTGTCTCAAAGATTAAGCCATGCATGTATAAGTATGAACTAATTCAGACTGTGAAATTCCGAATGGCTCATTAAATCAGTTATAGTATGTTTGATGGTATCTACTACTCGGATAACCATAGTAATTCTAGAGCTAATACATGCAACAAACCACGACTTCTAGAAGGTATGCATTTAATTGATAAAAGGTCGACGTGGGCTCTGCCCGTTGCTACGATGATTCATGATAACTCGACGGATCGCACGGCCCTCGTGTCGGCGATGCGTCATTCAAATTTCTGCCTTATCAACTTTCGATGGTAGGATAGTGGAGAATTAAGGTTCGATTTCGTAGACGGAGCCTGAGAAACGGCTACCACATCCAAGGAAGGAAACAGGCACGCAAATTACCCAATCCTGACACGGGAAGGTAGTGACAATAAATAACAATACCGGGCTCAAAGAGTCTGGTAATTGGAATGAGTACAATCTAAATCCCTTAACGAGGATCCATTGGAGGGCAAGTCTAGTGCGAGCAGTCGTGGTAATTCCAGTTCCAATAGCGTATATTTAAGTTGTTGCAGTTAAAAAGCTCGTAGTTGGACTTTGGGATGGGTCAGTCGGTCCACCGCAGGTGTCAACCGATCATCTCGTCCCTTCTGTCGGCGATGCACTCCTGGCCTTAACTAGTCTGGTCGTGCCTCCGGCGCTGTTACTTTGAAGAAATTAGAGTACTCAAACCAAGCCTACGCTCTGTATACATTAGCATAGGATAACATTATAGGATTTCGATCCTATTGAGTTGTCTTTCGGGATCGGAGTAATGATTAACAGGAACAGTCGGGGGCATTCGTATTTCATAGTTAGAGGTGAAATTCATGGATTTATGAAAGACAAACAACTGCGAAAGCATTTGCCAATGAAGTTTTCATTAATCAAGAACAAAAGTTTGGGGCTCGAAGACAATGAGATACCGTCCTAGTCTCAACCATAAACGATGCCGACCAGGGATCGACGGATGTTGCTTTTAGGACTCCGCTGGCACCTTATGAGAAATCAAAGTTTTTGGGTTCCGTAGGGAGTATGGTCGCAAGGTTGAAACTTAAAAGAATTGACAGAAGGGCACCACCAGGAGTGGAGCCTGCGGCTTAATTTGACTCAACACGGGGAAACTTACCAGGTCCAGACATAGTAAGGATTGACAGACTGAGAGCTCTTTCTTGATTCTATGGGTGGTGGTGCATGGCCGTTCTTAGTTGGTGGAGCGATTTGTCTGGTTAATTCCGTTAACAAACAAGACCTCAGCCTGCTAACTGGCTATGCGAAGGTATCCCTCCGTAGCTAGCTTCTTAGAAGGACTACGGCCTTTTAGGCCGCGGAAGTTTGAGGCAATAACAGGTCTGTGATGCCCTTAGATGTTCTGGGCTACACGTGCGCTACACTGATGTATTCAATGAGTCTATAGCCTTGGCCGACAGGCCTTGGTAATCTTTGAAATTTTATCATGATGGGGATAGATCATTGCAATTGTTGGTCTTGAACGAGGAATTCCTAGTAAGCGCGAGTCATCAGCTCGTGTTGACTATGTCCCTACCCTTTGTATACACTGCCCATTGCTCCTACCGATTGAATGATCCGGTGAAGTGTTCGAATAGGGGCGACGTGGGCAGTTCGCTGCCCGCGACATCGCGAGAAGTCCTTTGAACCTTATTATTTAAAGGAATGAGAAGTCGTAACAAGGTTTCCGTAGGTAAACCTGCGGAAGGATCATTGTTGAACCCTGCGAAGGCAGGACGACCTGCGAACATGTTTAAACGATGCGGTGCCGACGGGGGAAGGGCGGCTCATCGCCAGCCCGAGTGTTGGTCCCGAGTCGGGGCGAACGCCCCTCAAACAACGAACCTTGGCATGAAATGCGCCAAGGAAAATGAAAAATGGGGGCCAGCCTATCCTTGGCCTGTCCGCGGTGCGCCAGGTTAGGTCTCGGTCCCTTACGTAATGAAAATGACTATCGGAAACGGATTTCTTGGCTCTCAGATCGATGAAGAACATAGCGAAATGCAATACTTGGTATGAATTGCAGAATCTCGTGAACCATCGAGTCTTTGAACGTAAGTTGCACCCGAAGCCGTCAGGCCAAGGGCACGTCTGCTTGGGCGTCACGCATCGCGTCGCCCCCTCTACCTCAAGCCTTAACACTTGGCTGCCGGGTCCGTGCGTGGGGGCGGATTGTGGCCTCCCGTGTCTCGAGGCGCGGTTGGCCTAAATGCTAGTCCAGCACGACGGACGTCACGACAAGTAATGGTTGGTCCATTCAACTTATGAGTTGTCGTACGTCATCCTGTCACGCATGTGGGACTAAAGATAGACCCTCCATCGCCGTGCGCTACGACCGTGAACCCAGGTCAGGCGAAATTACCCGCTAAGTTTAACCGTATCAATAAACTGAGGAAAAGAAACTTACAAGGATTCCCTTAGTAACGGAGAGCGAACCGGGAACTGCCCAGCTTGAGAATCGGGCAACTCCACCGTCTGAATTGTAGTCTGGAGAAGCGTACTCAGTGGCAGACAAGGCCCAAGTCCCCTAGAAAGGGGCGCTAGAGAGGGTGAGAGCCCCGTCGTGCTCGGTCCCTATCGCACCACGAGGCACTATCGGTGAGTCGGGTTGTTTAGGAATACAGCCTTAAGTGGGCGGTAAATTCCGTTCAAGGATAAATACAGGCTAGAGACCGATAGTGAACAAGTACAATGAGGGAAAGATGAAAAGGACTTTGAAATGAGAGTCAAAGAGTGCTTGAAATTATCAGGAAGGAATCAGATGGGGGCCGGTGATGCGCCCCGATCGTAAGCGAAATGGCAAGAGCCGGTCTGCCGATCGGCTCGGGGTGGGGACCAGCATATATAAGGGCAGCGGCCAAAGCCAGGGCAGTAGACATGCCCGCGTAACGCCATCACCTCGATCGTGGCGGGGCAGCGTGCACCTTCGACGTGCTTCGGCATCAGCACGGTTTTGGTGTTGGCCTGCAGGTTCCACATTCGACCCGTCGTAAAACATGGACCAAGGAGTCTGACATATGTGCGAGTCAACGGGTGCGTAAACCAACAAGGTGCAAGGAAGCTGATTGGCGGGATCCCCCACGGAATGTGCACTGCTGACCGACCTTGATCTTTAGAGAAGGGTTCGAGTGCGAGCATACCTGTCGAGACCCAAAAGATGGTGAACTATGCCTGACTGGGGCGAAACTCTGGTAGAGGCCCGCAGTGATACTAACGCGCAAATCATTCGTCTGATTTGGGTATAGGGGCGAAAGACTAATCGAACCATCTAGTAGCTAGTTCCCTCT
>CM075779.1:39024378-39031878 GCA_037974665.1 Ehretia macrophylla | reverse complement strand
TTGTAGCCCAAGTGTCGACGCATGAATGCCCAAGTGTTGCCAAGTGCTCTGTGCCCAAGTCTGAATAACATTAGCCCAAGTTAGTTTGAAACGCTCTCTGCATGCATAAGTGCCGCTGCAAGTGTCGTGGGGTTTCGAGGCAACGATGATGCCCAATTATGCCCAAGTGTTAAGTGTTATGCCCAAAAATGCCCAAGTGCTAAGTCTTATACCCAAGTGATATGCCCAATGATGTCCAAGTGTCAAAGTTATAAGTTTTAAGTGTAGACACGCGAATGCCCAAAGTGCTATGTGTTATGCCCAATGATGCCCAAGTGCTATATGCTATGCCTAATGATGCCCAAGTGCTATGTACTATGCCCATTGATGCCCAAGTGCTTTGTGCTATGCCCATTGATGCCCAAGTGCTATGTGCACCCAAGCTCTATGCCCAAGTGCTATATGCACCCAAGTGCTATGCCCAACAATTTCTAAGTGCTATGTGCTATTCCCAAGTGCTAACGGGCCCACTATCGGCCCACCTCGCGCATCGCCTCCAGTGCCCAAGTGTTAGATAGCCTATGCTTGCTTCGTATGAGATGGCAAAAAATTTGAATCCGACCTTGTGTGCTACTGGTCCTCTGAGGTGCCTAACGTTCTTCCCTCAGCATTAACGGTGATTGAGGTTATGGTGCCCCTTTCTTCGGCACGGCTGGGCACGTTGGTGAACGGTTGCGGCATGATTGCCATGATGTTGCATGATGGTGCACGATTGGTCCTTGGATGGGGCACGTACTTGGGGCCTCAGATGAGCTACAGCTTGGCACATAGTTGAGGCACGGCTTGGCAAGGTTGTCACGCGGTGGGGTCGCGCATCGAGCACGATAGGGCAAAAACTTGGGCAACGATGTCGCACGATAGTGCACGCATGCCGCACAAAAGTACAGGCATGGGCCGCCCATGCTGCACGAAGATGCGCGCCTGGGGCACCTCTGTCCCACGATGGTGCGCGCATGTGGCCCACATGCCGCACAAAGGTACGCGCATGGGGTACCCATGCTGCACGACAGTGTGCGCATAGGGCGCCCATGCCGCACAATGATGTGCACATCGTGCGCGCATGCCGCACAATGGTACGCGAATGTGGCTCGCATGTGGCATGAAGGTGCGCGCATAGGGCGCTTGAGCCGCACGAGGTTGCGCACATGGGGCGGCCATGCAGCACGAAGGTGCACGTAAGGGGCGCGCATGCCACACGATGATGCGCGCATGTGGCCTACATGCCGTACGAAGGTGCACGCATGGGGCGTCTATGGCGCACGATGGTGCGCGCATGTCGCATGAAGGTGCGCGCATGGGGTGCCCATGCCGCACGATGGTGTGCGCATGGGGCACCTAAGCCGCATGATGGTGGGCGCATGCCACTTGAAGGTGCGTGCATGGGGAGCCCATGCCGCACGAAGATACGCTCATGGGGCGCGCATGCCGCACGAAGGAGCGGGCATGGGGCCCGCATGCCGCATGATGGTAGGCGCATGTGGTCCGCTTGCCGCACGAAGGTGCGTGCATACTGCACGATGGTGCATGTCATGCCCCAACCCGACCTATAGAGGTTAGACTAGGGTGTGATCTAATCATTTACACCATTTCACATACTTAATCATTTGTTAAGATTTAACACTTAACGTTAGCGTAGAACTCCAAAAGATTTTTCAAAAAATCGGCAGCATAACGGCTGTATTTATGACCTTTTGGTTTGACCTAAGTTCTAAACACCTCAATTATACCAATCGTTAATCGAATTCCATTAAGGACTCCTATTTGGTCATCAACCGATATGCTTGCTAGTTTATCTCGAAAGTCTAGTTTGATTAATAAGCCTAGCACAATTACTATATCCCGTTTTCTTGTCGATTCCTATGGCGCAAGTGCCTGTTGATCTTTAGCTTACTATTGAGCACCTAGGTGAAATTAGATAGAGTTACATCATTTGATTCTTCACCTAGTGATTGAGTTTCCTATTATAGTTACTAAATCAAAATAGTGATAGCAACCCACAAGATAGATTGTTCGTCTAGTCATAATCAGTACAAGCCAAAATTAGACCCCAAATTACAACAGGGGTCATTTACAACAACAACAACAACATAAGAAATAGTCTTCAAAACAAACATATCGTTCACAAAATAGCCACAGTCAGCAAGGCACATAAGGCATGCAATCACTCCACGGAGTCATCAACAGGCACGTTCTCCTTGAGTACCTATTTCTGATCTTCTTCACCTGTGATGATAAAAGAGGGTGAGTCCTTATGAACTCAACAAGGGGGAACGAGATATAACGTTTTGAAACTCTTTTCCGGTTAATCTTATGAAAAATCCCTTTTTGAAAACATGTCACGTATTACAAATAATAAAGTACACCAAGTATAAGAATCAAATTGAACCATGGATACAATTACCAATCATTTTAAGGATACGGTGAGCTTTTGATCTCAAGTTCGACCGGTGAGCATTTACTCTCGATATCATTTTCGATAACAATTGTTGCAGCCGGCTTCAATTATTCACTTATTACTCCCAATTGGGTGTACTCTGAATGTACCCCAAAATCCTATGACCCAACTCTTCGAGGGTGGAATGCCAAGCTAGAGAGGGAATTGGACCATGGTAGTCACGGGAGCACCGGCAAGCCCTATGCCGCCTGGCGTTCGTGAAACGCTACCATGCCACAATGAAAGATTGCAACCTTGTATGCAATGTACATTTATGCCATTTAACAATTCACATTAGGAGGACAACAAAGTAGGTTACCTCCGAGCAATTTCAAGATCACATATTGCCAAGTAAACGAACGAGGCATGCTTGACATGGAATTTCACTTTGTAGAACACATAGAGTTATATGAACATTAAACGGGCAGCCAAGTAACACATACAAATCAAGTCATATAACTCATTTCGGGGTTCACGTATCAAGTATTAAGATTATACAAGCATGCAACGACGCTTACACGAGACCAGGTGCAAAATAGCTCACTTATCAACAAGCAATCATCGGGAATCATATTTAGAGCTATAAGGACAATTACGGGCAGCCTATTAACCACACAATTAAACAAATTTAACTATAGGATCATCTCTTATCAAATAGTCATAAGTGCTAGGGTCTCAATTCCGTGTTTACACATGCGATTAAGCAAACCATTCATCAATTAGTGATCCCAAGTCATGCATCAACCTAATTAAGCAACCCCAACCAACCATAACAGCCCACACAACATCTAAGTGCCACAATTCCAAGCATTCAATACCTCAAGCAAGGTCTCAACATGATTCAAAGCATATCACTAAGTAAAAACCTTACTGCAATGGTCTGTTTTTGCACATTCAATTAGCCAAGAAATTAGTCTCCAATTTCTGTGAACCAAATTTCAATCTGAATATTAATGAGTTATTTAAATATAGGAACAAACCTTGCTGCATTTGGAGTTCGGACTTAGGAGTTATGGCCAAAACCGTGAGACTACGCAAAACTGTCCAGTTTTAGACACATTACGATTTTTGCCACTTTTGAGGGTCTTAGAGTCAGAATTAGCCTTAGCCTATTTCTGACAAAACTTTTCATAACTGCAAAATATAGTAACCTACCAATTTTCATTTATGTTAATCAATTTTTACTAGGTCAAAAAAACTTTGTTCTACAAAGTCAGTAATCTGCCAAAAAAATGAGTTTGCATATCTCTAAGTTTCTAGCCAAAATCAAGCCATGCATGAGAAGATAGGCTCATATACACACATATACAATAACTACAGAGGTAAATATAGCCATATGAGAGTATGCATGTGATTTTTGAAAGCTTTTAAAAGAGTTTAACCCTCATCTTAGCCTATTGATGGGTGAAGATGCACAAATGCTCTTGAAAATGCACAAAGGGGTCTTCTTCCTTGCTTTGGCCGAGAGGTAGCTTGTGTTCCCTTAATTTCTAACTTAGTTATCTTGTTTAGGAGGTGTGCATGTGTGTGAAACCAAAAGACAAGGAAGAAAACTAGCAAAACTTACCTTAGGCCGAAAATGAAGAGTTTTGAGAGCTTGTGTGTGTTTTTCTTTCTTTGCTTGCTATGGTCGAGTCTCTTGGGATCCTTGAGAGCCTAGGTGAGTCTTAGAAGGTGAGCTTGAGCTATGGAGATTCAAGATGCAGCCATGGCCGAAAATGAGAGATAAAGAGAGAGCATGAAGAGTTTTGGGAGAAATGATGCTTTGAGAATGCTTTGAGTGCGTGTGTCAACCTTGAGCTCTTCAAATCTGAAAATTCCTTTGTCATTTGTGCATTTTGAATTGTGAGGAGTGGGTGTGGTGTGTAGGCCGAGAAAGGTATGCTTGGGTAGGGTGCTTGGTTTTTTGTTTTTTTTTATGCATTGTGTCATACGTTTGTCTAGGAATATTTTTGAAATCATGCAAGGCTAGTCAAAAGGCCTTGGTGGCCGGCCATATAGAGCAAGAATCTGAATTTTGTTTTGTTTTAAGCTTTATTTTATTGTAGGTTGATTGTGGTATTTGAGGTGCATTGATTTTTTGTGAGAATAAAGAATGTTTAGTTTTTAGTGAGCTTTCGTCTTTTGCGAGTTGACTTAGGATTAAGATAATAGTTAGTGGAGTTTGTAGAATTATTTATAGTCTAGTGCTTTGTGTAGGATTCTTTATTAATTAGCGTGCAGGCACGCTTTCCTAGGTCTAGGGCACGTAATACGAGGTAAGGCATGAACTACAAGACAAATGCATGTATTTCAAGTAAATGCATGCAACCCTAAATGAATCCACGTAATTCAAGACACGACTCTTAAACCTCGGTTAAGGCACTCAGTTCAAGGTTAGGGCACACGAAACGAGGTAACGACGCAATTCGAGATTGGGCCTCACAGTGCGCACATTGGGCGTGCATGTTGCCCGCATGGCACACGAAGGTGCGCACATAGGGCACCCATGCCGCATGATGGTACATGATTGCCACACGAAGGTACGTGCATGAGGCGCCCATGCCACATGATGGTGCGCGTATTGGAAGCGCATGCCGCACGATGGTGCGCTCATGTAGACCACATGTGGCACGAAGGTGCGTGCATGGGGCGCCCTTGCCGCAAGATGATGTGCACATCGTGTGCGCATGCCGCACAATGGTGCGCCCATGTGGCCCTTGCCGTACGAGGTTGTGCACATAGGTCGCACATACGGCTTGATGGTACGCTCAAATAGCGCGCTCGGGACTCTCAAGGGGCGCTGTTGGGGCACAGCTAGGGCACTATAGGGGTACACTTGGGGGACGATGGGGGATGTTGGGGGACGGCTTTGGCACTACTAGGGGACGTTGGGCACGATGGGAAATGTTAAGCATTCATGGGTATTGGGCATGCGGAATGTATTATGACACAAATGTGGACATTGATGTCCTTTTACAAGTGGTTTCCGAATCTATGAAGTGGTCTTAACCTTTCCCTTGTCCGAATAACAGTTCGTCACATTTGTGAGGCGAATTAGATTAATCAAGTTCCCAATCATTCCAAAAAAAATTTTAACGCCAACTATTATGTAAACAAATTAATTTATGAATTAATATAAGTTTTCCGAAATTTTCTAGCATTTTTTCTGATTTTTCCCTATTTTTCATAATTTTTAAATATTAATAATTAATTTTCTGAAAAAAATATTTTGGAATATCATTTAACAAATGAATGTATGAATTAATATAAATTTTTCTGAATTTCCTACTATTTTTTCTGATTTGTCCCTATTTTTTGCAATTATTAAATATTAAAAAATATTTTTTTGAAAAAAATAATCTTGAAGCATTTGGATATCATATGCTATCAATAAGGAGAAAGTTGGATACGAAGATCATGCCATATGGGGCCTTTTATAGTGTAAAACACCCATTATGAATCTCTGACAAAATGTACGCTACTGCTGTCACTTGGTTTTTGGATCAAAATGTACTATAGGGGGGTATGTGGTGTCAAGCCCCCTGGTCGAGGTCCATGTAGGGGGACGTTGTGGGCACTTCGTGGCACATTGTGGGTTATATGGTGGGCTATATCGTGGGCTATATTGTAGGCGGGAATGCCTACAGAGTGAATCACGCCGAAGTATTGCATTGCATACCCGTGCATTGGGGTCATGCCACCCCCGCCCCTCGTCCCCCGACATGTCCCTCGGCACGGCACCAGGATGGCTAATGAGGAACGTGGTGGCTTCCCTAGCCCCTCATTATTCATCTTGGTGCCACAACACTGTCGACATCATTGGGATGGCTAATAAGGGTACGAGTGGTTGCACAAGTACAAAACTAGCCATTCTCGTGCCGCCGGCTAGGTACACGCTGGGGGACATTCCCGTCCCGCGACGTGTCGTTGGGCCTGCGTGATGCGTGAATCGCCTAGCACACGAAGCCATGGCCATTGCCGAGTGGATGTGCGCGGCCATGGTCTAGTGTCGTGGCGATCCAAGTACCGTGTAGGCTTAGGTGGCTCTTGGGGGACGATGGGGGCAAGCATGATGCGCTAATCGTCTATCATACGT
This sequence comes from Ehretia macrophylla, assembly GCA_037974665.1. Lineage (NCBI taxonomy): Eukaryota > Viridiplantae > Streptophyta > Magnoliopsida > Boraginales > Ehretiaceae > Ehretia > Ehretia macrophylla. The sequence goes on along the minus strand of CM075779.1, from coordinate 39,025,327 downwards.
GGCATTGGCTTTTGTTAAGCAACAACGCGAGCGTTGCGATGAGACGATTATTGATGCTTCAATGTCATGGCGATCCAAGCACCATGCGGCCTTAAAGCCGTCCCCCGGTGGGTTTTAACATGCCTGTGCGATGCACGAATCGCCTAGCACACGACGCAATAGCCCTTGCTGAGTTGTAATACGACAGACGTGGTCTAGTGTCGTGGCAATCTAAGCACCGTGTGGGCAGGAAGGTAGTTTGCTTGTCCCGTTTCGTGCATACGGGTGAATACAGGGGGACGGTGGGGGGCATGTGTGATGCGCGAATCACCTAGCACATATGGCATTGGCTTTCGTTAAGCAACGACATTAGCGTTGCAATGAGACAATTGCTGATGCTTCAATGTCGTGGCGATCCAAGCACCATGCGGTCTTGAAGCCGTCCCCCGGTTGGTTCCGACGGGCCTGTGCGATGCCCTAATCACCTAGCACGCGATGCCATAGTCCTTGCTGAGTCATAATGCAATAGACGTGGTCTAGTATCGTGGTGGTCCAAGCACCGCGTGGGCAAAATGGTAGTTTGACTGCCCCGTTCTATGCATACGGGTGCATACAAGGGGATGATAGGTGCATGCGCGATGTGCGAATCGCCTAGCACACGGCCTTGGCTTTCGTTAAGTGACGACTTGAGTGTTGCGATGAGACGATGGCAAGAGCTTCAATGTCGTGGCGATCCAAGCACTGTGCTACCTCAAAGCCGTCCGACGGTGTGTTCCTATGGGTCTATGCGATGCGTGAATCGCCTAGCACATGACGCCATGGTCCTCACTGAGTCCTAATACGATGGACATGGTCTAGTGTCGTGGCGATCCAAGCACCGCGTGGGCAGGAAGTCCGCTTTCGGTTGGTACCTCAAGTGCGTGCACTCGATGCTTGGTCGGGCACCACGAAGTAGGCTCCTAAGCTTGCG
>CM075779.1:38964378-39021878 GCA_037974665.1 Ehretia macrophylla | reverse complement strand
CGTCCCGTTTGATGTATAACCTAGCATGATACTATGTCTCGTTTGTTTATTTATCCTCGTTACGAAAGTACCTGTTGATCTTAGCTTAAAACCGTGTACCTATTTAAGATTTGATAGGTTCATTTACTTAGTCCTTACCTAATACGTCATAACCTATGATAGATACTAGCAGTAATAATAGCAAAATGATCAAAATAGTGTCTAGTATCTATCTAGCAATATCAGTACAAACCAAAATTAGACCCCAAATTACAACGGGGGTCTTTTACATTAGAAATAACAAGCAACATAAAATAAATAGTCTTCAAGTAGCACAAAGTTCACAAGTAGCCACATTCAAGCAAAGCAAACAATGACAGGCAATCACTCCAGGGGTTCATCGTTAGGCACATTGTCCTCGGGTACCTGTACCTGTTCTTCTTCACCTGTGATGAAAAAGAGGGTAAGTCCTTATGAACTCAGCGAGGGGAAAACGAGAAATACATTTTGAAACTCATTTTCCGGTTCAATTATGAAAACTCTTTTTTTGAAAACATGTCATGTATTACAAATAATAAGGTACGCAACTATATGAAACAAATCGAGTAACATATACATTTACCAATCATTTCAAGGATACGGTGAGCATTTGCTCTCAATATCAATTTCGATTCATTTGGTGCGGCCGACTTCAATAATCCACTTATCACTCCCAATTGGGTGTACTCCGGATATACCCCGAAACCTATGACCCAACTCTCCAAGGGTGAAATGCCAAGCGAGAAAGGGAATTGGACCATGGTAGTCACGATAACACCGGCAAGCCCGATACTGCCCGGCGTGCGTGAAACACTACCATGCCACACTGAAAGGTTGCAACCTTGTATGCAATGCACTTTTATAACATTTAACATATCACATTAGGAGGACAACAAAGTAGGTCGCCTCCGAGCAGTTATAAGATCACACGTTATCAAGTAATCAAACGAGGCACGATAAGACAAGTAATTTCACTTGAAAGGCATATAGAGCCATATGAACATTAAACGGGCAGCCATGTAACACATGCAAGTCAAGCCATATAACTCATTTCGAAGTCCACGTAATCAAGTGATACGATTATTCAACATGCAACAACATCTACGTGGGTTCGGATGCAAGAAAAGTCTAATTGTCAACATGCAACGATCAAAATTACATTTAAGCTTATAAGGGCAACTACGGGCAGCCTACTAAACATATAATTCCACATAATATCCAAATGATCAACACTTAGCAAAACTACCTAGTCATTAGGGTTTCTATTTCGTGCATATTCGTGCAATTTGAGCCTCAACCCAACTCAAAGTCAATCTCAAACCATGCATCATTTAATTCAACATCCTCAAACATTCAAAACAGTCCACACAACATCCCAACACCACAATTCCAAGCAATTAGTACCACAAGAGAGGTTACAACAATTTCCAAGCATATAACTAAGTAAAACCTTTACTGCAATAGGCTGTTTTCTTACAATCAATAGGATAATCAAACAATCTCCAAATCCAGTTAATAAGATGTCAAATTAAAGCTTAGGAAGTTAACTAAAATCAGAAACAAACCTTGCATCAATTGGAGTTCGGGATCATTAGATATAGCTGAAACAGTGGAATAGCACAAAACTGTCCAGATTTGCACACATTTCGATAATTGACGTTTTTGAGGTCCTTAGGGTCAGATTCAGCCTTAGTCCATTTCTGACAAAAATGTCCAGAACTGAAAAATATAGCAGCACACCAATTTCATTCATTTTGGACATCATTAACTAAGTCAAATCGGGTTCGTTCTACAAGGTCAGTGCATCTGCCAAAACCTGCTTCATTTTTCCAGATTTCCAGATTTGGACACATTTTAAAGATTTGCCATTTTGAGGACCTTAGAATCAAAATTAGCTTCGGCCTATTTCTGGGACAAATGTTCAAAACTGTCCAAACTAGTCACCTACCAATTTGAAAGAATTTTCAACATCATCTGCCTAGCTAAACTTACCTCGAAACAGACTGGTTAGAGAGCTGTCAACAATCCGACTTCACCTAGCATCACTTTCAAGCCAAGATCTTGCCATGCATGGTTGCAAAAGCTTATGAACGAACATATAACTCAAGTACAGAAGCAAAGACATACTTTAATGAACATGCATGTGGATTTTTGAAGGATTTTCAAAAGGTTTTAGCCCTCACCTTTGCAATAAATCAAGAGGATGCACAAAAACTTGTTGAAGCAAACTTTTCTTCTTCTCCTTTACCTAGCCGAGGTTCCAACTAGCTTTTCTCTATTTTTCCTAGCTTAGTGACCAAGCTCTTAGTACATGCATGAGGTTGAAACAAGAAGAAAAGAAATGGAAGCTTAGAACTTACCTAGGGCCAAAATGAAGACTTCAAAGGGCATGCAAGTGTGATTTTCGCATCCTAGCTTGTTTGCTTGAGTTTCTTTGATGGTTGTTTGCCTTGTTCAACTAAGGTGTGATGAAGATAAGCTATGGAGGTAGAGAACTCAGCCAAGGCCGAGAATGAGAGAGGATAATGAGAGAGGAGAATGAGAGGGAGAGAGAAAAGATTGAGAGGAAAGTGAGAGAAATGAAAAAAAAAAGCACAAGCCTTGCTATTGATGAGGCATGCTCGGCCTTGGGCAGGAAAATTTCAGCATTTGTGTCTTCAAGGTGTAATTTGAAATTCCTAGGATTGGCAAGAGTGATGTGGCCGAGAATGGTGTGCAAATGGTGGGGATTTTGAGCAATTTTTTAATGCCTTTGTGTCATAGAATGTTGAGTTTAATTTAAAATCATGCAAGGCAAGTCTAATGCAAGCAAGTGGTCGGCCAAGCTAGCTCCAAATCTGAATTTTTTGTCATCTTTGAGCATTATTTTAATTGTGTCTTGAAAGTGCAAAAAGAATAAGGAATAAAGAATGAAGAATGTTTAGTGTTTGGTGAATTTTTGTCTTCTAGTGAGTTGAATTAGGATTATTATATTGATAGTGGATTTTGTAGGATTGTTTCATAGTCTAGTGCTCCGTGTAAGATGCTTTCTTGATTAGGGTGAAGGCACGCTTTTCTAGGTCTAGGGCACGCACTACGAGATAGGACACGAACTACGAGACGAACGCACATTTTTAAGTAAATGCACGTAACCCTAAATGAATGCACGTAATTCAATGCATGGCACATAAAATGAACACAATTCTTAAACCTAGGTCAAGGCACGCAAACCTAAATTAAGGCACACGAAACGAGGTATCGCACGCAAATCAGGATCGGGGCACGTCAGTTGAGGATTATGGCACATAATTCTAAGTCAAGGCACGTATGACGACACATGCACGAAAACCAAGATAGGGCACGTAATCCAAGGTCAGTCATATAATTAGGGGTCTATGGCATGCAATTCGAGATAACACACATTATTCGGGGTCGGGCCTCACACACCACCCGTCGCTCCTACCGATTGAATGATCTGGTGAAGTGTTCGGATTGCATCGACTTGGGCGGTTCCCTGCCCGCGACTTCGCGAGAAGTCCACTGAACCTTATCATTTAGAGGAAGGAGAAGTCGTAACAAGGTTATCGTAGGTGAAACTGCAGAAGGATTATTGTCAAACCCTGCGAAGGCAAAACGGCCTGTGAACCTGTTTAAATGATGCAGAGGAGACGGCTCGTCCCTAGCCCACCTATTGGTCCCGAGTCGGGGCGAACGCCCCTCAACCAACGAACCCTGGCATAGAATGTGCCTAGGAAAATGAAAAATGGGGGCCAGCCTATCCCCCTGCCCCATTCGCGGTGTGCCGGGTTAGGCCTCGGTCCCTTATGAAATGAAAACAACTCTTGGCAACGGATATCTCGGCTTTCGCATCGATGAAGAACGTAGCGAAATGCGATGCTTGGTGTGAATTGCAGAATCCCGTGAACCATCGAGTCTTTGAACGCAAGTTGCGCCCGAAACCGTCAGGCCGAGGGCATATCTGCCTGGGTGTTATGCATCGCGTTGCCTCATCCCCCCACCTCGAGCCCCAACTCTGGGTCGCCAGGTCTGTGCGTGGGGGCGGATTGTGGCCTCTCGTGTCTCGAGGAGCGATTGGCTGAAATGCTAGTCAGGTGCAACGGACATCACGACAAGTGGTGGTTGGTCCATTCAACTCGCAAGTTGTCGTGTGTCGTGCTATCGCACATGCGGGACTGAAGATAGACCCGCCAGTACTATGCGCTACGACCGCGACCCCAAGTCAGGTGGGATTACCCGCTGAGTTTAATCATATCAATAAGCAAAGGAAAAGAAACTTACAAGGATTCCCTTAGTAACGGCGAGCGAATTGGGAACAACCTAGCTTGAGAATCGGGCGACTCCGCCGTCCGAATTATAGTCTAGAGAAGCGTCCTCAGCGGCGGATCGGTCCCAAGTCCCCGGACCCTGTCACACCACGAGGCGCTGTCGGCGAGTCGGGTTGTTTGGAAATGCTGCCCTAAGCGGGCGGCAAATTTCGTCCAAGGCTAAATACAGGCGAGAGACCGATAGCGAACAAGTACCGCTAGGGAAAGATGAAAAGGACTTTGAAAAGAGAGTCAAAGAGTGCTTGAAATTATCGGGACGGAAGCGGATGGAGACCGGTGATGCACCCCGGTCGTATGTAGAACGGCGAGAGCCAGTCTGCCAATCAGCTCGGGGTGCGGACCAGTGCAGATTGGGGCGGCGGCCAAAGCCCGGGCAGTAGATATGCCCGCAAAATGCCATCGCCTCAATCGTGGTGGGGCAGCACGCGCCTTTTGCGTGCTTCGGCATCTATGCGCTCCCGGTGATGGCTTACGGGTTCCCCATTCGACCTGTCTTGAAACACGGACCAAGGAGTCTGACATGTGTGCGAGTCAACGGGTGCGTAAACCTACAAGTCACAAGGAACCCGATTGGCGGGAGCCCCTACGGGGGGTGCACTCCCGACTGACCTTGATCTTCTGAGAAGGGTTCGAGTTCGAGCATACCTGTCGGGACCCGAAAGATGGTAAACTATGCTTGAGCGGGGCGAAGCCAGAGGAAACTCTGGTGGAGACCCGCAGTGATACTGACGTGCAAATCGTTCGTCTGACTTGGGTATAGGGGCGAAAGACTAATCGAACTATCTACTAGCTAGTTCCCTCCGAAGTTTTCCTCAGGATAGTTGGAGCTTGGGTGTGAGTTATATAGGGTAAAGCCAATGATTAGAGGCATCAGGGGCGCAACGCCCTCAACCTATTCTCAAACTTTAAATAGGTAGGACGGTGCAGCTACTTCATTGAGCCGCACCACAGAATCAAAAGCTCCAATTGGGCCATTTTTGGTAAGCAGAACTGGAGATAAGGGATGAACCGAAAGTCGGGTTACGGTGCCCAACTGCGCGCTAACCTAGATCCCATAAAGGGCATTGGTCGATTAAGATAGAAGGACGGTGGTCATGGAAGTTGAAATGCGCTAAGGAGTGTGTAACAACTCACCTGCCGAATCAACTAGCCCCAAAATTGGATGACGCATAAGCGAGCGACCTATACCCGGCTGTCGGGGCAAGTGCCAGGCCTCGATAAGTAAGAGGGCACGGTGGTTGCCGCAAAACCCAAGGTGCGAGCCCGGGTGGAGCGGCCGTCGGTGCAGATCTTGGTGGTAGTAGTAAATATTCAAATGAGAACTTTGAAGGCAGATGAGGGGAAAGGTTCCATGTAAACGACACTTGCACATGGGTTAGTCGATCCTAAGGGTCGGGGGAAGCCCAATAGATAGTGCATTCCGCGCGTCCACCGAAAGGGAATCAGGTTAAAATTCTTGAACCAGGACATGGCGGTTGACGGCGACGTTAGGGAGTCCGGAGACATCGAAAGGGGCCTCGGGAAGAGTTACCTTTTCTATTTAACAACCTACCCACCCTGGAAATGGCTCAGCCGAAGGTAGGGTCCAGCAGTTGGAAGAGCACTGCATATCGCGTAGTGTCCAGTGCTGTGACGCCCGATCCCGAATAACGTGTCCTACCTCAATTTGCGTGCCTTAGACCCATAATTATATGACCGACCTTGGATTACGTACCATATCTTGGTTTTCGTGCATGCCTCGTTATGCGTGCCTTGACCTAGAATTGTGTGCCCTAATCCTCTACTTCTGTGCCCTGACCTCGATGTACGTGTGATACCTAGAATTGTGTTCCTGACTTTGATTTACGTGCGATACCTCGATTTGTGTTCACTGACCTTGAACTCCGTGCCTTAACCTTGGTTTAAGAGGCGTACCTCGATTTACGTGCATTGCATTGATTTATGTGCATTCACCTAGGGTTACGTGTATTTACTTTGAAATTTGTGTATTTGTCTTGAAGTGCGTGCCTTACCTTGTAGTTCATGCCATAGACCTAGGAATGCGTGCCTGCATGCTAATCAATAAAGATTCCTGCACAAAGCACAAGACATTAAAATAATCCTACACAATTCACTAACTATCAAAATATTATTATACTAATCCTACATATTCCACTAACAATATTCTAATCCTAATTCAAATTCTCTACAAAATCCACTAACAATAAACAATTCTTTCTACACAAACACCTAAACATTCTTTATTCTTTATTCTCACCTAAAACCAATGCACCTCAAATTCTACATTTATTATAATCCATAATATACTCACATGAATCTGAAAATTCAGAATTTTCCATGCTAATTTCGGCCATATCAAGGTCTTTGAGCAAGCTTGAACAAAAAATATTCTATCCTAAACATTTTATGACACACACAAAACACAATGCATAAAATAAGGCTTAAACACCCTACCCAATGCCTCACTTTCTCGGCCCTTTCACCACACATGCTAAAAAAATTCAATTGTACATTAGATGACTCACAAAAATCAGATTTGTAAGGCTCAAGGCTGACACACACACACAAGCTATACTCAACATGCTTCAAACATCAATTTTCTCTCAAAACTCTCTCATTCTCTCTCATTCTCTCTCCTTCTCTCTCATTTTCGACCATGGCTGCCCTTTGAGCTCCCAAGACTCCTAACAACTCTCAAGGACACTCTAAGACTCTCCCAAGCTCAGCCATAGCAAGCACAAGGAAGCAAGAAGCAAGAAAATCTCACACGAAGTTCATAAAACTCTCTATCTCGGCCATAGGTAAGTTTTGATAGTTTTCTTCCATTTCTTTTGGTTTCACACACATGCACACCTTCTTCACATGCTAACTAAGCTAGGATTTAAGGAAAGCTGAGCTACCACTCAGCCAAAGCAAGGAAAGAGGGCCTTTTGTGCATTTTCAAGAGCATTTGTGCATCTTCATCTATCAATTTACTAAGGTGAGGGTTAAACTCTATTAAAAGCTTTCACAACTTACATGCATTCTCTCATATGGCTGTATTTACCTTTTTAGTTCATGTATATGTGTTTAGATGAGCCTATCTACTCATGCATGGCTTGATAATGGCTAGAAACTTGAAGATATGTAAACACGTTTTTGCTGGCAGATTACTGACCTTGTAGAACGAAGTACTTTTAGCTTAGTAAACATTGATAAAAATGCATGAAAATTGGTAGGTTACTAGTTTTGTCAGGTATGAACAATTTTTGTAGAAAAAGGCTAATGCCAATTTTGATTCTAAGACCTCCAACATGGCCAAATATCGAAAGGTGTCTAAATTTGGAAAACTTGAAAATATGAAGTAGGTTTCTGGCAGCTTTCTGACCATGTAGAACAAAATAGTTTTGGCCTAGTAAAAATGTCCAACATGCATGAAATTTGGTATCCCACTAGATTGGTCAGTTCTGAACATATTTGACAGAAATAGGCTAAGGCTAATTTTGTGGTTAAAGGCCTCAAAAGTAGCAAAGATCGAAATGTGTAAGAATCTGGACAGTTTTGTGTAGTCTCACGGTTTTGGCCATAAATCCTAAATTAAAACTCTAAATGCAGCGAGGTTTGTTTCTAGATTTAAATAACTCATTACTTCAATTTGACATTTGGTTCATTGAATTTGGGGATTATTTGCTTGGCCAATTGAATGTGTAAAAACAGACCATTGCAGTAAGGTTTTTGCTTGGTAATATGCTTTGAATCATGTGGTAACTTTACTTGTGATATTGAATGCTTGGGATTGTGGAAATTAGAAGTTGTGTGGGCTGTTGTGGTTGGTTGAGGTTGCTTAATTTGGTTGATGCATGGCTTGGATTCATTAATTGATGAATGGTTTGCTTAATCGCATGTGTAAGCACGGAATTGAGGCCCTATCGCTTATGACTACTTGCTAAGAGATGATCCTATGGTTAAATGTGTTCAATTGTGTGGTTAATAGGCTGCCCATAATTGTCCTTAGAGCTCTAAATATGATTCCCGATGATTGCATGTTGATAAGTGAACTATTCTTGCACCCAGTTTTGTGTAAGTGTCGTTGCATACTTGTATGATCTCAACACTTGATATATGAACCCAAAATGAGTTATATAACTTGTTTTATATAAAGTTACTTGGCTGCCCATTAAATGTTCATATGCCTCTAAGTGCTTTACAAAGTGAATATACATGTCAAGCATGCCTTGTATGTTTACTTATCGATATGTGATCTTATAATTGCTCGGAGGCAACCTACTTTGTTGGCCTCCTAATGTGAATTGTTAAAAGATATTCAATGGCTTATTTGAACATGATTACTTGGCTGCCCGTGAAAGTTTAATTGCTTTCAAATGGATATATGAAATGATTATATGTTCTTACAATGCCTTATATGCTAATATGTCAAAATGTGATCATATACTTGCTCGGAGGCAACCTATTTTGTTGACCTCCTAATGTGAAATGTTAAATGGCATAAATGGGAATTGCATATAAGGTTGCAACCTTTCATTATGGCATGGTAGCGTTTCATGAATGCCGGGTGGCATAGGGCTTGCCGATGCTCCCGTGACTACCATGGTCCAATTCCCTATCTCGCTTGGCATTCCACCCTCGGAGAGTGGGTCGTAGGTTTGGTGTACATCTGGAGTATACCCATTTGGATTGATAAGTGGATGATTTATGCTGGCTACAACAATGGTTATTGGAAATGAACTTGAAAGCAAAAGCGTAATGTATCACTTGAACGGCATAAACTAAGTGCTATGCGGGGTAAAGTGCTACAACCAAAAGTGGTGGGAGCTACCTCTTGAGCCCGTAGGAGTCACCTCTAGAGTCTTGTACGTATCAAAACGTATCTTTTTTACTATGTGTTTAAGTACTCTCACTTGGTTCCTAGAGGACCTCAAGGAGGAAAGACGGGTAAATATGTTCATTTATATTTATGTTATGTTATGGACTTGCTTATTTCATATGACATGTTTTCAAAAGGGTTTTTCATAAGAGTAATCAGAAAAGAGTTTTTAAAACGTTATATCTCGTTCCCCCTCGCAAAGTTCATAAGGACTCACCCTCTTTTATCATCACAGGTGAAGAAGATTTGGAACAGGTACCCAAAGAGAATGTGCCTGTTGATGATTCCTTGGAATGATTACGTACTTTATGTGCCTTGCTTGACAGTGGCTATTTTGTGAACGTTGTGTTTACTTTGAAGACTACTTATTTTGTTGATGTAAATGACCCCGTTGTAATTTGGATCTAATTTTGGCTTGTACTGATTATAACTAGACGAACACTCTAATTGGTCATTTTGCTATCACTATTTTGATTTAGTAACTATCATAGGCAACTGAAGCATTAGGTGAAGGATCAAATAAATGAATCTATCTAATCTTACCCAAGTACTTACTAATAGGCTAAAGGATAACAGGTATTCGCGTAAAAGGGATTGACAAATAAATGGAACATAGTTATCTTGTTAGGCTTGTTAATCAAATGAGACTTCTGAGTTAGATCAATTGGCATATCGGTTGATGATAAATAGGGGTCTTAGTTGAAATCGAATCAATGATTGAAAGTTTTTGAGGCGTTTTAGAAAATAGGTCAAACCAAAGGTCTTAAATACAGTCGTTATACTGCCGATTTTCCGAAAAAACTTTTGGAGTTCTAGGCTAACGATTAAACATTAATCATAGTCAAATGGTTAAGGACGTAAAATAACAATAATGATTTAGGTCACACCCTAATCTAGCCTCTATAGGTCGGGTTGGGGGCGTGACAGGTGCGCCCCCAGTGGCCCTTGAAAATTTGAAAGACCGAGTGTCGTCCACGCCCGGTCGTACTCATAACCGCATCAGGTTTCCAAGGTGAACAATTTCTGGTCGATGGAACAATGTAGGCAAGGGAAGTCGGCAAAATGGATCCGTAATTTTGGGAAAAGGATTAGCTCTGAGGGCTGGGCACAGGGGACCCAGTCCCAAACCTGCCGGCTGTCGGCGGACTGGTCGAGCTGCTCCCACGGTGAGAGTGGGTCACCGCGTGCTGTCCGGGAGATAGACTGGGAACAGCTCCCTCGAGGGCCTTCCCTGGGCGTAGAACAACCAGCTCATAATTGGTACAGACAAGGGGAATCTGACTGTTTAATTAAAACAAAGCATTGCAATGGTCCATGCAGATGCTAATGCAATGTGATTTCTGCCCAGTGCTATGAATGTCAAAGTGAAGAAATTCAACCAAGTGCGGGTAAACGGCGGGAGTAACTATGACTCTCTTCAGGTAGCCAAATGCCTCGTCATCTAATTAGTGACGCGCATGAATGGATTAACGAGATTCCCACTGCCCCTATCTACTATCCAGCGAAACCACAACCAAGGGAACGGGCTTGGCAGAATCAGCGGGGAAAGAAGACCCTGTTGAGCTTCACTCTAGTCCGACTTTGTGAAATGACTTGAGAGGTATAGGATAAGTGGGAGCCGAAAGGCGAAAGTGAAATACTACTACTTTTAACATTATTTTACTTATTCTGTGAATCGGAGGTGGGGCACTACCCCTCTTTTTGGACCCAAGGCTCGCTCTGCGGGCCGATCTAGGCGGAATACATTATCAGGTGGAGAGTTTGGTTGGGGCGTCAAATCTGTTAAAAGATAACGCAGGTGTCCTAAGATGAGCTCAACGAGAACAAAAATCTCGTGTGGAACAGAAGGGTAAAAGCTCGTTTAGCGTGGCCTAACGATCCTTTAGACCTTCGAAATTTGAAGCTAGAGGTGTCATAAAAGTTACCACAGGGATAACTGGCTTGTGGCAGCCAAACGTTCATAGTGACGTTGCTTTTTAATCCTTCGATATCAGCTCTTCCTATCATTGTAAAGCAGAATTCACCAAGTGTTGGATTGTTCACCCACCAATAGGGAATGTGAGCTGGGTTTAGACTGTCATGAGACGGTTAGTTTTACCCTACTGATGACAGTGACGCAATAGTAATTCAACCTAGTACGAAAGGAACCATTGATTCAGACAATTGGTTATCGCGCTTGGTTAAAACGCCAATGGCACGAAGCTACCGTGCACTGGATTATGACTGAATGCCTCTAAGTCAGAATCCTGTCTAGAAGTGACGCGCTCGCCCACCCCCCGTTCACCGACCTGCAATAGGGGCCTCCGGTCCCCAAGGGCACGTGTCGTTGGCCAAGTCGTCACGACGAAAATGTCGCGCTGGCCGCCTTGAAGTACAATTCCCATCGAGTGGTGGGCAGAATCCTTTGCAAATGACTTAAATACGCGACGGGGTATTGTAAGTAGTAGAGTGGCCTTGCTGTCACGATCCACTAAGATTCATCCCTTTGTTGCTTCAATTCGTCCCTCCCCCCTTCTCGCCTATCTTCGCCCCATCCGCAATCCAATCCCATCCCATCCCATCAACCAACACTATTTTCCCCAAACGGTCCAAGAGGTTCGACGCCCTATGCTGCTCCCTAACTGTGCTTCCAAGTGCCAAAGTAAGTCATAAATTATAACCCAAGTGTCGACGCACGAATGCCCAAGTGTTGCCAATTGCTCTGCGCCCAAGTCTGAATAACATTAGCCTAAGTTAGTTTGCCACGCTCGCTGCGTGCATAAGTACCGTCGCAAGTGTCGTGGGGGTTTCGAGGCAACGATGATGCCCAATTATGCCCAAGTGCTAAGTACTATGCCCAAGGATGCCCAAGTGCTAAGTTCTATACCCAACTGATGTGCCCAATGATGCCGAAGTGGCGACATCATAAGTTTTAAGTGTCGACGCGCGAATGCCCAAGGTGCTATACCCAAGTGCTATGTGCTATTCCCAATGATGCCCAAGTGCTATGTGCTATGCCCAATGATGCCCAAGTGCTATGGGTTATTCCCATTGATGCCCAAGTGCTATGTGCTATGCCTTTTGATGCCCAAGTGCTATGTGCACCCAAGCTCTATGCCTAAGTTCTATGTGTACCCAAGTGCTATGCCCAATAATGCCTAAGTGCTATGTGCTATGCCCAAGTGCTAATGGGCCCATTGCTGGCTAACCCTGCGCATCGTCTCAAGTGCCCAAGTGTTAGATAGCCTATGCTTGCTTCGTAAGAGAGGGCAAAAAATTTGAATCTGACCTTGTGTGCCGCTGGCCCGCCGAGGTGCCTAACGTTCTTCCATTAGCATTAATGGTGACTGAGGTTATGTTGCCCCTTTTTCGGCATGGATGGGCACATTGGCGGACGGTTACGACACGACTGCCCATAGTATTGTACGACGGCACAAATTTGGGCCTTGGATAGGGCACGTACTTGGGGCCTCAATTGGGGCACACACTTGGCTACGGATGAGCTATAACTTGGTATGCAGTTGGGGCACGGCTTGGCAAGGTTGTCGTGCAGTAGGATCGCGCATTGGGCACGATTGGGCAAGCACTTGGGCGACAATACCGCATGATGGTACGCGTATGCTGCACAAAAATGCGCGCATGGGGAGCCCAAGCCTCACCAAGGTACGCACATAGGGCACCCGTGCCGCACGATGGTGTGCGCATGCTTTACGATGGTGCGCCCATATGGCCCACACGTAGCACGAAGGTGCGCGTATAGGGCACCCATGCCGCATGACGGTGCACGCATGGGGCGCCCATGCTGCACGATGGTGGGCGCATGCCGCTCGAAGGTGCACGCATGGTATGCGCATATCGTACAATGGTGCGCGCATGCCCCATGAAGGTGCGCACATGGGTCGCCCATCCAGCATGATGGTGTGTGCATCGGGGGCGTATGTCGCACGATGGTACGGTCATGTGGCTTGTATACAGCACGAAGGTGCGCGCAAGAGGTGCCCATACTGCATGATGGTGCTTGCATGGGGTGCAAATGCCTCACGATGGTGAACACAAAGGGCGCGCATGTCGAATAATTGTGCACGTATGTGGCCCGCATGTCGCACGAAGTTGTGTGCATGTGGCCCGCATGCCGTACGAAGTTGCGCGCATGTGGCCTGTATGCCGCATGAAGGTGTGCGCATAGGGCGCCCATGCCGCAAGATGGAGCGCACATGCAGTACGAAGGTACGCGCAAGGGGCGCCCATGCCGAACGATAGTGTGCGCATTGAGCGCGCATGCTGCATGATGGTGCGCGTATGTGGACCACATGCGGCATGAGGGTGTGTGCATGGGGTGCCCATGCCATAGGATGGTGTGCGCATTGTGCATGCATGCCGCACAATGGTGCGCGTATGTGGCCCACATGTGGCATAAAGGTGCGCACATGGGGCACCCTTGCCGCACGATAGTGTACGCATGGGGCTCCCATGCTGCACGATGGTGGGCGCATGCTGCTCGAAGGTACTCGCATGGGGTGCCCATGCAGCACGAAGGTGCGCGCATGGGGCTCGTATGCCGCACGATGGTGGGCGCATGTCGCGCAAAGGTATGCACATTGGTAGCTCATCCCACATGATGGTGCGCGCATCAGGTGTGCATGCCGCACGATGGTGCCCGCATATGGCCCGTATACAGCACAAAGGTGCGCGCATGAGGCGCCCATGCCGCACGATGGTCCATGCATGGGGTACAAATTCCGCACGATGGTGCGAACATGGGGCACGCATACCGCACGATGGTGTGCGCATGTGGCCCGCATATGGCACAAAGGTACGCACATGAGGCTCCTTGCCACACGATGGTGTGCACATCGTGCACATGCCACATAATGGTATACGCATATAGACCGCATACTGCACGAGGTTGCACATATGGGGCGCACATAACGCACGATAGTGAGCTCAAGTGGCGTGCGCGGGGCGCTCAAGGTGCGCTGTTAGGGCACTGTTGGGGCACGGCTGGGGCACTGTTGGTGCACGGCTGAGGCACTATAGGGGTACGCTTAGGGGACGATGGGGAATGTTGGGGGACCGCTTTGGCAATACTAGGGGATGTTGGGCACGAAGGGCAATGTTAAGCATTCGTGGTATTGGGCATGCGGAATGTATTATGACACAAATGGGGACATTGATGTCCTTTTACAAGTGGTTTCCAAATCTATGAAATGGTCTTAACCTTTCCCTTGTCCGAATAACAGTTCGTCACATTTATGAGGCGAATTAGATTAATCAGGTTCCCAATCCTTCCAAAAAAATTTTTACGCCAAATATCATGGAAATAAATTATTCTATGAATTAATATTAATTTTCCTAAATTTTTTAGAATTTTTTTTTGATTTTTCCCTATTTTTCATAATTTTTAAATATTAAAAATTAATTTTTCAAAAAAAATATTTTTGAATATCATTTAACAAATTAATGTATGAATTAATATAAAATTTTCTTTATTTTTTACTATTTTTCTGATTTTTCCCTATTTTTCGCAATTGTTAAATATTAAAAAATATATTTTCTAAAAAATTAATCTTGAAGCATTTTGGATACCGTATGCTATCAATAAGGAACAAGTCGGGTACAAAGCTAATGCCATATGGGGCATTTTATAGTGTAAAACACCCATTTTGAATCTCTAGCAAAATGTACGCTACTGTTGTCACTTGGGTTTTTGCATCTAAATGTACTATAAGGGGTATGTGGTGTCAAGCCCCTTGGTCGAGGTCTATGCGGGGGGACGTTGTGGGCATTTCGTGGCACATTGTGGCCTATATCGTGGGCAGTATCATGTGCTATATTGTGGGCGGGAATGCCTACCGAGTGAATCACGCCGAGGTATTGCATTACATACCCGAGCGTTGGGGCCGTGCTACCCTTGCCCCGCGTTCTCTGGCATGTCCCTCGACGCGGTACTAGGATGGCTAATAAGGATGGTGGTGGCTTCCCTAGCCCCTCAATATCCATCTTGGTGCCGCAACACCATCGACGTCATTGGGATGGCTAATGAGGGGGCGAGTGGTTGTCCAAGCACAAAACTAGCCATCCCCATGCCGCCGGCTAGGTACACGTTAGGGGAAATTCCCATCCCCCGACGTGTCGTTAGGCTTGCGCAATGCGAAAGTCACCAAGCACACGAAGCCATGGTTGTTACTGAGTGGATGCGCGTGGCCATGGTCTAGTGTCGTGGCGATCCAAGCACCGCGTGGGCTTGGGTGGCTCTTGGGGGACAGTGGGGGCAAGCGTGATGCGCGAATCACCTAGCACACATGGCATTCGCTTTCGTTAAGTAACGACGCAAACGTTGTGATGAGATGATTGTTGGTACTTTAATGTCGTGGTGATCCAAGCACCATGCGGCCTTGAAACCATCCCCCGGTGGGTTCTGACGTGCCTGTGCGATGCGCGAATCGCCTAGCACACAACGCCATGATCCTCGCTGAGTTGTAATGCGACGGGCGTAGTCTAGTGTCGTGGCGATTCAAGCACCGTGTGGGCAGGAAAGTAGTTTGTTTGTCCCGTTCCGTGCATATGGGTGAATATAGGGGGACGGTGGAGGGCATGCGTGATGTGCGAATCGCCTAGCACACGAGGCAGTGGCTTTCGTTAAGCAACGACGCGAGCGTTGCGATGAGATGATTGCTGATGCTTCAATGTCATGGCAATCCAAGCACCATGCGATCTTGAAGTAGTCCCCCGGTTGGTTTCGACGGGCCTGTGCTGTACGCGAATCACCTAGCACACGATGCCATGGTCCTCGCTAAGCCGTAATGCGACGGACGTAATCTAGTGTCGTGGTGATCCAAGCACCGCGTGGGCAGGAAGGTAGTTTGATTGTCCCGTTCTGTGCATACGGGTGCATACAGGGGGATGGTAGGGGCATGCACGATGTGCGAATCGCCTAGCACACGACCTTGGCTTTCGTTAAATGAAGACTTGAGCGTTGCGATGAGACGATGGCTAGAGCTTCAATGTCGTGGAGATCCAAACATCATGCTGCCTCTAAGCTGTCCGACGGTGTATTCCTATGGGTCTACGCGATGCGTGAATTGCCTACAGCACGACGCCATGGTCCTCGCTGGGTTGTAATGCGACGGACGTGGTCTAGTGTCTTGGCGATCCAAGCACCGCATGGGCAGAAAGTCCGCTTTCGATTGGTACCTCAAGTGCGTGCACTTGGTGCTTGGTCGGGCACCACGATGTAGGCTCATAAGCTTGCGACGTGCATCCTAGTCATGCACCTCGTGCCGTTCCTGTCCCTTGCCCATCAATAATTCTTCGTGCCTAGCGGTGCGTGCTCAGGCTATCTCGCCGGTTCGGTTTTCCTGAAGGGCTTCCTTTGCCTAGACGGTAGGGCGGTTATCGGCCTGGTGGTCTGGGCATAGCGAACGTGATAGCGCGTGAGTGGTAGTCAGCTTGTATGGGTCAGTTGGATCCTTGTTTGAGCAGCGACGTCTACCCCTACTTGCCTATTCATTTGTGGGTCAAGTGCTTACGTTGCCTCGATCGGCCGGTTGGTTTCCTATGTTGCGTACCTACGAAGACGGTAGTATAAAGTCACATCGTCCAACTTTCTCCTTGAGTCTGCCTCCGTGGACGATGTGGGGGGAACCCCTAAGCACGTCCCGTGTTCCACGTTGCCCACTCCGACGACTGTGGTAGATATGGCCCTTGGTGCGTCGCTCGATCTCTCGAATGCGACACACCACGACGGTATGAGGTCCTTGGCCTCTATTTGCCCGAAATCAACGTTCATCGCTAACCGCGTACGACAGTCACGCGCTCATCACCAACCGTCGACCCTTAGGGGATGATGTACCTCATGCGACGCCAGTGTCAGTGAGGAATGCTACTTGGTTGATCCTGCTAGTAGTCATATGCTTGTCTCAAAGATTAAGCCATGCATGTGTAAGTATGAACTAATTCAGAATGTGAAAGTGCGAATGGCTCATTAAATCAGTTATAGTTTGTTTGATGGTATCTACTACTTGGATAACTGTAGTAATTCTAGAGCTAATACGTCGACTTCTGGAAGGGTTTTATTTATTAGATAAGAGGTCGACACGGGCTCCGCCCGTTGCAGCGATGATTCATGATAACTCGACGGATCGGACGGCCTTCGTGCCGGCAATGCATCATTCAAATTTATGCCCTATCAACTTTCAATGGTAGGATAGTGGCCTACCATGTTGGTGACGGGTAACGGAAAATTAGGGTTCGATTCTAGATAGGGAGCCTGAGAAACGACTACCACATCTAAGGAAGGCAGCAGTCGCGCAAATTACCCAATCTTGACACGGGGAGGTAGTGACAACAAATAACAATACCGGGCTCAAAGAGTCTGGTAATTGGAATGAGTACAATCTAAATCCCTTAACAAGGATCCATTGGAGGGCAAGTTTGGTGCCAGCAGCCGCAGTAATTCCAGCTCCAATAGCGTATATTTAAGTTGTTGCTGTGAAAAAGCTCGTAGTTGGACTTTGGGATGGGTTGGCCGGTCTGCCTCAGGTGTGCACCGGTCGTCTCGTCCCTTCTTTGGTGATGCACTCCTAGCCTTAACTGGCCGGGTCGTGCCTCTAGCGTTGTTACTTTGAAGAAATTAGAGTGCTCAAGGAAAGCCTACGCTCTATATACATTAACATGAGATAACATTATAGGATTTCGATCCTATTGAGTTGGCCTTCGGGATCGGAGTAATGATTAACTGGGACAGTCGGGGGCATTCGTATTTCATAGTCAGAGGTGAAATTCTTGGATTTATGAAAGACGAACAACTGCAAAAGAGTTTTCCAAGGATGTTTTCATTAATCAAGAACGAAAGTTGGGGGCTCGAAGACGATCAGATACCATCCTTGTCTCAACCATAAACGATGCTGACCAGGGATCGGCGGATGTTGCTTTTAGGACTCCATCAGCACCTTATGAGAAATCAAAGTTTTTGGGTTCCGGGGAGAGTATGGTCGCAAGGCTGAAACTTAAAGGAATTGACGGAAAGGCACCACCAGGAGTGGAGCCTGCGGCTTAATTTGACTTAACACGGGGAAACTTACTAGGTCCAGACATAGTAAGGATCGACAGACTGAGAGCTATTTCTTGATTCTATGGGTGGTGGAGCATGACCATTCTTATTTTAGGCCACAGAAGTTTGAGGCAATAACAGGTCTGTGATGCCCTTAGATGTTCTGGGCCGAACACGCGCTTCACTGATGTATTCAACGAGTCTATAGCCTTGGCCGACATGCCTGGGTAATCTTTGAAATTTCATCGTGATGGGGATAGATGATTGCAATTGTTGGTCTTGAATGAAGAATTCTTAGTAAGAGCGAGTCATCAGCTCGCGTTGACTACGTCCCTGCCCTTTGTATACACCACCCGTTGCTCCTACCAATTGAATGATCCGGTAAAGTGTTCGGATCGCGGTGACGTGGGTGGTTCACTGCCCGTGACGTCGTGAGAAGTCCACTGAACCTTATTATTTAGAGGAAGGAGAAGTCGTAACAAGGTTTCTATAGGTGAACCTGCAGAAGGATCATTGTTGAACCCTGCAAAAGCAGAACGACCTGCGAACGCGTTTAAACAATGCGGGGCCGACGAAGGGGAGGCGGCGCGTCCCCAGCCCGCGTGTCGCTCCCTTGTCGGGGTGAACGCCCCTCGAACAATGAACCCCGGGGCGAAATATGCCAAGGAAAATGAAAAATGGGGGCCATCCTATCCCTGCCCCGTCCGCGGTGTGCTGGGTTAGGCCTCGATCCCTTACGAAAAGAAAATGACTCTCGATAACGGATATCTCAACTCTCGCATCGATGAAGAACGTAGCGAAATACGATACTTGGTATGAATTACAGAATACTGTGAACCCTCGAGTCTTTGAACGCAAGTAGTGCCTGAAGCCGTTAGGCCGAGGGCACGTCTGCCTTGGTGTCAAGCATCGCATCGCCCCTCTACCCCGAGCCATAAAACTAGGTCACCGGGTTTGTACGTGGAGGCAGATTGTGGCCTCCAGTGTCTCGAGGCATGGTTTGCCGAAAGGCTAGTCCGGCGCAACGGACGTCATGACAAGTGGTGGTTAGTCCATTCAACTCGCGAATTGTTGTGCATCGTCCTGTCGCGCATGCGGGACTGAAGATAGACCCTCCAGTGTTGTGCACTACGACCGCGACCCAAGGTCAGGCGGGATTACCCGTTGAGTTTAAGCATATCAATAAGCGGAGGAAAAAGAAACATACAAGGATTCCCTTAGTAACGGCGAACGAACCGGGAACAACCTAGCTTGAGAATCGGGTGGCTCCGCCGTCCGAATTGTAGTCTGGAGAAGCGTCCTCAGCGGCGGACCAGGCCCAAGTTCCCTAGAAAGGGGAGCTAGAGAGGGTGAGAGCCCCGTCGTGCCCAGACATTATCGCACCACGAGGTGCTATTGGCGAGTCGGGTTGTTTGGGAATGCAGCCCTAAGCAGGCGGTAAATTCTGTCCAAGGCTAAATACAGGCGAGAGACCAATAGCGAACAAGTACCGCGAGAGAAAGATGAAAAGGACTTTGAAAAGAGAGTCAAAGAGTGCTTGAAATTATCGAGAGAGAAGCAGATGGGGTCCGACGATGTGCCCTGGTCGTATGCGGAACGACGAGAGCCAGTCCGTAGATCGGCTCAGGCACGGACCAACGCGGATTGGGGCAACGGCCAAAGCCCGGGCAGTAACTATGCCTGTAGAACTTTGTCGCCTCGATCGTGGTAGGGCAGCACGCGCCTTTGTTCTGCTTTGGCATCTGCGTGCTCCTGTGCTGGCATGCAGGCTCCCCATTCGACTCGTCTTGAAACACGGACCAAGGAGTCTAACATGTGTGCGAGTCAACGGGTGTGTAAACCCGCATGGTGCAAGGAAGTTGATTGGCAGGATCCCCCCCGGGGGGTGCACCGTTGATCGACCTTGATCTTCTGAGAAGAGTTCGAGTGTGAGCATACCTGTCAGGACTTGAAAGATGGTGAACTATGCTTGAGCGGGCCGAAGCCAGAGGAAACTCTGGTGGAAACCCGCAACGATTTTGACGTGCAAATCGTTTGTCTGACTTGGGTATAGGGGCGAAAGACTAATTGAACCATCTAGTAGCTGGTTCCCTTCGAAGTTTCCTTCAAGATAGCTGGAGCTCGCATGCGAGTTCTATCAGGTAAGGCCAATGATTAGAGTCATCGGGGATGCAACACCCTCGACCTATTCTCAAACTTTAAATAGGTAGGACGGTGCGGCTGCTTCGTTGAGCCGCACCACGGAATCAAGAGCTCCAAGTGGGCCATTTTTGGTAAGCAGAACTGGCGATGCGGGATGAACCGGAAGCCGAGTTACGGTGCCCAATTGCGCGCTAACCTAGATCCCACAAAGGGTGTTGGTTGATTAAGACAACAGGACGGTGGTCATGGAAGTTGAAATCCGCTAAGGAGTGTGTAAGAACTCACCTGCCGAATCAACTAGCCCTGAAAATGGATGGTGCTTAAGCACGCGACCTATACTCGGCCGTCCGGGCAAATTCCAGGCCCCAATGAGTAAGAGGGCGCTGTAGTTGCCGTAAAACCCCAAGTACGAGCTCAGGCGGAGTGGTCGTCAGTGCAGATCTGGTAGTAGCAGCAAATATTCAAATGAGAACTTCGAAGGCTAAAGAGGGGAAAGGTTCCATGTGAACGACACTTGTACATGGGTTAGTCGATCCTAAGGGTTGGGGAAAGCCCGACAGATAGCGTGTTCCGCGCGTGCACTGAAAAGGAATTAGGTTAAAATTCCAAAATCGGGATGTGGCGGTTGACGACAACGTTAAGGAGTCCGGAGACGTCGGCGGGGGCCTCGGGCAGAGTTATATTTTCTGTTTAACAACCTACCCACCCTGGAAACGGTTCAGCCGGAGGTAGGGTCCAATGGCTGGAAGAGTACCATACGTCGCGCGGTGTCCGGTGCACCCCCAACGGCCCTTGAAAATTCAGAGAACCGAGTGTCGTCCATGCCCGATCGTACTCATAACTGCATCAGGTCTCCAAGGTGAACAGCCTCTGGTCGATAGATCAATTTAGGCAAACGAATTCGGAAAAATGGATCCGTAACTTCCGGAAAAGGATTGGCTCTGAGGGTTGGGCACGGGGGTCCCAGTCCCGAACCCATCGACAGATTGCTCGAGCTGCTCCCATAGCGAGAGCGGGTCGTCGCGTGCCAGCCGGGGGACGGATTGGGAACGGCTCCCTCAAGGGCCTTCCTCGGGCGTTGAACAGCCATCTCAGAATTGGTATAGACAAGGGGAATCCGACTGTTTAATTAAAACAAAGCATTGCGTTGGTCCCTGCAGATGCTCACGCAATGTGATTTCTGCCCAGTTGTAACGAACTGCCCGTTTCCAGATGGTCCGCCCCATTTCTGAATGAATGGTGCAGTTTGTAGGCCTAAAGTAATAAACAATGTAAGCTACCAGCTAGTGTATAGAGAATACTGGATAGCTAGCTTTGCAGAATACGAGGTGCAATCCTGGCCCTTCAGCTGAGATGATCCTTACCCTTTTTTTTGAAATTTAAACCAAAGCTGTCATCTAGTGTATAGAAAGCTGGACAGCTAGGTTTGCAGAATACGAGGTGCAATCTTGGCCGTTCAAGTTGGGATCATCCTCACCCTTTATTTTGAATTTAACCCCTATAAAATGAGGGGGAGATGTCTCATTGTAACCATCCTATATTTTTTGAGTTATAGAGCAATATACATCTTTTCTCTCAAACTCTTGCTTATATTTCTATTTTCAAGTTCATATCTTTCAGGCTTAGCTTAGCCAAGTCCCTTATTAGCTTGGTTTAACGCTGTACGACGATCAAGTTTCGGTCTCAACCTCTGATCCCGTGACAGGTGGTATTAGGGCCAAAGACTTAGTGCCTAGCTCAACCACATTGTCTACATTCTTATTCGTGGTATTTTTGAAGTATGGCAAGAACCGAAAAAGATGTTGTTGGCCCTAGTACCCAGCTTGTGGAAAATTTAGAGAAGCGGGCTAGGAAATCAAACAAATCCAAACCCTCTTCTCGTGCTGGCCCAATTGACCAGCTTTCCTCGCTAGAATCCCGAATTGGACGCAATAAACAAAGTGTTCTACGAAATGCTGTCACAATGGAGGATATTATCGCTCAATTGGAACAAGTGGAAGCAAGGGACGAGACCGCCCTTCTTGAACACTTGCAAGAAGTAGAGGACCAAGTGGAGGATCTGCGTGGACAGGCCCAGGCTACCCTCAACACTTTCACCGATGAAATGCGAAAGACCTTGAGTAATTTTCAGTCACAAATTTCTGCTGCAATTGAAGAAATGAAGACCAAAGTTAACATGGTTAAAACGAAGGTCGAAGTTGTCAAGGCTGACTTTTCCTTATGCAAGATAGCTGTAAGCACTGGAGCTATTCCTGCTGCCCCTTCTGCCCTAAGGATCGATGTCCCGAGGCCCAAGCCTTTCAGTGGCCAGAGAAATGCAAGAGAATTGGACAACTTCTTGTGGAACTTGGAGCAATACTTCTCAGCAGCAAATCTTGTCGATGATGCTGTGAAGATTCGAACTGCCCCACTCTATCTAGCCGATGTGGCTACCCTCTAGTGGAGGCGTCATTCCACGGATGTTGAACGATGCCTTTGCACCATAGAATCGTGAGATGATTTCAAGAAAGAAATCAAGAAATAGTTTTATCCGGAGAACGTGGAGTATGAAGCTCGTGGTAAGCTTCACTAGCTCAAACACCAAAATAATATGCAAGAATACATTAAGGAGTTTCAGGAAGTGATGCTTGAAATTCCTGAGATGTTTGACAAGGATGGCCTCTTTGCCTTCCTCGATGGAATCCAGACATGGGCGAGAGTAGAAGTTCAACGTCGTGGTGTCCAGGACCTTGCCTCCGCCATTGTTGTCACTGAAGGCCTAATTGAATTCTCTAACCGAAATGATGGAAAGAATGGTACTTCTTCTTCCAACAATAAGAAGACAAGTGGTGGAGGAAATCAAAACAAAGGTATCAATTCTAACCCTACTGATGTTGCTTCTAACCAGGAAGGATCATTCAAACCGGCAAGCTCCCCCGAGATAGCATAAATGTTTCATATGCGCAGGCAAGGATCATAAGGTTTATAATTGTCCCTACCGGGGCAAGATAGCATCCCTCCTCAAACAGGACGACCAAGAATCACAAGAAGATGAAGATACTCAATTGCGGTCTCTTCAACTCCTTAATGCTGTGAGGGCCGAGATCAAGACCTCGAAAGACCCAAGGAAATGATCCCTATATGTTGCTGATTTGATAAAAGGGCATCCCTTCAAAGCCTTGGTAGACACAGGCGCTACCAACAATTTCATTGGTGCTGATACTGCAAGGAAGCTAGGCTTACGGATCAACAAGTTCAGAGGGATGATCAAGGCTGCCAACTCAAAAGCCATCCCTATCACTGGTGTTGCCTTTGGTGTCAAGATGATAATCGGTGAGTGGCTGGTACTGTTACTTTTACAGTTGTTCCTTTGGATGAGTATGATGTTGTCTTGGGATTGGTATGGTTGGACGAAGTAAAGGCCTTCCTCATGCCTTGCGGGAACTCTATCTTGGTAATGGGCAATTCTATTCCTTGTACTGTGCCCATGACTCAAGAAACCAGACCTAGTGTCAAGGTCCTTTCAGCCATGCAGTTAATGAAGGGAGTCAAACGCAATGAAGATACCTATCTTGTTGCAATGCAGGAGGAAGAACCAGAATATCCAGAACAAAATCCTTTTTCCCTCGCCCATCGAAAAAGTGCTGAATGAGTTCAAAGATGTAATGCCCCCGGGACTTCCAAAGAAACAGCCACCGCAAAGAGAGATCGACGACCGGATTGACTTGGTGGAAGGTACAAAGCCTCCTTCCATGGCCCCTTATCGTATGGCACCTCCAGCACTGGCTGAACTGAGGAGACAACTCCAAGAATTGTTGGATGCCGGTATGATTCAACCATCCAGTTCCCCTTTCGGTGCCCCAGTCTTGTTCCAAAAGAAAGCCGATGGCTCATTACGGATGTGCATAGATTACCTAGCACTAAATAACGTAACTATAAAGAACAAATACCCCATACCTTTGATTGCGAATTTGTTAGACCAACTTGGAGGTGCTCGATACTTCTCAAAGATTGATTTGAGGTCAGGATATTGGCAAGTCAGAATTGCGGAAGGAGATGAGCCAAAACCTACCTTTGTAACGAGGTATGGTGCATTTGAATTCCTTGTTATGCCTTTTGGCCTAACCAATGCTCCTGCTACCTTTTGTACTATGATGAACAAGGTATTTAGATACTTTCTTGATAAATTTGTCATAGTATACTTGGATGACATCGTGGTCTATAGCTCTTGCCTACAAGACCACGTTGAACACCTGAAGTTAGTACTGTAGAAACTTCGGGAGCATGAACTGTCCATCAAACTAGAAAAATGCAGTTTTGCCAAGGAAGATGTGCAATTCCTTGGTCATATCATCGGTGATGGGAAAATTCAGATGGACAACGCCAAAGTGAAAGCCATTCATGAATGGGAAGCTCCGAATGGTATCCCCAAATTGCGGTCGTTTTTGGGCTTGGCAAATTATTATCGATGTTTCATCAAAGGATAGTTAGCCATCGCCACGCCTCTGACCGAGTTTCTAAAGAAAAACAAGCCCTAGGTGTGGGATGGAACATGCCAAGATGCATTTGACGCCCTCAAGACTGTTGTAACTGCCGAACCTGTTCTCATACTACCTGATCAAACCAAACCATATGAGGTACAGACTGATGCTTTTGATTTTGCTATTGGCGGATTATTGATGCAGGAAGGACACCTAATTACCTTCGAGAGTCAAAAGCTCAACGAGGCAGAATGGCGATACTCAACCCATGAGGAGGAGATGACGGCAGTGGTGCACTACCTGCGTACATGGCGTCACCATCTGTTGGGCGCCCGTTTTGTAGTAAGAACTGACAACGTTGCTGCAAGTTATTTCCAGACACAAAAAAACTTACTCCTAAGCAAGCAAGGTGGCAAGGATTCCTAGCCGAGTTCGATTTTACAATGGAGTACAAACCCGGTCGAGATAGTTGAGTAGCTGATGCTTTAAGTCGCAAGGCTAAACTTGTGGCAATCAGTCATCCTGTGAGCCCTCTCACTGATCAAATACGTGAGGGCCTAGACCATGACCCCATGGCCAAGGCATTGTTGGAATATGCAAAAGAAGGGAAAACCCGAAGGTTTTGGGTAAAAGAAGATTTGTTGCTAACCAGAGGAGACAGATTGTTTGTGCCAAAATGGGACAATCTAAGGCAGAAGATCTTGAAAGAGTGTCATGACTCTTTGTGGGTAGGCCACCCGGGGATGCACCGCACCATGGCGCTCGTGGAAGATTCTTACTATTGGCCAAGGATGCGAGACGATATTGAGACATATGTTCGGACTTGTCTTGTATGCCAACAAGACAAGACCGAGACTAAACATCCAGCTAGGCTACTCCAACCACTGCCTATCCCCAAACATCCTTTTGACAGCATCTCAATGGATTTCATCACATGTTTACCGAAGTTTGAAGGATGTGGTACAATACTGGTTGTCATGGATAGATTTTCCAAGTGGTGTTTTCATCCCTGCACCTCCGGACTTGATGGCCATCGATGCAGCTAAGCTATTCCTGAGGTATGTTGTAAAGTGGTGGGGCGTTCCAAAGTCTATTGTGAGTGACCGAGATCCCCGTTTCACGGGAAAGTTTTGATCTGAACTTTTTAAATTACTGGGGTCCGAATTGGCATTCTCTACTAGTTTTCACCCACAAACTGATGGACAGACGGAAATGATGAACACCTTATTGGAGTTGTACCTTCGACACTTTGTCAGTGCCAACCAGCGGGATTGGGTCAAGTTGATGGATGTTGCTCAATTCTCCTACAACCTCCAACATAGTGAATCCATGTGTTGGAGCCCCTTTGAACTAGCCATTGGTAGACAACCCCTCGCCCCTCATGTGGTTGCTTCGGGATACACAAGCAAAGCCCCTGCTACATACAAATTTTCCAAAGAACTTCAAGAGGAACAAGACATGGCCCGTTCGATGATTGAAAATGCGACAAAGAAAATGAAGAAGTGGGCAGACAAGAAAAGAAGAAACTTGGTGTTCAATGATGGTGATTCAGTGATGGTAAAACTCCAACCCCAACAATTTCGTGCCTTTCGCACGTCGGTACACAAGGCCTTGCTGCGCAGATATGAAGGACCCTTCAAGGTCATCTGTCGGGTAGGCAAGGTCTCTTACTTGCTAGAACTACCTCCGAAGCTGAAGATTCACCCAGTCTTTTATGTAAGCCTCCTAAGCCCTATTATGCGGACACAGAAGACCCAAGACGTGGGGAATCAAGCCGAGCCCCTACTACTGTGGTAACCTCTTTCGAATGTGAAGTAGAAGCCATCCTGGCGGATCGCATCATCCGCAAGAGGGGAAAACCAAATGACACAGAGTATCTTGTGAAGTGGAAAGGAACCCCAGATAGTGAAAACAATTGAGAACACGAAGGTTCATTGTGGCAATTCCGCAAGCTTATTGAGGAATTTCGACAACAACAGGCTTTGAGGTCGATGCCTGATCAGGTGGGGGAGGGTCTAACAACCCGCTTGTTTCTAGACGGTCCGCCCTATTTCTAACTGAATGGTACAGTTGGTAGGCCTGAAGTAATAAAAAATGTAAGCTACCAGCTAGTGTATAGAGAATGCTGGATAGCTAGCTTTGCAGAATACGAGGTGCAATCCTGTCCCTTCAGCTGAGATGATCCTTACCCTTTATTTTGAAATTTAAACCACAGTTGCCAGCTAGTGTATAGAAAGCTGGACAGCTAGGTTTGCAGAATACAAGGTGCAATCTTGGCCCGTCAAGCTAGGATGATCCTTACCCTTTATTTTGAATTTAACCCCTATAAAATGAGGGGGAGATGTCTCATTGTAACCATCCTATATTTTCTGAGTTATAGATCAATATACATCTCTTCTCTCAAACTCTTGATTATATTTCTATTTTCAAGCTCATATCTTTCAGGCTTAGCTTAGCCAAGTCCCTTATTATCTCGGTTAAGCGCCACAAGACGGTCAAGTTTCGGTCTCAACCTCTGATCCCGTGACATAGTGCTCTGAATGTCAGAGTGAAGAAATTCAACCAAGCGCAGGTAAACGGCGGGAGTAACTATGACTTTTTTAAAGTATCCAAATGCCTCGTCATCTAATTAGTGACGCGCATGAAAGGATTAACAAGATTCCCGCTGTCCCTGTCTACTATCCAGTGAAACCACAGCCAAGGGAACGGGCTTGGTAGAATCAGCGGGGAAAGAAGACCCTGTTGAGCTTGACTCTAGTCCAAATTTGTGAAATGACTTGAGAGGTATAGGATAAGTGGGAGCCGAAAGGCGAAAGTGAAATACCACTACTTTTAACGTTATTTTACTTATTCTGTGAATCAGAGGCGGGGTACTGCTGTAATGCCCTGACCCCTCACGGAATCAGGAGCTCTATTAAGTCCACTAAACACAACCCGATCCAATCTCAAGTCACGAGAAACAAGGAGAAACGAACGGAGTCTCCTCTGTTTATAGGACAATCCAAAACCTGTACACACAGTTATAAGCTCAAACCAAAGTCCAACCTTCTCCGTAAATCCTAACTGCCACTAACATCACATGCAACTATCTTCTCTTTAATCTTATACAAGCATGCAAGATAACTAGGCAACAAGTAAAGCATTGGAAGTGACTACAGACTACTATTACTAGGCAAGTCTTTCTTAGTTACACTTATTACAATCAACTAATATAAACAAGGCACGCAGGCTTGAAAGGGATATACATTACATACACAAAAATTTTACATAAAAGCAACCAACTGAAGCTAGTAGATAGTATATGTAAATTGGGATCACAAGCTGATGAAGCTTACTTGAAAAGTTGAACTAGTGCTACATGATTAGTTTACCCATGCAATTTTGATGGCAATTTGTTGGTGATAATTAATAAACCTTAGAATTCGAGTTTAATGAATCTCAACGGTCTTTCTCCTTGATTATGAGTGTGAAGGTTAACGAAGTAGGGAAAGGATGATAGTAAATAGGAGCTTATAACCGGAAGACTAGTCATTAGAAGATTTACTAATCCAATGTACCTTCAAGATAAGAACTATGATACTACCGATAGATGACGACTTGAGATGGATTAATTTGTTTGGTGAGTTCAACCTGAAAATAGGGTCGTATTGTGGAAATAATCCATAACATGTGTACATCCTACGTGCTAAAAATTTTGAAGCTAGTAGATAGTATATGTAAATTGGATATAGACCTATCATCTTGAAAATTAGTGTATGTCACCCTAGGATCATGGAATTATTGTGATATTCCGTTTGAGGTATGAATGCGAGATTGATACAACATGAGTCGCGATTTTGGAGTTATAGTTATATAGTCTGAATACCGATGCAGCCTTGATGACTATGTATGGAGATTCTAACCTTAGTTAATAAACTTGACCTTAAGATCAAATGGAGAATAGAGTCGTTCAAAGGAAAGAATTGTAAATGTAGAGGTCACACCGAACTAAATGATTGGAGAAACATAGGAAGTGAATTGGTTGTGGTGAGAGATCACCAAACATGGGACGAACAGGAGTAGGAAGAATAACAAGGGTCAGAATCCGTCTAAATGACCTCAATAGGCAAGAATGAATTTCGGGACGAAATTCCTTTAAGGAGGGGAGGATGTGAGGCCCGACCCCGAATAACGTGTCATACCTCGATTTGCATGCCATAGACCCCTAATTATATGACCGACCTTAGATTACGTGTCCTGTCTTGGTTTTCGTGCATACCTTGTCATACGTGCCTTGACCTAGAATAGTGTGCCCTAATCCCCGACTGAAGTGCGATACCTAGATATACGTGCCCTGACCTCAATGTACGTGCATTACCTTATTTCGTGTGCCCTAATCTTGAACTGCGTACCCTAACCTCGATATAGAGTCATGCCTTGATTTGCGTGCATTGTATTGAATTACGTGCCTTGCATTGGTTTACGTGCATTCACCTAGGATTGCGTGCATTAGTCTTGAAGTATGTGCCTTAGTCTTGAAGTTTGTGTCTACCTCGTAATTCGTGCCCTAGACCTAGGAATCCGTGCCACCACGTTAATCAAGAAAGAATCCTACACAAAGCACTAGACACTAAAATAATCCTACACAATCCACTAACTAATATTATATTCCTAATTCAAATTTTCTACAAACTCCACTAACAATAAAATAATACTAAACTATTCCTACATTTCCCACCATCTATTATTCTATTCATAATTCAACTCATCAACAAACATTCCTATATTTTATTCTACCTAGATTCCGTAATTTCCCAACATTCCTATGACACAAATGCATAAAAGAATTAGCTCAAAACTCCTCAAAACTCCACCAATCTCGACAAAGACTCCTTGCCCATGCTAGGTGATTCAAAATTCAGCTTCTTGGAGACACAAATCTGAATTTTTGTTTGCCCAAGGCCAACCCATGCTTCATCTTTTGCAAAGCCATCATTTTTCTTTCATTTCTCTCACTCTCCTCACATTTCTCTCTCTCCCTTCATTCTTCTCTCTCAATCTCGGTTTTGGGCTGATTTTCTTCATCCCTTAGCTCATCTTCATCATCCTATGGTGCATCAAGACAAACAACAAGCAAAGGAACTCAACCAAGCTAGCTAGGATGCAAGAATCACACATGCATGCTCTTTGAGTCACCATTTTCGGCCTAGGTAAGTTTCCTAGCTTCCATTTCTTTTCTTCTTGTTCTAACCACATGCATGTACTAAGAGCTTGGCCACTAAGCTAGGAAAAATAGATAAAATTGAGTTGGAATCTCGGCTAAGCAAGGAAGAAGAAGAATTTGAGCTTCATCAATGTTTTGTGCATCTTCTTGTTGATTTGCTAAGGTGACGGCTAAAACCCTTTGAAAATCCTTCAAAAATCCACATGCATGCTCTTAAATGTATGTCTTTGCTTCTGTACTTGAGTTATATGTTCGTTCATAAGCTTCTTCAATCATGCATGGCAAGATTTTGGCTTGAAAGTGATGATAGGTGAAGTCGGATTATGTGACAGCTCTCTGACCTGTTATTTCTAGGTGCGTTTGGCTAGGAAAATGACGTTGAAAATACATGAAAATTGGTAGGTGACTAGTTTGTCCAGTTTGGAACATTGTTCACAGAAATAGGCCAAAGCTAATTTTGACTCTAAGGTCCTAAAAATGCCAATTCTTTGAAATGTGTCCAAATCTGGAAATCTGGAAAAATGAAGCAGGTTTTGGCAGATGCACTGACCTTGTAGAACGAACCAGTTTTGGCTTAGTAAATGATGTCCAAAATTCATGAAATTTGGTGTGCTGATATATTTTTCAGTTATG
Source organism: Ehretia macrophylla (assembly GCA_037974665.1). Lineage (NCBI taxonomy): Eukaryota > Viridiplantae > Streptophyta > Magnoliopsida > Boraginales > Ehretiaceae > Ehretia > Ehretia macrophylla. The sequence goes on along the minus strand of CM075779.1, from coordinate 38,991,202 downwards.
GACATTTTTTTCAGAAATGGACTAAGGCTAAAACTGAACCTAAGGACCTCAAAAATGTCAATTATTGAAATGTGTGCAAATCTGGACAGTTTTGTTCTATCCCACTGTTTCGGCTATAACTAATGATCCCGAACTCCAAATGATGCAAGGTTTGTTTCTGATTTTAGCTCACTTCTTAAGCTTTAATTTGATATCTTATTCACTGAAAGTGGAAATTTTTTTCTTGTTCTAATGATTGTTAGAATACAGCCTATTGCAGTAAGGATTTCACTTAGTTATATGCTTGGTAAAATTGTTGTAACTTCTCTTGTTGAATTAAATGCTTGGGATTGTGGCTTTGGGTTGTTGTGTGGACTGTTTTGAATACTTGGGGATGTTTTAATTAATTGATGTATGGCTTGAGGATGATTTTGGGTTGACTCTAGGTTTAATCGCATGGGTAAGCGCAAAATGGAAACCCTAATGACTAGGTAGTCTTGGTAAGTGTTGATCATTTGGATATTGTGTGGAATTATATGCTTAGTAGGCTGCCCGTAGATGCCCTTATAGTCCTAAATGTGATTTTGATTCGTTGCATGTTGACAAATAGGCCTTTCTTGCATCCGAACCACTTAGATTGTTGTTGCATGTTGAATAACCTTATTATTTGATTACGTGGACGTTGAAATGAGTTATATGACCTGATTTACATGCATTACATGGCTGCCCATTTAATGTTCATATAAATCCATATGCTTTTCAAGTGAAATTACTTGTCTATTCGTGCCTCGCTTGGTTACTTGTCAATGTGCAATCTTATGACTGTCCAGAAGCAACCTACTTTGTTGTCCTCCTAATGTGATATATTAAATGTCATAAATGTGCATTGCATACAAGATTGCAACCTTTCATTTCGGCATGGTAGCAATCACGTACACCGGGCGGCATCGGGCTTGCCGGTGCACCCGTGACTACTATGGTCCCATTCCCTCTCTCGTTTGGGGGCTAGACTTCCTCGGAGAGTTGGGTCATAGGATTTCGGGGTACATCCAGAGTACACCCACTTGGCGTGATATGGGGATGAATTGAGGCCGGCCACAACAACTGATACTAGAATTGATCTGAGAGCAAAAGCTCACCGTATCCTTTTTACTATGTGTATAAGTACTCTCGCTTGGTCCCTAGAGGACCTTGGGGAGAAAAGACTGGTAATTGCGTTCTTTACTATTATATTACGTTATGTACTTGCTTGTGATACACATCATGCTTGCAAAAGGGTTTTCATAAGATTGAACCGGAAAATGAGTTTCAAAACCTACTTCTCGTTCCCCCTCACTGAGTTCATAAGGACTCACCCTCTTTTATCATCTCAGTTGAAGAAGATCAAGAACAGGTACCCGAGGACGATGTGCCTAACGACGATTCCTTGGAGTGATTGCCTATCGTGTGTGCTTTGCTTGATTTATGGCCATTTGTGAAAACTATGCTACTTGAAGACTGTTTTTTTCATGTTGCTAATGTTGTAATGTAAAAGACCCCCGTTGTAATTTAGGGTCTAATTTTGGTTTGTACTGATATTTCTAGACAGACACTAGATACTGCTATGGTCGTTTTGCTTTTATTATTGCTAGTAGCTATAATAGGATTATGAAGTATTAGGTAAGGGCAAAGTAAGATGAATCATCCAAACCTTAAACAGGTTCTCACTATTAAGCTAAGATCAACATGTACTTTTGTAACGAGGATAAACAAACAAACGAGACATAGCATCATGCTACGTTAAAAATCAAACGAGACGTCGAAATAACCAATAGGCAATTCAATTGATGTTAAATGGTAATCCTAGTTGGAAACGAAATTGAGATTGGAAAAATTTGAGGCATTTAGAAAATTAGGTCAAACCAAAGAGCCCAATTACATCCGTTATGCTACCGGTTTTCCAGAAAATTTTGGAGTTTAGGCCAAAACGCGAAGTGTTAAATCTTCATGAACGGTTAAGTACAAGACGTGACTTGAATGTTTAGATCATACCCTAGTCCAACCTTTATAGGTCGGGTTGGGGCGTGACAGCACGAATCGCCTAGCACACGTGGCATTGGCTTTTGTTAAGCAACAACGTAAGCGTTGCGATGAGACGATTGCTGATGCTTCAATGTCATGGCAATCCAAGCACCATGCGGTCTTGAAGCCATCTGCTGGTTGGTTTCGACGGGCCTATGCGATGGCGAATCGCCTAGCACACGCTGCCATGGTCCTCGCTGAGTCGTAATGCGACATACGTGGTCTAGTATCATGGCGATCCAAGCACCGCGCGGGCAGGAAGGTTGTTTGATTGTCCTGTTTTGTGCATACGGGTGAATATAGGGAGACGGTAAGGGTATGCGCGATGCGCGACTCGCCTAGCACACGGCCTTGGCTTTCATTAAGTGATGACTTGAGCATTGTGATGACACGATGGCTAGAGCTTCAATGTCGCGGCGATCAAAGCACCATGCTACCTCAAAGTCGTCCGACGATGTGTTCTTATGGGTCTACACGATGCATGAATCGCCTAGCACACGACGCCATGGTTCTCGCTGAGTCGTAATGCGACGGACGTGTTCTAGTGTCGTGGACATCCAAGCACCACGTGGGCAGGAAGTCCGCTTTCAATTGGTACCTCAAGTGCGTGCACTCGGTGCTTTGTCGGGCACAATGAAGTAGGCTCCTAAGCTTGCCATGTACAGCCTAGTCATGTACCTCGTGCTGTCCTTGCCCTTTGTCCCTCAGAAATTCTTTGTGCCTAGCGGTGCGTGCTCGGGCCATCTCACTGGTTCCGTTTTCCTGAAGGGCTTCCTTTTCCTAGACGGTGGGGCAGTTACTGGCTTGGTGGTCCTGGCATAGCGAACGTGATAGCGCGTGAGTGGTGGTCAGCTTGTATGGGTCAGTTGGATCCCTTCTTGAGTAGTGACGTCTGCCCCTGTTTGCCTCTTCCTTTGCGGGCTGAGTGCTTACGTTGCCTTGGTCAGCCGTTCAGTTTCCTGTGTTGCGTACCTACAAAGACGGCAGTATAAAGTCACATCGTCCATCTTTCGCCTTGCGTCTGCCTCCATGGACGACGTGGGAGGAACCCCTAAGCACGTCGCGTGTTCCATGTTGCTCACTACTACAAGTGCGGCAGACGTGGCCCATGGTGCATCGCTCAAACTCACTGATGTAGCAAACCACGACGGTATGGGGTCCTTTGCCTCTATTTGCCTGAAACCAGCGTTCGTCGCTAACCGCGTACGACGGTTGCGCGCTCGTCTCAAGCCATCGACCTTTAGGGGATCACGTGCCTCGTGCAACACCGGCGTCGGTGAGGAATGCTACTTGGTTGATCTTGCCAGTAGTCATATTCTTGTCTCAAAGATTAAGCCATGAATGTGTAAGTATAAATTAATTCAGACTGTGAAACTACGAATGGCTCATTAAATCAGTTATAGTTTGTTTGATGGTATCTATTACTCGGATAACCATAATAATTCTAGAGCTAATACGTGGAACAAACCCCGACTTCTGGAAGGGATGCATTTATTAGATAAAAAGTCGACGCAGGCTCTACCCTTTGCTGCGATGATTCATGATAACTCGACGGATCGCACGACCCTTGTGCCAGTGACGCATCAATAAAAATTTTGCCCTATCAGCTTTCGATGGTATGATAGTGGCCTACCATGGTGGTGACGGGTGAAGGAGAATTAGGGTTCGATTCTAGAGAGGAAGCCTGAGAAACAGCTACCACATCCAAGGAAGGCAGCAGGGGCGCAAATTACCCAATCCTGACAAGGGGAGGTAGTCACAATAAATAATAATACCGGGCTCAATGAGTCTGGTAATTGGAATGAGTACAATCTAAATCCCTTAACGAGGATCCATTGGAGGGCAAGTCTAGTGCTAGCAGTCGCAGTAATACCAACTCCAATAGCGTATATTTAAGTTGTTGTAGTTAAAAAGCTCGTAGTTGGACTTTGGGATGGGTCGGCCGGTCCGCCTCAGGTGTACACCGGTCGTCTCGTCCCTTCTACCGGCGATGCACTCCTGACCTTAACTAGCTAGGTCGTGCCTCCGGCGCTGTTACTTTGAAGAAATTAGAGTGCTCAAAGCAAGCCTACACTCTGTATACATAAGCATGGGAGAACATTATATGATTTCGATCCTATTGAGTTGGCCTTCGGGATCGGAGTAATGATTAAAAGGGACAGTCGGTGGCATTCGTATTTCACAGTCAGAGGTAAAATTCTTGGATTTATGAAAGACGAACAACTGTGAAAGCATTTGCTAAGGATGTTTTCATTAATCAAGAACAAAAGTTGGGGGCTCGAAGACGATCAGATACTGTCCTAGTCTCAACCATAAACAATGCCGACTAGGGATCGGCGGACTTTGCTTTTAGGACTCCGCCGGCACCTTATGAGAAATCAAAGTTTTTGGGTTCCGGGGGGAGTATGGTCACAAGGCTGAAACTTAAAGGAATTGACGGAAGGGCACCACCAGGAGTGGAGCCTGCGGCTTAATTTAACTCAACACGAGGAAACTTACCAGGTCCAAACATAGTAAGGATTGACAGACTAAGAGCTCTTTCTTGATTCTATGGGTGGTGGTGCATGGTCGTTCTTAGTTGGTGGAGCGATTTATCTGGTTAATTCAGTTAACAAATGAGACCTCAGCCTACTAACTAGCTATGCGAAGGTATCCCTCTGCAGCTAGCTTCTTAGAGGGACTATGGCCTTTTAGTCCGCGAAAGTTTGAGGCAATAACAGGTCTGTGATACCCTTAGATATTCTGGGCTGCACGTGTGCTACACTGATGTATTCAACGAGTCTATTGACTTGGCCGACAGGACCGAGTAATCTTTGAAATTTCATTGTGATGGGGATAGATCATTACAATTGTTGGTCTTGAATGAGGAATTCCTAGTAAGCGCGAGTCATCAGCACGTGTTGACTACGTCCCTGCCCTTTGGACACACCGCCCGTCGCTCCTACCAATTGAATGATCCGGTGAAGTGTTCGGATCGCGGCGACATGGGTGGTTCGCTGCCCGAGACATCGCAAGAAGTCCACTGAACCTTATCATTTAGGTGAACCTGCGAAAGGATCATTGTCATAACAATCTTTTCGTAGGTGAACATGCGGAAGGATCATTGTCGAACCCTGCGAAGGTAGAACGACATGTGAACCCGTTTAAACGATGCGGGGCTGACGCGGGAGAGACAGCTCATCCCCAGCCCGTGTGTCGGTCCCGAGTCGGGGCGAACGCCCCTCAAACAACGAACCAAAGCGCATAATGCGCCAAGGAAAATGAAAAATGTTGGCCAGCCTATCGCTGCCCCATCCGCGGTGTGTCGGGTTAGGCCTCGGTCCCTTACGAAACGAAAATGACTCTCAGCAATAGATATCTTGGCTCTCACATTGATGAAGAACGTAGCAAAATGCGATACTTGGTGTGAATTACAGAATCCGGTGAACCATCGAGTCTTTGAACGCAAGTTGTGCCCGAAGCCATCAGGCTGAGGGCACGTCTGCCTGGGTGTCACGCATCGCGTCGCCCCCTCTACCCCGAGCCCTAACACTAGGGCGTCGGGTCCGTGCGTGGGGACGGATTTTGGCCTCCAGTGTCTCGAGGTGTGGTTGGCCGAAATACTAGTCCGGTGTGACGGACGTCGTGACAAGTAGTGGTTGGTGCATTCAACTAGCAAGTTGTCGTGCGTCGTCCTGTTGCGCATGCGGGACTGAAGATAGACCCTCCAGCACCGTGCACTACGATCGCAACCCCAAGGCAGGCAAGATTACCCACTGAGTTTAAGCATATCAATAAGCGGAGGAAAAAAAATTACAAGGATTCCCTTAGTAACGGCGAGCGAACTTGGAACAACCCAGCTTAAGAATCGAGCGGCTCCGCCGTCTGAATTGTAGTCTGGAGAAACGTCCTCAGCAGCGGACCGGGCCCAAGTCCCCCGGAAAGGGGTGCCAGAAAGGGTGAGAGCCCCGTCGTGCCCGGACCCTATTACACCACGAGGCTCTGTCGGCCAGTCGAGTTGTTTGGGAATGCAGCCCTAAGCAGGAGGTAAATTCTGTCCAAGGCTAAATACGGGCGAGAGATCGATAGCGAACAAGAACCTCAAGGGAAAGGTGAAAAGGACTATGAAAAGAGAGTCAAAGAGTGCTTGAAATTGTCGAGGGAGAAGTGGATGGGGGCCGGCAATGCGCCTTAGTCGTATGCGAAATGGCGAGAGCCGGTCCGCCGATCGGCTCGGGGCGCGGACCAACGCGGATTGGGACGGCGGCCAAAGCCCGGGCAGTAGATATGCCCGCAGAACACCTTCGCATCGATTGTGGTAGGGCAGCGCGCACCTTCGGCATGCTTTGGCATCTGCTAGCTCCCGGTGCTGGCCTGAGGGCTCCCCATTCGACCCGTCTTGAAACACGGACCAAGGAGTCTGACATGTGTACGAGTCAACATGTGCGTAAACCTGCAAGGTGCAAGGAAGCTGATTGGCGGGATGCCCCCCGGGGGATGCACTACCGACCGACCTTGATCTTCTAAGAAGGGTTCGAGTGCGAGCATACCTGTCAGGACCCGAAAGATGGTGAACTATGCCTGAGCGGGACGAAGCTAGAGGAAACTCTAATGGAGGCCCGCAGCAATACTGACGTGCAAATCGTTCGTCTGACTTGAGTATAGGGGCGAAAGACTAATCGAACCATCTAGTAGCTGGTTCCCTCTGAAGTTTCCCTCAAGATAGCTGGAGCTCGCATACGAGTTCTATCGGGTAAAGCCAATGATTAGAGGCATCGGGGGCGCAACGCCCTCAACCTGTACTCAAACTTTAAATAGGTAGAACGGTGTGGCTACTTCATTGAGCCACGCCACGGAATCAAGAGCTCCAAGTGTGCCATTTTTGGTAAGCAGAACTAGCAATGCGGGATGAACCGGAAGCTGAGTTACAATGCCCAACTACGCGTTAACCTAGATCCCACAGAAGGTGTTGGTCGATTAAGACAGCAAGACGATGGTCATGGAAGTCAAAATCTGCTAAGTAATGTATAACAACTCACCTGCCGAATCAACTAGCCCCAAAAATGGATGGGGCTTAAGCGCGCGACCTATACCCGACCGTCGGGGCAAGTGCCAGGCTCTGATGAATAGGAGGGCACAGCGGTTACCGTAAAACCCAGGGCGCAAGCTCGGGCGGAGTGGCTGTCGGTGCAGATCTTGGTGGCAGTAGCAAATATTAAAATGAGAACTTTGAAAGCCGAAAAGGGGAAAGGTTCCATGTGAACGGCACTTGGACATGGGTTAGTCGATCCTAAGGGTCGGGGGAAGCCTAGACAGATAGCGCGTTCCGTGCATGCACCGAAAGGGAATCAGGTTAAAATTCCTAAATCGGGACGTGGCGGTTGACGACAACATTAGGGAGTCTAGAGACGTCAGTGCTGGCCTTGGGAAGATTTATCTTTTCTGTTTAACAGCCTACCTACCCAGGAAGCGGCTCAGTCGGAGGTAGGGTCCAGCGGCTGGAAGAGCACCGCACGTCGCGCGGTATCCGATGCGCCCCCGGCGGCCCTCGAAAATCTGGAGGACCAAGTGTCGTCCACGCTCGGTCGTACTCATAACCGCCTCAGGTTTCCAAGGTGAACAACCTTTGGTCGATGGAACAATGTAGGCAAAGGAAGTCGGCAAAATGGATCCGTAACTTTAGGAAAATGATTGGATCTGACGGTTGGGCACAGGGGGTCCCAGTCTCGAACCCGTCGGCTATCGATGGACTACTTGAGCTGCTCTCGTAGTAAGAGCGGGTCGTCGCATGCTGGCCGGTGGACGGACTGGCAACGACTCCCTCAGGGGCCTTCCTAGGCGTCGAATAGCTAGCTCAGAACTAGTACGGACAAGGGCAATCCGACTGTTTAATTAAAACAAAGCATTGCGATGGTCCCTGCGGATGCTCACACAACGTGATTTTTGCCTAGTGCTCTAAATGTCAAAGTGAATAAATTCAACCAAGCGCGGGTAAACAGCGGGAGTAACTATGACTCTCTTAAGGTAGCCAAGTGCCTCGTCATCTAATTAGCGACGCACATGAATGGATTAACAGGATTCCCACTGTCCCTGTCTTCTATCCAGCAAAACCACAGCCAAGGGAACAGGCTTGGTAGAATCAGTGGGGAAAGAAGACCCTGTTGAGCTTGACTCTAGTCTGACTTTGTGAAATGACTTGAGATGTGTAGGATAAGTGGGAGCCGAAAGGCAAAAGTGAAATACCACTACTTTTAACGTTATTTTACTTATTTCGTGAATCGGAGGCGGGGCACTGCCCCTCTTTTTGGACCCAAGGCTCACTCTGGGGGCCAATCAGGGCGGAAGACATTGTCAAGTGGGGAGTTTGGTTGAGGCGGCAGATCTGTTAAAAGATAACGCAGGTATCCTAAGATGAGCTCAACGAGAATAAGAATCTCGTGTGGAACAGAAGGGTAAAAGCTCATTTGATTCTAATTTCCAGTATGAATACGAACCGTGAAAGCGTGGCCTAACAATCCGTTAGACCTTTGAAATTTGAAGCTGGAGGTGTCAAAAAAGTTACCACAGGGATAATTGGCTTGTGGCAACCAAGCGTTCATAGCGACGTTGCTTTTTGATCCTTCGATGTCGGTTCTTCCTATCATTGTGAAGCAGAATTCACCAAGTCCTGGATTGTTCACCCACCAATTGGGAACGTGAGCTGGGTTTATACCGTCGTTAGATAGGTTAGTTTTACCCTACTGATGATAGTGTCGCAATAGTAATTCAACCTAGTACGAGGGGAACGGTTGATTTGCACAATTGGTCATTGCGCTTGGTTGAAAAGCCAGTGGCGCGAAGCTACCGTGCGTTGGATTATGACTGAACACCTCTAAGTCAGAATCCGGGCTAGAAGTAACGAGCTCGCCCGTCACTCATTGACCGACCAGTAGTAGGGGACTCCGGTCCCTAAGGGCACGTGTTGTTGGCCAAGCCATCGAGACAGAAGCGTCATGCTGGCCGCCTTGAAGTACAATTCCCATCGAACGATGGGCAAAATCCTTTGCAGACGACTTAAATACGCGACGGGGTATTGTAAGTGGCAGAGTGGCCTTGCTGCCACGATCTACTGAGATTCAGCCCTTTGTCGCTCAGATTCGTCCCTCCCCCCTCCTCGCCTATCTTCGCCCTATCCGCAATCCAATGCCATCCCATCCCATCAACCAATACTATTTTCCCTAAACGGGCCAAAAGGTTCGACGCCCAATGCCGCATAATTCAAGATACAATATTCACCCCGGCGGAACAAAGATGTATCGGGATTTGAAGCAACACTATTGGTAGAATAACATGAAGAGAGGGATCGCAGAGTTTGTGGCACGGTGTTTGACTTGCCAGAGAGTCAAAGCGGAACATCAACGACTAGCAGGTTTACTTCAGCCATTGGAGATTCCCTAATGGAAATGGGAACATATAACTATGGACTTTGTTATGGACTTGCCCAGGTCAAAAAAGGGTCATGACGCCGTTTGGGTCATAGTGGATATATTGACCAAGTCAGCGCACTTCTTACCGATGAACAAGGAGGATAGTCCTGAGATATTGGGAGATACTGTGCCCAATTCCGAATAATGTTAGCCCAAATTAGTTTGCCACGCTTGCTGTGTGCATAAGTGCCGCCGCAAGTGTCGTGGGGTTTCTTGGCAAAGATGATGCCCAATTATGCCCAAGTGCTAAGTGCTATACCCAAGGATGCCCAAGTGCTAAGTTCTATATTGAAGTGATATGCCCAATGATGCCCAAGTGTCGACGTCATAAGTTTTAAGTGTCGACGTGCGAATGCCAAAAGTGCTATACCCAAGTGCTATGTGCTATGTCCAATGGTGCCCAAGTGCTATGTGCTATGTCCAATGGTGCCCAAGTGCTATGTGCTATGCCCAATGATGCCCAAGTGCTAGGTGCTATGCCAATTGATGCCCAAGTGCTATGTGTTATGCCCATTAATGCGCAAGTGCTATGTGCACCCAAGCTCTACGCCCAAGTGCTATGTACACCCAAGTGTTATTCCAAATAATGCCGAAGTGCTATGTGCTACGCCCAAGTGATAACGAGTCCACTGCCGGTCGGCCCCGTGCATCGCCTCGAGTGCCTAAGTGTTACACAGCTAATATTTGCATCGTAAGAGATGGAAAATAATTTGAATTCGACCTTGTGTGCTGCCGGCCCGCCAAGGTGCCTAATGTTCTTCCCTCAGCATTAACGGTGACTGAGGTTATGTTGGCCCTTTCTTCAGCACGGTTGGGCACGTTGGTGAACGATTGCGGAATGACTGCCCACGGTGTTGCACGACAGCGTGCAATTGAGCCTTGGACGGGGCACGTACTTGGGGCCTCGGATAGGGCATGCACTTGGCCTCGGATGAGCTACAGCTTGGCATGCAGTTGGGGCACGGCTTGGCAAGGTTGTCGCGCAGTGGGGTCGCACATCAGGCATGATGGGGTAAGTACTTGAGCGATGATGTCGCATGATGGTGCGCGCATGCCGCACGAAATTTCGTGCATAGGACGCCCATGTCGCACTAAAGTGTGCGCATGAGGAGCCCATGCTGCACGTTGGTGCGCGCATGCCACGCAATGGTGCTCGCATATGGCCCATATACCAAACGAAGGTGCACGTATGGGGCACCCATGCCGCACGATGGTATGGTACGCGCATGTCGCCCGTATGCCGCATGAAGGTGCGCGAATGGGGCGGCCATGCCGCATGAAGGTACACACATAGGGCGCGCATGCCGCATAATGATGCACGCATGTGACCCATATGCTGAACGAAAGTGAGCGCATAGGGCGCCCATGCCGCACGATGGTGCGCTGATGGGGCACCTATGCCGCATGATGGTGTACGCATATGGCGCCCATGTCGCACGATAGTGGGCGCATGATCCTCGAAGGTGTGCGCATATGGCGCGCGCATAGCACCATGGTGCGCGCATGGGATACTAAGGTGCGCACATTGGGCATCCATGCCACACGATGGTGCGCATATGTGGCCCGCATGCAGCACAAAGGTACGAGCATGGGGCGCCCATGCTGTACGATGGTGCTCACATCGGGCGCGCATGCCATACGATTGTGCGCGCATGTGGCCTGCATGCCGCACGAAGTTGCACGCATAGGGTGCCCATGCCGCACAATGGTGCATGCATGCCGCACGAAGGTGCACGCATGGGGAGCCAATGCAGCACGATGGTGCTCGCAACTGGCGCGCATGCTGACGATGGTGAGCGTATGTGGACCGCAAGCGGCACGAAGGTGCACGCACGGGGCGCCCATGCTGTACGTTGGTGTGCGCATCCTGTGAGTATGCCGCACAATGGTGCGCGCATGTGGCCTGCATGCGGCACGAAGGTGCGCGCATAGGGCGCACATGCCGCACGAAGTTGCGCACATGAGGCGCGCATACTGCACGATGGTGCGCTCAAATGGGGCACGCGGGGCACTGTTGGGGCACGACTAGGGCATTGTTGGGGCACGACTAGGGCACTATAGGGGTACGCTTAGGGGACGATGGGGGATGTTGGGGATTGCTTTGGCGCTACTAGGGGACATTGGGCGCGACGGGCAATGTTAAGCATTTGTGGGTATTGGGCAAGCGGAATGTATTATGACACAAATGTGGACATTGATGTCCTTTAACAAGTGGTTTCCGAATCTATGAAGTGGTCTTAACATTTCCCTTGTCCAAATAACAGTTCTTCACATTTGTGAGGTGAATTAGAATAATCAGGTTCCTAATCCTTCCCAAAAAAATTTTAATGCCAAATATCATGTAAACAAATTAATTAATGAATTAATATAAATTTTCCTACATTTTTTTAGTATTTTTTCTGATTTTTCCCTATTTTCGTAATTTTTAAATATTAAAAATTAATTTTCTGAAAAAAAATATTTTTGAATATCACTTAAAAAATTAATGTATGAATTAATATAATTTTTTCTGAATTTTCTGCTATTTTTTCTGATTTTCCCTATTTTTCGCAATTATTAAATATTAAAAAATATTTTTTCAAAAAAATAATCTTGAAGCATTTGGATATCATATGCTAGCAATAAGAAGCAAGTTGGGCACGAAGATCATGCCTTATGGGGCCTTTTATACTGTAAAACACCCATTATGAATCTCAGGCAAATTGTACGCTACTGTTGTCACTTGGGTTTTTGCATCAAAATGTACTATAGGGGGGTATGTGGTATCAAGCCCCCAGGTCGAAGTCCATGCGGAGGGAGGTTGTGGGCACTTCGTGGCACATTGTGGGCTATATCGTGGGCTATATTGTGGGCGGGAATGCCTACCGAGTGAATCACGCTGAGGTATTGGATTGCATACCCGTGCGTTGGGGCCTTGCCACCAGCGTCCCGCGTCCCCCGGCATGTCCCTCAGCGCGATACCAAGATGACTAAAGAAGAACATGGTGGCTTTCCTAGCCCCTCATTATCCATCTTGGTACCGCAACACCGTCGACGTCATTGGGATGGCTAATGAGGGGGCGAGTGGTTGCCCAAGCACAAAACTAGCCATCCCCGTGCCGCAGGCTAGGTACACATTGGGGGATATTCCTGTCCACTAACGTATCGTTGGGCCTGCACGATATGGGGTCGCTTAATTTAATGCGGTAGACGTGGCCCATGGTGTATCGCTTGATCTCTCGGATGCAGCACACCATGACGGTATAGGGTCATTTGCCTCTCTTTGCCTGAAACCAACGTTGTCTTTAACCATGTACGACGGTCGCGCGCTCGTCTCGAGCCGTCGACCCTTAGGGGACGACGTGCCGCGTGCGATGCAGGCGTCGGTGAGGAATGCTACCTGATTGATCCTGCCAGTAGTCATATGCTTGTCTCAAAGTTAAGCCATGCATGTGTAAGTCTGAACTAATTCAGACTGTGAAACTGCGAATGGCTCATTAAATCAGTTATAGTTTGTTTGATGGTATCTACTACTCGAATAACCGTAGTAATTCTAGAGCTAATACGTGCAACAAACCCCGACTTCTGGAAGGGATGTATTTATCATATTAAAGGTCGATGCGGGCTCTGCTCGTTGCTGTGATAATTCATTATAACTCGACAGATCGCACGGCCCTCGTGCCGGAGAAGCATCATTCAAATTTCTGCCCTATCAACTTTCGATAGTAGGATAGTGGCTTACCATGGTGGTGACGGGTGACGGAGAATTAGTGTTCGATTCCGAAGAGGGAGCCTGAGAAATGGCTACCACATCCAAGGAAGGCAGTAGGCGTGCAAATTACCCAATCTTGACACGGGGAGGTAGTAACAATAAATAACAATACCGGGCTCAAAGAGTTTGGTAATTGGAATGAGTACAATCTAAATCCCTTAACGAGGATCCATTGGAGGGAAAGTCTGGTGGCAGCCGCCGCAGTAATTCCAGCTCTAATAGCGCATATTTAAGTTGTTGAAGTTAAAAAGCTCGTAGTTAGACTTTGGGATGGGTCGGCCGGTCCGCCTCAGGTGTTCACCGGTCGTCTCATCCCTTCTGTTGGCGATGCACTCCTGGCCTTAACTGGCCGGGTCGTGCCTCCGGCGCTGTTACTTTGAAAAAATTAGAGTGCTCAAAGCAAGCCTACGCTCTGTATACATTAGCATAGGATAACATTATTGGATTTCGATCCTATTGTGTTGGCCTTCGGGATCGGAGTAATGATTAACAGGGACAGTCGAGGGCATTCGTATTTCATAGTCAGAGGTGAAATTCTTCGATTTATGAAAGACGACCAATTGTGAAAACATTTGCCAATGATGTTTTCATTAATCAAGAACGAAAGTTGGGGGCTCGAAGACGATTAGATATCGTCCTAGTCTCAACCATAAACAATGCCAACCAGGTATTGGTGGATGTTACTTTTTGGACTCCGCCGTTACCTTATGAGAAATCAAAGTTTTTGGGTTCCGGGGGGAGTATGGTCGCAAGGCTGAAACTTAAAGGAATTGACGAAAGGGCACCACCAGGAGTTAAGCCTGCGGCTTAATTTGACTCAACACAGGGCAACTTACCAGGTCCAGATATAGTAAGGATTGATAGACTGAGAGCTTTTTCTTGATTTTATGGGTGGTGGTGCATGGCCATTCTTAGTTGGTGTAGCGATTTATCTGGTTAATTTTGTTAACGAACGAGACCTCAACCTGCTAACTAGCTATGCGAAGGTATACCTCCGCAGCTAGCTTCTTAGAGGGACTATGACATTTTAGGCCTCAGAAGTTTGAGGCAATAACAGGTTTGTAATGCCCTTAGATGTTCTGGTCCGCACGCACGCTACACTGATGTATTCAACAAGTCTATAGCCTTGGCCGACAAGCCCGGGTAATCTTTGAAATTTTATCGTGATGGGATAGATCATTGCAATTGTTGTCCTTGAACGAGGAATTCCTAGTAAGCGCGAGTCATCAGCTCGCGTTGGCTACGTCCTTGCCCTTTGTACACATTGCCCGTCGTTCCTACTGATTGAATGATCCGGTGAAGTGTTAAGATCGCGGCGACGTGGGCGGTTCGCTGGCCGTGACGTTACGATAAGTCCGCTGAACCTTATCATTTAGAGGAAGGAAAAGTCGTAACAAGGTTTCCGTAGGTGAACCTGCGGAAGGATCATTGTCGAGCCCTGTGAAGGTTAAACGACATGTGAACCCGTTTAAACGATGCCGGGCCGACACTGGGGAAGCGGCTTATCCCCAGCCCGCGTGTCGGGGTGAACGCCTCTCAAACAACTAACCCTGGCACGGAATACGGAAAGGAAAATGAAAAATGGGGGCCAGCCTATCCCTGCCCCATCCGCGGTGTGCCGGGTTAGGCCTCGGTCCCTTACGAAACAAAAATGACTCTCAGCAACGGATATCTCGGTTCTCGCATCGATGAAGAACGTAGCGAAATGTGATACTTGGTATGAATTGCAGAATCCCATGAACCATTGAGTCTTTGAAAGCAAGTTGTGCCCAAAGCCGTCAGGTCGAGGGCACGTTTGCCAGGGCATCACGTATCACGTCGCCCCCTCTACCCCGAGCCCTAACGCTAGGTCACCGGGTCCGTGCGTAAGGGCGGATTGTGGCCTCCCGTGTCTCGAGGCGCGGTTGGCTGAAATTCTAGTCCGGCATGAGTGATGTAACGACAAGTGGTGATTGGTCCATTCAACTCTCGAGTTGTCGTGCGTCGTCCTGTCGTGCATGCGGGACTGAAGATAGACCCTCCAGCGCCGTGCTCTACGACTATAACCCCAGGTCAGGCAGGGTTTCCTGCTGAGTTTAAGCATATCAATAAACGGAGGAAAAGAAACTTACAATGATTCCCTTAGTAACGGCGAGCGAACCGGGAACAAACAGCTTGAGAATCGGGCGGCTCCGCCGTCCGATTTGCAGTATGGAGAAATGTCTTGAGCGGTGGACTAGGCCCAAGTCCCCTGGAAAAGGGCACTAGAGAAGGTGAGAGCCCCGTCATACCTGGACCCTATCGCACTATGAGGCGCTGTCGGCGAGTCGGTTTGTTTGGGAATGCAGCCCTAAGCGAACATTAAATTCCGTCCAAGGTTAAATACGGGCGAGAGACCGATAGCGAACAAGTACCGCGAGGGAAAAATGAAAAGGACTTTGAAAAGAGAGTCAAAGAGTGCTTCAAATTGTCAGGAGGGAAGCGGATGGGGGCCGGCGATGCACCCCGGGCGTATGCAAAACAGCGAGAGTTAGTCCACCAATCAGCTCGGGGTGCGGACCTACGCGGATTTGGGCAGCGGCCAAAGCCCGGGTAGTAGATATGCCCGCGGAACACCGTCGCCTCAATCGTGGCTGGGTAGCATGCGCCTTCGGCATGCTTCGGCATTTGCGCACTCTCGGTGCTAGCCTGCGGGCTCCCCATTCGACCCGTCTTGAAACACGAACCAAGGAGTCTGACATGTGTGCGAGTCAACTGGTACATAAACCCGCAAGGTGCGAGGAAGCTGATTGGCGGTATCCCTCCCCGGGGGTGCACCGCCAACCAACCTTGATCTTCTAAGAAGGATTCGAATGCGAGCATACCTATCGGGACCCGAAAGATGGCGAACTATGCCTGAGCGGGCGAAGCCAGAGGAAACTCTGGTGGAGGCTCGCAGCGATACTGATGTGCAAATCGTTCATATGACTTGGGTATAGGGGAGGAAGACTAATCGAACCATCTAGTAGCTAGTTCCCTCTAAAGTTTCCCTCAGGATAGCTGGAGCTCGCGTGCGAGTTCTATCGGGTAATGCCAATGATTACAGGCATCAGAGGCGCAATGCCCTCGACCTATTCTAAAATTTTAAATAGGTAGGACGGCGCGGCTGCTTCGTTGAGCCGCAGCATAGAATCAAGAGCTCCAAGTGGGCCATTTTTGGTAAGCAGAACTGGTGATGCGGGATGAGCCGAAAGCCAAGTTACGGTGCCCAACTGCGCGCTAACCTAGATTCTACAAAGGTGTTGGTCGATTAAGACAGCAGGACGGTGGTCATAGAAGTTGAAATCCGCTAAGGAGTATGTAACAACTCACCTGCCGAATCAACTAGCCCCAAAAATGGATGTGCACTTAAGCACGCGACCTATACCGGGCAGTCGGGGGAAGAGCCAGGCCTCGATGAGTAGAAGGGCACAGCGGTAGCCGCAAAACCCAGGGCGCGAGCTCGGGCAGAGTGGCTGTTGGTGCAGATCTTGGTAGTAGTAGCAAATATTCAAATGAGAACTTTGAAGGCCGAAGAAGGGAAAGGTTCCATGTGAACGACACTTGTACATGGGTTAATCGATCCTAAGGGTCTGGGGAAGCCTAACAGATAGCGCGTTCTGCGCGTGCACTGAAAGGGAATCGAGTTAAAATTCCTGAACCGGGACGTGGCGGTTGACGGCAATGTTAAGGAGTCTGGAGACGTCGGCGGGGGTCTCGGGAAGAGTTATCTTTTCTGTTTAACAGTCTACCCACCTTGGAAATATCTCAGCCGGAGGTAGGGTCCAGCGGCTGGAAGAGCACCGTACCTTGCGCGGTGTCCTGTGCACCCCCGGTGGCCCTTGAAGATTCAGAGGACCGAGTGCCGTCCACACCCGGTCGTACTCATAACCGCATCAGGTCTCCAAGGTGAACAACCTCTGGTCGATGGACCATATGTAGGCAAGAGATATAGGCAAAATGGATCTGTAACTTCGGGAAAAGGATTGGCTCTGAGGGCTGGGCACGGGGGTCCCAATCCCGAACCCGTCGGCTGTCGACGGACTGTTCAAGCTGCTCCTACTGTGAGAGCAGGTCGTCGCGTGCCGGCCGGGGGACGAACGGGGAACGACTCCCTCGGGGGCCTTCCACGGGGGTCGAACAGCCAGCTCAAAACTGGTACAAAAAAAGGGAATCTGACTGTTTAATTAAAACAAAGCAGTGCGATGGTCCCTGCGGATGCTCACGCAATATGATTTCTGCCCAATGCTCTGAATGTCAAAGTGAAGAAATTCAACCAAGCGCAGGTAAACGGCGGGAGTAACTATGACTCTCTTAAGGTAGCCAAATGCTTCATCATCTAATTAGTGATGCGCATGAAAGGATTAACGAGATTCCCACTTTCCCTGTCTACTATCCAGCGAAACCACAACCAAGGGAACAGGCATGGCAAAATCAGCGGGGAAAGAAGACCCTGTTGAGCTTGACTCTAGTCCGACTTTGTGAAATGACTTGAGAGGTGTAGGATAAGTGGGTGCCAGAAGGCGAAAGTGAAATACCACTACTTTTAACGTTATTTTACTTATTCCGTGAATCGGAGGTAGGGCACTGCCCATCTTTTTGGACCCAAGGCTTGCACTACGGGCCGATCTTGGCGGAAGACATTATCAGGTGGGATGTTTTGCTAGGGCAGCACATCTGTTAAAAGATAACACAGGTGTCCTACGATGAGCTCAACGAGAACATAAATCTCATGTGGAACAGAAGGGTAAAAGCTCATTTGATTCTGATTTCCAGTACGAATACGAACCGTGAAAGTGTGGCCTAAAGATCTTTTAGACCTTCAGAATTTGAAGCTAGAGGTGCCAAAAAAGTTACCACATGGATAACTGGCTTGTGGCAGCCAAGCGTTCATAGCGACGTTGCTTTTCGATCCTTCGATGTCGGCTCTTCCTATCATTATGAAGCAGAATTCAGCAAGTGTTGGATTTTTCACCCACCAATAGGGAACATGAGCTGGGTTTAGACCGTCGTGAGATAGGTTAGTTTTACCCTACTGATGACAGTGCCGCAATAGTAATTCAACCTAGTACGAGAGGAACCGTTGATTCGCACAAATGGTCATCGCGCTTGGTTGAAAAGCCAGTGGCGCGAAGCTACCGTGTGCTGGATTATGACTGAACGCCTCTAAGTCAGAATTCGGGCTAAAAGCAACGTGCTCGCCTGCCACCCGTTCAGCGAACAATAATAGGGCCTCCGGTCCCCAAGTGCACGTGTCGTTGGCCAAGCCGTCGCGACGGAAGCGTCGCGCCTGCCGCCTTGAAGTACAATTCCCGTCGAGCGGCGAGCAGAATCCTTTGCAGATTGCTTAAATACATGACGGGGTATTGTAAGTGGAAGAGTGGCCTTGTTGCCACAATCCACTGAGTTTCAGCCCTTGTTGCTCTGATTTGTCCCTCCCTCCTCCTCGCCTATCTTTGCCCCATCCACAATCTAATCCCCTCCCATCCCATCAACCAATACTATTTCTCCCAAATGGGCCAAGAGGTTCGACGCCCAATGCGGCTCCCCAAGTGTATCTCCAAGTGCCTAAGTAAGTCATAAGTTGTAACCTAAGTGTCGACGCACGAATGCCCAAGTGTTGCCAAGTGCTATGCACCCAAGTCCGAATAACATTAGCCCAAGTTAGTTTGCCACACTCACAGTGTGCATAAGTGCCACCGCAAGTGTCGTAGGGTTTTGAGGCAACGATGATGCCCAATTATGCCCAAGTGCTAAGTGATATGCCCAAGGATGCCCAAGTGCTAAGTGTTGTACCCAAGTGATATGCCAAATGATGCCCAAGTTTCGACGTCATAAGTTTTAAGTGTCGACGCGCAAATGCCCAAAGTGCTATACCCAAGTGCTATGTGCTATGCCCAATGATGCCCAAGTGCTATGTGCTATGCCCATTGTTGTCCAAGTGCTATGTGCTATGCCCATTGATGCCCAAGTACTATGTACACCAAAGCTCTATGCCCAAGTGCTATGTCCACCCAAGTGCTATGCCCAATAATGCCTAAGTGTTATGTGTTATGCCCAGGTGCTAACGGGCCCACTGCCGGTCAACCCCATGCATCGCCTTGAGTGCCCAATTGTTAGACAGCCTATGCTTGCTTCGTAAGAGATGGCAAAAAATTTGAATCCGACCTTGTGTGTTGCTGGCCCGCTGAGGTGCCTAACGTTCTTCGCTCAGCATTAACGGTGACTGAGGTTATGTTGCCCCTTTCTTCGGTATGCATGGGCACGTTGGTGAATAGTTGCAGCACGACTGCCCACAATGTTGCACGTCGGCGCACCGTTGGGCCTTGGATGGGACACATACTTAGGGCCTCGGATGGGGCACACACTTGGCCTCGGATGAGCTACAACTTGGCACGCAGTTGCGGCACGGCTTGGCAAGGTTATCGCGTACTGGGGTTGCGCATCGGGCACGATGGTGCAAGCACTTGGGCGACGATGCCGCACGAAAGTGAGCATATAGGGCCCCCATACAGCACGAAGGTATGCGCATGGGGCGCCAGTGCCTCAAGATAGTGCGCCCGTATCGCAAGATGATGCACGCATGTGGCCCGCATGCTGCATGAAGGTGCACACATGAGGTGCCCATGCCGCACGATGGTACGCGCATGTGGCATGAATGCCTCACAAAGGTGTGTGCATAGGACGGCACGCCACATGACGGTGCGCGCATGAGGCGCGCATGCCGCACGATGATGCACGCATGTGTCCCACATTCTGCACGAAGGTGTGCGTATGGGGCACCCATGCCGCACGATGGTGTGCGCATGAGGTGCCCATGCCGCACGATGGCGGGTGTATGCCGCTCGAAGGTGCGCGCATGGGGTGCCCATGTCGTACGAAGGTGCGTGCATGGGATGCGCATGCCGTACGATGGTGTGCGCATACCGTATGAAGGTGCGCGCATGGGGCTCCCATGCAGCACGATGGTGCTCGCATCGGGCGTGCATATCACAGGATGGTGCGCGCATATGGTCGCATGCAGCATGAAAGTGCGCGCATGGGGCGCCCATGTGGCACGATAGTGCGCGCATGGGGCGCCCATGCTGCACGATAGTGTGCATCGGCTGCTCATGCCGCATGATGGTGCTCGTATGTGGCCTACATGCCGCACGACGGTACGCGCATAGGGTGCTCATGCCGCACGATGGTGCTCGCATTGGGCACACTTGCCGCACGATGGTGCGCGCATGTGGATCGTATGCGGCACGAAGGTGTGTGCATGGGGCGCCCATACCGCACGATGGTGTGTGCATCGTACACACATGCCTCACAATGGTGCGCGCATGTGGCCCGCATGCGACACGAAGGTTCGCGCATGGGGCGCTCGTGCCGCACGAGGTTGCGCACATAGGGCACGCATACCACACAATGGTGGGTTCAAGTGGTTCGCGTGGGGCACTCAAGGGGCACTGTTGGGGCATGGCTGGGGCACTATAGGGTTACGCTTGGGGAACGATAGGAGATGTTAGGGGACGACTTTGGCATTATTAGGGGAGGTTGGGCACGACGGGCAATGTTAAACATTCGAGGGTATTGGGCATGCGGAATGTATTATGACACAAATGTGGACATTGATGTCCTTTTACAAGTGGTTTCCAAATCTATGAAGTGGTTTTAACATTTCCCTTGTCCGAATAACAGTTCGTCACATTTTTTAGGCGAATTAGATTAATCAGATTCCCAATCCTTCCAAAAAAAAATATAACGTCAATTATCATGTAAACAAATTAATTTATGAAGTAATATAAATTTTTCTAAATTTTCTAGTATTTTTTCTGATTTTTCCCTATTTTTGGTAATTTTTAAATATTAAAAATTAATTTTCCGAAAAAATATTTTTGAATATCATTTAACAAATTAATGTATGACGTAATATTAATTTTTCTGAATTTTTTACTATTTTTTCTGATTTTTCCATATTTTTAGCAATTATTAAATATTAAAAAACATTTTTTTGAAAAAAATAATCTTGAAGCTTTTGGATATCATATGCTATCAATAAGGAGCAAGTTGGGTACGAAGATCATGTCATATGGGCCTTTTATAGTGTAAAACACCCATTATGAATCTCAGGCAAATTGTACGCTATTGATGTCACTTGGGTTTTTGCATCTAAATGTACTACATGGGGGTATGTGGTGTCAAACCCCCTGGTCGAGGTCCATGCAGGGGGACATTGTGGGCACTTCGTGGCATATTGTGGGCTATATCGTGGGCTATATTGTGGCCGAAAATGCCTACCGAGTGAATCACGTCGAGGTATTGCATTGCATATCCGTGCGTTGGGGCTGTGCCACCCCCGCCCCGCATCCCCTGGCATATCCCTCGGCGTGACACCAGGATGGCTAATGAGGAACGTGGTGGTTTCCCTAGCCCCTCATTATCCATCTTGGTGCCGCAACACCGTTGACGTCATTGGGATGGCTAATGAGGGGACGAGTGGTTGCCCAAGAACAAAACTATCCATCCCCGTGCCGCCGGCTAGGTACACATTGGGGGACATTCCTGTCCCCCGACGTGTCATTGGGCCTGCGTGATGCGCAAATCGCCTAGCACACGAAGCCATGGCCGTTGCCGAGTTGATGTGCACGGCCATGGTCTAGTGTCGTTGTGAGGCTCGACCCCGAATAACGTGTCTTACCTCGATTTGCATACCTTAGACCCAAAATTATATGACCGATCTTCGATTACATGCCCTGTCTTGGTTTTTGTGCATGCCTCGTCATACGTGCTTGACCTAGAATTGTGTGCCCTAATCCTCGACTCACGTGCCCTAACTTCAATTTACGAGCAATACCTCAATTTGTGTGCACTGATCTTGAACTGCGTGCCCTAACCTAGGTTTAAAAGTCGTACCTCGATTTACGTGCATTGCATTGAACTACGTGCCTTGCTTTGGTTTACGTGCATTCACCTAGGGTTGTGTGCATTTGTATTGGAATTCGTGCATTTATCTTGAAGTACGTGCCTTACCTCGTAGTTTGTGTCTAACTCGTGATTCGTGTTGCATATTGATTTTTGTGCATGTCTCGTAGTGCATGTCTTACCTCGTAGTGCGTGCCTTAGACCTAGCAAAATGTGCCCGCACGCTAATCAACAAAGAATCCTACACAAAGCACTAGATTATTAAATAATCCTACACAATCCACTAACCAATATTATATTCCTAATTCAAATTCTCTACAAACTCCACTAACAATAAAATAACACTAAACTATTCCTATATTTCCCACTATCTATTATTCTATTCATAATTCAAACTCATCAACAAACATTCCTATATTTTATTCTACCTAGATTCCCTAATTTCCCAACATTCCTATGACAAGTACAAGACACAATGCAACCTAGGATAGACAAATGCATGACAAATACAAGACACAATGCAACCTAGGATAGACAAATGCATGACAATACAAAAAATAATAATAAAAACCTCACCTAAACCCTTCCCTTTCTCGGCCACATTACCATAGCATGCTAACAATTCAAATAATACTCAAAAGATGACAAAAAATCAGATTTTTCAAAGCTCAAGGCCAACACACAAGCACATGCTCACAAACAACTCTTCAAACATTCATTTTTCTCTCAAAACTCTCTCATTTTCTCTCATTTTCGACCATGGCTGCCCCTTGAGAATTCAAGACTCCTAACAACTCTCTAAGACTCTCCTAAGCTCGGCCGTAGAAAGCACAAGCAAGCAACATAGTAAGAAAAGTCACACAAGCTCTCAAACCTCTCATTTTCGGCCTAGGTAAAGTTTTGATGGTTTTCTTCCATTTCTTTTTGTTCTAATCACATGCACACACTAATCATAAGCTAAATAAGCTGGGATTTAAAGGAAATCAAGATACCACTCGGCGAAAGCAAGGAAAGAAGACCTTTTGTGCAATTTCAAGAGCATTTGTGCATTTTCATCCATCAATAGGCTAAGGTGAGGGTTAAACTCTTTTAAAAAGCTTTCAAAACTCACATGCATGCTCTCATATAGCTATATTTACCTCTGTAGTTATTGTATATGTGTGTATATGAGCCTATCTACTCATGCATGGCTTGATAATGGCTAGAAACTTGAAGATATGTAAACACGTTTTTTGCTAGCAGATTACTGACTTTGTAGAACAAAGTACTTTTGGCTTAGTAAAAATTGATAAAAATGCATGAAAATTTGTAGGTCACTCGTCTTGTCAGTTCTGAACATTTTTTGTAGAAATAGGCCAAGACCAATTGTGATTCTAAGACCTCCAAAATGGTCAAATATCGTGATGTGTCTAAATCTGAAAAACTTGGAAATATGAAGTAGGGTTCTGGCAGCTTTCTGACCTTGTGGAACGAAATATATTTCGCCTAGTAAAAAATTTCCAAAATGCATTAAATTTGGTAACCCACTAGATTGGTCAGTTCTGAACACATTTGGAAGAAATAGGCTAAGGCTAAATTTTAGCTTAAAGGCCTCAAAAGTAGCAAATATCGAAATGTGTACGAATCTGAACAGTTTTGTGTAGTCTCACAGTTTTAGCCATAACTCCTAAGTCCGAACTCCAAATGCAGCGATGTTTGTTTCTAAATTTAAAGCACTCATTAAGCTTCAATTTGAAATTTTGTTCACTAAAATTGGAGATTATTTTCCTGGCTAAATGAATGTGAAAAGTCAGACCATTGCAGCAGGGTTTTTGGCATGGTAATATGCTTGAATCATGTTGTATCTTTACTTGTGGTATTGAATGCTTGGAATTGTGGAAATTGGAAGTTGTGTGGGCTGTTTTGGATGGTTGAGGATGTTTAATTAATTGATGCATGGCTTGGGTTTAATTACGTGACAAATTGTGGCTTAATCGCACGTGTAAGCACGAATTGAGACCCTATTAATTATGAAAACTTGTTAAGTGATGATCCTATGGTTAATGTGTTCAATTGTGTGGTTATTAGGCTGCCCAATAAATCTTAAGTATGCTTGAAATGGTTTAAGTGTTACTTGTGGTACTTAGCAAACAAAACCAACCCCGAGCACGGCCTTGTAAGCCCTAATGGCCCCGTAGACTCCCAAGTTCTAAACTATTCATGTGTATCTTATAATTGATGTTGAGAAATGTTAATGGACTGCCCGGAATTGTCCTTATAGCTCTAAACATGATTCCCGATGATTGCATGTTGATAAGTGAACTATTATTGCACCCGATTTTGTGTAAGTGTCGTAGCATGCGTGTATGATCTCAACACTACATATGTGAACTAAAATGAGCTATATGACTTGTTTTATATGATGTTACTTGGCTGTCCGTTAAATGTTCATATGCTTCTAAGTGTTTTACAAAGTGAATTTACATGTCAAAGCATGCCTCGTATGTTTACTTGTCGATATGTTATCATACGTGTATCCAGAGGCAACCTACTTTGTTGACCTCCTAATGTGAATTGTTAAAAGGTATTCTATGGCTTGCTTTGTACATGATTACTTGGCTGCCCATGAAAGTTTAATTGCTCTCAAATTGATATATGAGATGATTATATGTTCTTACAATGCCTTATATGCCAATATGTCAAAATGTGATCATATACTTGCTCGGAGTCAACCTACTTTGTTGACCTCCTAATTTGAAATGTTAAATGACATAAATGGGCATTGCATTTCATTGTGGCATGGTAGCGTTTCACGAATGCCGGGCGGCATAGGGCTTGTCGGTGCTCCCGTGACTACCATGGTCTAATTCCCTCTCCCGCTTGGCATTCCACCCTCGAAGAGTTGAGTCGTAGGATTTCAGGGTACATCTAGAGTATACCCATTTGGAGTGATAAGTGAATGACTGAAGACGGCCGCAACAATTGTTATCGAAATGAACCTGAAAGCAAAAACGCAATGTATCCCTTGAACGACAGGAACTAAGTGCTATACGGGGCAAAGTACTACACCTGAAAGTGGTGGGAGCTACCTCTTGAGCCCGTAGGAGCCACCTCTAGAGTCCTGTACGTATCAAAATGTATCCTTTCTACTATGTGTTTAAGTACTCTCGCTTGGTTCCTAGAGGACCTCGGGGAGGAAAGACGGGTAAATGTGTTCATTTATATTTATGTTATGTTATGAACTTACTTATTTTATATGACATGTTTCCAAAGGAGTTTTCATAAGATTAACTGGTAAAGGATTTCAAAACCTTATCACTTGTTCCCTCCTCGCTGAGTTCATAAGGACTCACCCTCTTTTTGTCACAGGTGAAGCAGATTTGGAATAGGTATCCGAGGAGAATGTGCTTGTTGATGATTCCTTGGAGTGACTACGTGCTTTTGTGCTTTGCCTGAAAGTGGTTGCTATATGAATGCTGTGTTTGTTTGCGAACTCTTTATTTCGTTGATGTAAATGACCCCGCTGTAATTTGGGTCTAATATTGACTTGTACTGATTATAACCGGGAAAACTCTTTATTGGTTGTTTGCTTTCATTATCTTGATTAGTAGTTATCATAGGTGTTTAAACCACTAGGTGAAGAAGCATATAATGAAACTCTATATAATATCACTTAAGTGCTTATGCGTAAGCTAAAGGATAATAAGTACTTGCAAGACAGGAACTGGCAAATAAATGGGACATAGTTATCATGCTAGGCTTGTCAATCAAACGAGACTATCGAGATAAATTAGTAGGCATATCTATTGATAACAAAATAGGAAATTTTAGTTGGAATTGAATCAATGATTACAGGTTTTGAGGCGTTTTAAAAAATAGGCCAAATCAAAGGTCTTAAATACAGCCATTATGCTGTCGGTTTTCTGAAAAAAATTTTGGAGTTCTAGGCCAACGTTAAGCATTAAATCATAACAAAAGGCTAAGAATGTGAAATAGTATAAATGAATTAGGTCATACCCTAGTCTAGCCTCCTTAGATCGGGTTGGGGCGTGACACCTATATTAGAATAGTATCAGAGCTTAGTTTGCTAACTAGGCATTAGTCGGGTTCAACTCTCAGACAATGGGTAGAGCCTTAAGGTAGCTTTGATGTCTTGTCTATATATTTTAATGTGTGTTAATGTGCTTTAATTTCTTTGTGCATTGAATATCATGTGCCTTTGTGGACCATATGTATTCTGTGTCATGCACACCAACATGTTAGTTAGGGGAGTGACAGTCATGGTGATCCAAGCACCGCATGGGCTTGGGTGGCTCTTGGGGGACGGTGAGGGCAAGCGTAATGCGCGAATCACCTAGCACACGTGGTATTGGCTTCCGTTAAGCAACGACGTGAGCGTTGCGATGAGACGATTGCTGATGTTTCAATATCGTGACGATTCAAGCACCATGCGGCCTTGAAACCGTCCCTCAGTGGGTTCTGACGTGCCTGTACGATACGCGAAGCGCTTAGCACACGATGCCATGGTCCTCCCTAAGTCGTAATGCGACAAACGTGGTCTAGTGCCTTGGCAATCCAAGCACCGCGTGGGTAGGAAGATAGTTTGCTTGTCTCGTTCCGTGCATACAGGCGGATAATGAGGGGCATGCGTGATGCGCGAATCGCCTAGCACACGTGGCATTGGCTTTCATTAAGCAACGACGCA
>CM075779.1:38949378-38959378 GCA_037974665.1 Ehretia macrophylla | reverse complement strand
AGTAGGGGCCTCCGATCCCCAAGGGCACGTGTCATTGGCCAAGCCGTCGTACCGGAAGCGTCACGCCGGCCGCCTTGAAGTACAATTCCCATCGAGCGGCGGGCAAAATCCTTTGTAAATGACTTAAATACGCGATGGGGTATTATAAGTGGCAGAGTGGACTCACTACCCCAATGCACTGAGATTCAGTCCTTTGTCGCTCCGATTCGTCCATCCCTTCTCCTCGCCTATCTTCGCCCCATCCGTAATCCAATCTCATCCAATCCCATCAACCAACACTATTTCCCCCAAACCAGCCAAGAGGTTCGACACCCTATGCCGTTCCCCATGTGTGTCTTCAAGTGCCTAAGTAAGTCATAAGTTGTAACCCAAGTGTCGACGCACGAATGCCCAAGTGTTGCCAAGTGTTCTATGCCCAAGTCCGAATAACATTAGCCCAAGTTAGTTTTCCACGCTCTCTGCTTGCATAAGTGCCGCCGCAAGTGTCGTGGGGTTTCGAGGCAACAATGATGCCCAATTATACCCAAGTGCTATGTGATATGCCCAAGGATGCCCAGTGCTAAGTGCTATACCCAAGTGATATGCCCAATGATACCCAAGTGTCGACGTCATAAGTTTTAAGTGTCAACGTGCGAATGCCCAAAGTGCTATACCCAAGTGCTATGTCCTATGCCCAATGATGCCCAAGTGCTATGTGCTATACCCAATGATGCCCAAGTACTATGTGCTATGCCCATTGATGCCCAAGTACTATGTACGTACAAGCTCTATGCCTAAGTGCTATGTGCACCCAAGTGCTACGCCCAATAAAGCCTAAGTGCTATTTGTTATGCCCAAGTGCTAGCGGGCCCACTATCGGCCGACCCCGCGCATCGCCTCGAGAGCTCAAGTGTTAGATAGCCTATGTTTGCTTCGTAAGAGATGGCAAAAAATTAGAATCCGACCTTGTGTGCTGCCGGCCCGCCGAGGTGCCTAACGTTCTTCCCTCAGCATTAACGGTGATTGAGGTTATGTTGCCCCTTTCTTCGGCACGGCTGGGCACGTTGGTGAACGGTTACAGCACGACTGCCCATGGAGTTGTACGACGACGCATGATTGGGCCTTGGATAGGGCACGTACTTGGGGCCTCAGATGAGCTACAGCTTGGCACGTAGTTAAGGCACGGCTTGGCAAGGTTGTCGCGCAGTAGGGTCTTGCCCATCACTTCTTGCGGCATGCGGGCCACATGTGCGCACCATCATGTGGCATGGGTGCCCCATGCGCGCACCATCGTGTGGTATTGTCTCCCATACCGCACGACAGTGTGCGCATGTGGCCCGCGTGGGCAGGAAGGTAGTTTGTTTATCCAATTCCGTGCATAAGGGTATATAAAGAGGGACGGTGGGGGGCATGCGTGATGCGCGAATCACCTAGCACACGTGGCATTGGCTTTCGTTAAGCAACGACGCGAGCGTTGCGATGAGACGATTGCTGAGGCTTCAATGTCGTGGCGATCCAAGCACCATGCGGTCATAAAGCTGTCCCCCGGTTGGTTCTGACGGGCTTGTGCGATGCGTGAATCTCCTAGCACACGATGCCATGGTCCTCGCTGACTCGTAATGCGATGGAAGTGGTCTAGTGTCATGGTGATCCAAGCATCGCGTGGGTAGGAAGGTAGTTTGATTGTCCCGTTCCGTGCATACGGGTGCATACAGGGAGACGGTAGGGGCATACGCGATGCGCGAATCACCTAGTACACGGCCTTGGCTTTCGTTAAGTGATTATGTGACACCCCGATCCTTCTCGAGACCGGGAGTTCTATCAATCAAACTAATCACAACCCAAACCAAACCCGGGCAAAATTTTCAGGGAAAACGGACAGAGTCTCCCCTGTTTATAGGCGAAATGCAAAACCTGTAATAGCATATAAATGGACCACCACTGTGTCCAACCATACAAAACTTCCTCAAGGCCATCCGAGCCTCGGTTCTCAACAATTTAAACTCAGCAAGTATACATACATTTCCAATTTAAAAACTAACCTATCTTTTCATTTTGACAAGTACATTCAATTTAGGCAATTAAACCATACAAAGCTACTGCATAAAATAAACTATCATGCCATTCTAATTCTTTTCCTTTGGACATTACATCCATGCATTGAAGTTAAGCTACATTAACTATATACATAATCTAACTTATCAAACCATTCCAACTACATAGCTAGATTTATATTACATTTCTTTTAACAATAATTACATACAACATAAAAGCATACAACTTGACAACTTTGACAACTCAAGTTACATAGGCACTCAAGACAACTCTTCAAGCACGGACTTTCACGAAATCACGAACTTTCCATCTAACAGGGCATTTCCTGAAATGTGGTGGTGAGAAGTGAGTATACACAACACGTATACTCAGTGAGGGCGAGACAGATATCGAATTGGAGAGAAAGAAGATCGTGCAATGCAAATAGGTACAGTTAAGCAATACAATCAATAAAAGGCATTCAATATAAACAACAATACAATTAAACAACTAAAGAAAGCATTAACACAACCAATCAAAGCTATACCACACTTTGAAGGCTATGGTTCACTCGAGCGAGTAATGTACCGATCACGATTCCGATGACTTTAACGATGACGCGCCGGCCCAAACCACCTTATAACACCAGTTTGGAATACCCCGGAAGTATCCATCAATCTACGACCCAAATTTCCCTGGGAGGCAACCCAAGCGAGAAAGGGAATAGCAGCGGAGCTAGAGCAACCAACACTGGCAACCCAAGGCTACCCAGAGAGGCCCATCACTCACGCGCGAGACACTATGCAATGCAAGACTCGATACAAGGCGATAAAGAAGCGATAAAGCCACACGTGAAAGAATAACAAGGTAGGTTATTCTCGCACGCAATAGCAGCAATTGATAAGCAATTCAATCCAAAACAACTCAAACCAGTATTTCCAGTAATTCTAAGCATTCTATAAGCATAAAGACAAGAAAACACGCAAAAACACAAATCGGCCCCAACTATCAAAACGCTACCATTTCCAAACGAGCCACGAGTTCTAGAAACCGACTTCGCCAACCCTCCTAGGTCACCATAAGGCACGTCTAAAGACCCCGAAACCTTACTTTACCCTAGAACTCGCGCAAAGCCCCGATTTCCCCCTTTCTCGTTTGAACTACAACTATAACAACCAAACACCCAACCAACGCCATAATCGCACCAAAAGTGCTTCCATGGCCTCCCGAAGCAATGCTAGCATGCAAAACGAGAAAACGCTAAAGCCGACCTAAACGACCCCGACTTTTCCAAAGGCTTAATTCTCGTTTTTTCCACTACGCAACCCAAACAAACCACACATTTTAGCATTCTAGCGTACCTAGCACATTTCTACATCAACAGAAAGCATAACAGCGCAACTTCAACGTTTCAAGGTTTTACTATTCATAAAACACTATTCAATTAACAATTTAATTTGCAATCACAACATTTAACCGCAGAAAATGTTACAAAGCTATAAATACATGTTCTACAATTGCCAAGGAACATTCTAGAAGCATCAAATCGTTTTAAATAACGATCTACGGATAAATCTAAAAATTGACAAAGTTAACATACACAACGTATAAATGCGCAAATAACGATGAAACCCTCACCTTAGACGCTCCTAGACGCTAGGAAAACCTCGTAGGATGCCTCGGAAACCACCCCGTGGAAGCCCTCGCGAAGAATTGAAGATTTGCCTTGAAATCTTTTTTTTTTCTCCTCTCAAATTTTCGGCCCTGCTATGTTATGTTTTTCAGCTCTTTTTTTTTTTGTTTTGTGCTTTTATTATGCAAATAAGGTGACAAAAGGTCAAAGGGTCAAAGCCCCTTGGTCAAACCACTTAAACTTGGTCAAACTAGCCTATTTTCATGCATTTTTAAGCTAAAACAACTATGGAAATATTAATTCTAGCTAGCAACAATTAAAATATAAAATTTAAGTCATCTAAATACTAGTTTCACTATTTGCTGAGGACTAGAAACCGATCTCTACCTATCGCTCTCGATATGCTATGCACTTTGCGTCAACCAAGAAGTGACAATTAAATCTTAAAGAATCTAAGAAATATATCATTTTTGAAAGGCATCATAGTTTAAAATTTACTCTGGCTCGGAGCCACTTTCCTATTTTATTTGAAAACCGAGTGATTATATTGCAAGACAACCAAAACCAATTATTAAAATAATCAGAGCAATCAAGGTAATCAATATTCATCTAAATTAATTAATTTAACCATTTCTACAACATTTTAAGAATTATAAAGTTAATATTAAGCTACAAATGAAAGTTAATATAAACACATAGTCAAATACAATTAAACACTAACATTTAAGATGACACTTAATTAATCACAATAAAATAATTTCAATTACTATAATTATTAGGAATAGGTAATAAACTTTTAATTATTCAATTTACAACTCCTAAATGCTTCCAAGAGGAATATTAAAATAGTGCAAGTTGGTTGATTTAACTAATTAAACAATTAATCAAATGCAGTCAAGTGCTATTAAATGCATGCCGGGTTCGGGTTATCACATCCTTCCCCCCTTAAAACAATTGCGTCCTCGTAATTCTTCTTCCAATAGAACTCAGCATCATCTGAAATCCAATTCTGACTAATCTTCATCGGTTGAAGAATCCCGTTGACACGAATACCGAAGAAGAATAAAATTCCAACCAAAAGCACCGAGATAATACCAATAAAGACCTAAGCAAAGATACTGTAGATAAAATCACATCACATATTAATGATAAGAAGAATACCGAATGAATACCCCATACACGAATCTCGAGTAGAAGTTCAACTATTACTGCCCGAGAATTCCTAAACAAGAAGCCAAATAAAGGCTCAAACAAAGGTTCCATCCAGAGGTCCAAATAAGTACCCCACTGGTCATGAATTTCATAGAAGAATTCCCTGTTAAGAGTGCTGAAGAAAAAAATACTAAGAACCCAATCAAATATATTTCAAAGGTCCAAAGAAGCCTTCCAAATAATAACCCCATGGAACAAACAATAAAATTCTGAGTTTTGTTATCAAATGCTGAGAGGAATATCAAAGGAAATAGCAGAGAGAAAATAATGTGCCCAATAAGACAATCAAGTTGAATAACAAATATAGTTTTCCCAGATGAATGAAAACTCCAAGGATAAACACCGAACTGGTGAACAATATACCGAAACCAAACTCTGAGGCCTCTTCACTATTTGCCAAGTAAGAACTTCATACAACCTTGCCAACAAAGAAAATACCAATAGAACGCCTAATAAGAATTTCAAAGAATACCATAAGTAGTATTATACAATAAGTCTGGTAGGAACTCCAAATACCAAACCTACTGAGGAACACTGAAGAAGATATCCGAAACAATGCTCCAATAAGAAAGTAGCCAAGTTTGCTTAATAAGTAAATATTAAATAATTGGCCACTGAGAATTCCAGAAAATACCATTGAAGAATTTCCAATCAGGGATGCCAGTATCACACCAATAAAGACCGAGACACATATACCATAGATATTACTATGCAGTAAGGCCGATTAAAATCCCAATAGCCAAATCCACCGAGAAATGCCAACAAAAGTCTCCAAAGAATACCCATTAAGAAAACCAAAGAATGCTCCAAAGAATAACCAAATAAAACCCCAAGAGAAAGCTACCCTTTCACAATTGTTAAGCACAGAGGAGGACCATAGAGATTTGCCAATAACCGAGCTCCAAAAGCAAACACCAATTTCCAAATAAAGGCTAGTCAAATGCCATTCATTTCCTGCCAATCCATACACCTTGAAAAGCCAGCGGTGAACCACTTTCTTCAGGGGAGGAAGAGGACTTACTTACCATTTCCATAGGACAAGTATGAATGCCAATATATCATAGTTATACACATGCCTTAAACTATTATGCAAGCAAGTTTGTAAAACAGTTTATTCAACAAAGTCACTCAAACACGGCAATCAAGTCAAGCACAACATAATCAATTCAAACCACGTCATAGCTAATTCAAGACATTCTATACACACATTACAAGTAATACTTCAAGCAACTAACAATTCACGAGGTCGATTCGATTCACGAGGTCAATTCAATAAGTCAATTCGATAGACAACTAGACATTTCACCTTTCTTGAGAAACATTTAACACATAACACATAACTATATCACATAAGTGCTTACATTCAAGTCAAGACATACAATCTCACATACAAGCATACACTTTCAAGACACACTTATCAAGCACACATTCAAGGACCACTACCCACCAGGCCGAGGACCCTGTCCCAGCTTATGAGCTAGACAAGCTCTGATACCACCTGTGACACCCCGATCCCTCTCGAGACCGGGAGTTCTATCAATCAAACTAATCACAACCCAAACCAAACCCGGGCAAAATTTTCATGAAAAACGGACAGAGTCTCCCCTGTTTATAGGCGAAATGCAAAACCTGTAATAGCATATAATTGGACCACCACCGTGTCCAACCATACAAAACTTCCTCAAGGCCATCCGAGCCTCGGTTCTCAACAATTTAAACTCAGCAAGTATACATACATTTCTAATTTAAAAACTAACCTATCTTTTCATTTTGACAAGTACATTCAATTTAGGCAATTAAACCATACAAAGCTACTGCATAAAATAAACTATCATGCCATTCTAATTCTTGTCCTTTGGACATTACAGCCATGCATTGAAGTTAAGCTACATTAACTATATACATAATCTAACTTATCAAACCATTCCAACTACATAGCTATATTTATATTACATTTCTTTTAACAATAATTACATACAACATAAAAGCATACAACTTGACAACTTTGACAACTCAAGTTACATAGGCACTCAAGACAACTCTTCAAGCACGGACTTTCACGAAATCACGAACTTTCCATCTAACAGGGCATTTCCTGAAATGTGGTGGTGAGGAATGAGTATACACAACACGTATACTCAGTGAGGGCGAGACAGATATCGAA
The DNA here is from genome assembly GCA_037974665.1 of Ehretia macrophylla. Taxonomy (NCBI): domain Eukaryota; kingdom Viridiplantae; phylum Streptophyta; class Magnoliopsida; order Boraginales; family Ehretiaceae; genus Ehretia; species Ehretia macrophylla. Next base: position 38,952,356 of record CM075779.1, on the reverse strand, counting down.
TTGGAGAGAAAGAAGATCGTGCAATGCAAATAGGTACAGTTAAGCAATACAATCAATAAAAGGCATTCAATATAAACAACAATACAATTAAACAACTAAAGAAAGCATTAACACAACCAATCAAAGCTATACCACACTTTAAAGGCTATGGTTCACTCGAGCGAGTAATGTATCGATCACGATTCCGAAGACTTTAACCATGACGCACCGGCCCAAACCACCTTATAACACCAGTTTGGAATACCCCGGAAGTATCCATCAATCTACGACCCAAATCTCCCTGGGAGACCACCCAAGCGAGAAAGGGAATAGCAGCGGAGCTAGAGCAACCAACACTGGCAACCCAAGGCTACCTAGAGAGGCCCATCACTCACGCGCGAGACACTATGCAATGCAAGACTCGATACAAGGCGATAAACAAGCGATAAAGCCACACGTGAAAGAATACCAAGGTAGGTTATTCTTGCACGCAATAGCAGCAATTGATAAGCAATTCAATCCAAAACAACTCAAACAAGTATTTCCAGTAATTCTAAGCATTCTATAAGCATAAAGACAAGAAAACACACAAAAACACAAATCGACCCCAACTATCAAAACGCTACCATTTCCAAACGAGCCACGAGTTCTAGAAACCGACTTTGCCAACCCTCCTAGGTCACCATAAGGCACGTCTAAAGACGCCGAAACCTTACTTTACCCTAGAACTCGCGCAAAGCCCCGATTTCCCCCTTTCTCGTTTGAACTACAACTATAACAACCAAACACCCAACCAACGCCATAATCGCACCAAAAGTGCTTCCATGGCCTCCCGAAGCAATGCTAGCATGCAAAACGAGAAAACGCTAAAGCCGACCTAAACGACCCCGACTTTTCCAAAGGCTTAATTCTCGTTTTTTCCACTACGCAACCCAAACAAACCACACATTTTAGCATTCTAGCGTACCTAGCACATTTCTACATCAACAGAAAGCATAACAGCGCAACTTCAACGTTTCAAGGTTTTACTATTCATAAAACACTATTCAATTAACAATTTAATTTGCAATCACAACATTTAACCGCAGAAAATGTTACAAAGCTATAAATACATGTTCTACAATTGCCAAGGAACATTCTAGAAACATCAAATCATTTTAAATAACGATCTACGGATAAATCTAAAAATTGACAAAGTTAACATACACAACGTATAAATGCGCAAATAACGATGAAACCCTCACCTTAGACGCTCCTAGATGCTAGGAAAACCTCGTAGGATGCCTCGGAAACCACCCCGTGGAAGCCCTCGCGAAGAATTGAAGATTTGGCTTGAAATCTTTTTTTTTTCTCCTCTCAAATTTTCGGCCCTGCTATGTTCTGTTTTTCAGCTCTTTTTTTTTGTTTTGTGCTTTTATTATGCAAATAAGGTGACAAAAAGGTCAAAGGGTCAAAGCCCCTTGGTCAAACCACTTAAACTTGGTCAAACTAGCCTATTTTCATGTATTTTTAAGCTAAAACAACTATGGAAATATTAATTCTAGCTAGCAACAATTAAAATATAAAATTTAAGTCATCTAAATACTAGTTTCACTATTTGCTGAGGACTAGAAACCGATCTCTACCTATCGCTCTCGATATGCTATGCACTTTGCGTCAACCAAGAAGTGACAATTAAATCTTAAAGAATCTAAGAAATATATCATTTTTGAAAGGCATCATAGTTTAAAATTTATTCTGGCTCGGAGCCACTTTCCTCTTTTATTTGAAAACCGAGTGATTATATTGCAAGACAACCAAAACTGATTATTAAAATAATCAGAGCAATCAAGGTAATCAATATTCATCTAAATTAATTAATTTAACCATTTCTAGAACATTTTAAGAATTATAAAGTTAATATTAAGCTACAAATGAAAGTTAATATAAACACATAGTCAAATACAATTAAACACTAACATTTAAGATGACACTTAATTAATCACAATAAAATAATTTCAATTACTATAATTATTAGGAATAGGTAATAAACTTTTAATTATTCAATTTACAACTCCTAAATGCTTCCAAGAGGAATATTAAAATAGTGCAAGTTGGTTGATTTAACTAATTAAACAATTAATCAAATGCAGTCAAGTGCTATTAAATGCATGCCGGGTTCGGGTTATCACAGATGACTTGAGCATTGCAATGAAACGATGGCTAGAGCTTCAATGTCGTGGCGATCCAAGCATCGTGCTGCCTCAAAGCCGTTCGACGGTGTGTTCCTATGGGTCTATACGATGCGTGAATCGCCTAGCACACGACGCCATGGTCCTCGCTAAGTCGTAATGCGACGGACATGGTCTAGTGTCGTGGTGATCCAAGCACTGCGTGGGCAGGAAGTCCACTTTCTGTTGGTACCTCAAGTACGTGCACTCGGTGCTTGGTCGAGCACCATGAAGTAGGCTGCTAAGCTTGCGACGTGCAACCTAGTCATGTACCTCGTGTCGTTCCTGTCCCTTGTCCCTCAAAAATTCTTCGTGCCTAGCGGTGTATGCTCGGGCCATCTCGTTGGTTCCGTTTGCCTGAAGGGCTTCTTTTGCCTAGACGGTGGGGCGGTTACCGGTTTGGTGGTCTGGGCATAGCGAACATGATAGCGCGTGAGTAGTGGTCAGCTTGTATGGGTCAGTTAGATCCGTGCTTGAGCAGTGACGTCTGCCCCTGCTTGCTTCTTCATTTGCGGGCCGAGTGCTTACATTGCATCGGTCAGCCGGTCGATTTCCTGTGTTGTGTACCTACGAAGACGGCAGTATAAAGTCACATCGTCCATCTTTCACCTTGTGTTTCCCTCCGTGGATGACGTGGGAGGAATCCCTAAGCACGTCCCGTGTTCCACGTTGCTCACTCTTACTAGTGCGGCAGACGTGACCCATGGTGCGTCGTTCGATCTCTCGGATGCGGCACACCACGATGGTATGGGGTCCTTGGCCTCTCTTTACCTGAAACCAGCGTTCGTC
>CM075779.1:38914378-38944378 GCA_037974665.1 Ehretia macrophylla | reverse complement strand
TGTCTCATTGTAACCATCCCATATTTTCTGAGTTACAGAGCAATATACATCTCTTCTCTCAAACTCTTGCTTGTATTTTTGTTTTCAAGTTCATATCTTTCAAGCTTAGCTTAGCCAAGTCCCTTTTTAGCTCGATTAAGCGCCGTACGGCGGTCAAGTTTCGGTCTCAACCTCTGATCCCGTGACAGGTGGTATCAGAGCCAAGAACTTAGTGCCTGTCTCAACCACGTTGTCTACATTCTTATTCGTGGTATTTTTGAAGTATGGTAGGAACCGAAGGAGATGTTGTTGGCCCTAGTACCCAGGTTGTGGAAAATCCAGAGAAGCGGGCGAGGAAATCAAACAAATCCAAACCCTCTTCTCGTGCTGGCTCAATCGACCAGCTTTCCTCGCTGTAATCTCAAATTGGACGCAATGAACAAAGTGTTCTACGGAATGCTATCGCAATGAAGGATATTATCGCTCAATTGGAACAAGTGGAAGCAAGGGATGAGACCGCCCTTCATGAACGCTTGCAAGAAGTAGAGGACCATGTGGAGGATCTGCGTGGACAGGCCCAGGCCACCCTCAACACTTTCGCCGATGAAATGTGAAAGACCCTGAGTAATTTTCAGCCACAAATTTATGCTGTGATTGAAGAAATGAAGACCGAAGTTAACATAGTTAAAACGGAGGTCGAAGTTGTCAAGGCTAACTTAGCCTTGTGCAAAATAGTTGTAAGCACTAGAGCTGTTCTAACTGCCCTTTCTGCCCCAAGGATCGATGTCCCGAGGCCCAAGCCTTACAGTGGCCAGAGGAATGCAAGAGAATTGGAAAACTTCTTGTGGAACTTGGAAGAATACTTCTCAACAGCAAATCTTGTCGATGATGCTACGAAGATTCAAACTGAGCCACTGTATCTAGCCGATGTGGCTACCCTCTAGTGGAGGCATCGTTCCATAGATATTGAACGAGGCATTTGCACCATAGAATCGTGAGATGATTTCAAGAAAGAAATCAAGAAACAGTTTTATCCGTATAACATGGAGTATGAAACTCGTTGTAAGCTTCGTCGGCTAGACACCAAAATAATGTGCGAGAATACATTAAGGTGTTTTAGGAAGTGATGCTCAAAATTCTTGAGATGTCCGACAAGGATGGCCTCTTTGCCTTCCTCGATGGACTCCAGACATGGGCGAGAGTAGAAGTTCAACGTTGTGGTGTCCAAGACCTTGCCTCCACCATTGCTGTCGCTGAAGGCCTAATTGAATTCTCCAACCGAAATTATGGAAAGAAGGGTACTTCTTCTTCCAACAATAAGAAGCCAAGTGGTGGTGGAAATCAAAACAAAGGTATCAATTCTAACCCTACTGATGTTGCTTCTAATCAAGAAGGATCATTCAAACCGGCCTTCAACAAAGGAAAAGCTCCCATGGAAAATTAGGGAAACAACCAAGCTCCCTCGAGACAGAATGAATGTTTCATATGCACAGGCAAGGATCATAAGGTTTATAATTGTCCTTACCGGGGCAAGATGGCATCCCTCCTCAAACAGGACAACCAAGAATCACAAGAAGATAAAGATACTCAATTGGGGTCTCTTCAACTCCTTAATGCTGTGAAGGCCGAGATCAAGACCTCGAAAGACCCAAGGAAAAGATCCATATATGTTACTGCTATGATAAAAGGGCATCCCTTCAAAGCCTTGGTAGACACTAGCGCTACCAACAATTTCATTGGTGCTGATACTACAAGGAATCTAAGCTTGCGGATCAACAAGTTCGGAGGGATGATCAAGGCTGCCAACTCAAAAGCCATCCCCATCACTGGTGTTGCCTTTGGTATCAAGACGATAATCGGTGAGTGGACTAGTACTGTTATTTTTACAGTCATTCCTTTGGATGATTATGATGATGTCTCGGGATTGAAATGGCTGGACGAAGTAAAGACCTTCCTCAGGCCGTGCGGGAACTCTATCTTGGTAATGGGCAACTCTATTCCTTGTACTGTGCCCATGACTCAAGAAACCATACCTGGTGTCAAGGTCCTTTCAGCCATACAGTTAATGAAAGGAGTCAAATGCAACGAAGATACCTATCTTGTTGCAATGCGAGAGGAAGAACCAGAATATCCAAAACAAAATCCTTTTCCCTCACCCATCCAGAAAGTGTTGAATGAGTTCAAAGATGTAATGCCCCTAGAACTTCCAAAGAAACTGCCACCGCAAAGAGAGATCGACTACCGGATTGACTTGGTGGAAGGTACAAAGCCCCCTACCATGGCCCCTTATTGTATGGCACCTCTAGAACTGGCTGAACTGAGGAGATAACTCCAAGAATTTCTGGATGCCGGTATGATTCAACTATCCAGTTCCCCTTTCGGTGCCCAGTCCTGCTCTAGAAGAAAGCCGATGGCTCATTACTGATGTGCATAGATTACCGAGTACTAAATAAGGTAACTATAAAGAACAAATACCCCATACCTTTGATTTCGGATTTGTTCGACCAACTTGGAGGTGCTCGATACTTCTCAAAGATTGATTTGAGGTCAGGATATTGGCAAGTCAGAATTACGGAAAGAGATGAGCCAAAAACTACCTGTGTAATGAGGTATGGTGCATTTGAATTCCTTGTTATGCCTTTTGGCCTAACCAATGCTCCTGCTACCTTTTGTACTCTGATGAACAAGGTATTTAGATCCTTCCTCGACAACTTTGTCATAGTATACTTGGATGACATTGTGGTCTATAGCACTTGCCTACAAGACCGCATTGAACACCTGGAGTTAGCACTGCAGAAACTTCGGGAGCAAGAATTGTATGTCAAACCAAAAAAAATGCAATTTTGCCAAGGAAGATGTGCAATTCCTTGGTCGTATCATCAGTGATGGGAATATTCGGATGGACAACGCCAAAGTGAAAGCCATTCATGAATGGGAAGCTCCTAATGGTGTCCCCAAATTGCGGTCGTTTTTGGGCTTGGCGAATTATTATCGCCGTTTCATCGAAAGATACTCAGCTATCGCCACGCCTCTGACCGAGTTGCTAAAGAAAAACAAGCCCTAGGTATGGGATGGAACATGCCAAGATGCATTTGACGCCCTCAAGACTACTATAACTGCCGAACCTGTTCTCATACTGCCTGATCAAACCAAACTATATAAGGTACAGACTGATGCTTCAAATTTTGCTATTGGCAAAGTATTGATGCAGGAAGGACACCCAATTGCCTTCGAGAGTCGAAAGCTCAACGAGGCAGAACGGCGGTACTCAACCCACGAGAAGGAGATGACAGTGGTGGTGCACTGCCTGCGTACTTGGTGTCATCACTTGTTGGGCACCCGTTTTGTAATAAGAACTGACAATGTTGCTGCAAGTTATTTCCAAACACAAAAGAAGCTTACTCCTAAGCAAGCAAGGTGGCAAGGATTCCTAGCCGAGTTCGATTTTAACATGGAGTACAAACCCAGTCGAGACAACTGAGTAGTTGATGCTTTAAGTCGCAAGGCTGAACTTGCAGCAATTAGTCGTCCTATGAGCCCTCTCACTGATCAAATACATGAGGGCCTAGACCATGACCCCATGGCCAAGGCATTGTTGGAATATGCAAAAGAAAGGAAAACCCGAAGGTTTTGGGTAAAAGAAGATTTGTTGCTGACCAGAGGAGATAGATTGTTCGTGCCAAAATGGGACAATCTAAGGCGGAAGATCTTGAAAGACTTTCATGACTCTTTGTGGGCAGGCCACATGGGGATGCACCGTACCATGGCGCTCGTGGAAGATTCTTACTATTGGCCAAGGATGCGAGACGATATTGAGACATATGTTCGGACTTGTCTTGTGTGCCAACAAGACAAGACCAAGACTAAACATCCAGCTGGGATACTCCAACCACTGCCTATCCCCAAACATCCTTTTGACAGCATCTCAATGGATTTCATCACATGTTTACCGAAGTCTGAAGGATGTGGTACAATACTGGTTGTCGTGGATAGATTTTCCAAGTATGGTGTTTTCATCCCTGCACATCTGGACTTGACGGCCGTCGATGCGGCTAAGCTCTTCCTAATGTATGTTGTGAAGTGGTGGGGCGTTCCAAAGTCTATTGTGAGTGACCGAGATCCCCGTTTCACGAGAAAGTTTTGGTCTGAACTTTTTAAATTACTGGGGTCCGAATTGGCATTCTCTACAAGTTTTCACCCACAAACTGATGGACAGACAGATATGGTGAATGGCTTATTGGAGTTGTATCTTCGATACTTTGTCAGTTCCAACTAGCGGGATTGGGTCAAGTTGATGGATGTTGCTCAATTCTCCTACAACCTCCAACATAGTGAATCCACGGGTTGGAGCCCTTTTTAACTAGCCACTGGTAGACAACCCCTCGCCCCTTATGTGGTTGATTCAGGATACACGGGCAAAGCCCCTGCTATATACAAATTTGCCAAAGAACTTCAAGAGGAACGGACATGGCCCTTGCGATGCTTGAAAAGGTGGCAAAGAAAATGACGAAGTGGGCAGACAAGAAAAGAAAAAACTTGGAGTTCAATGATGGTGATTCAGTGATGGTAAAACTTCAACCCCAACAATTTCGTGACTTTCGTACGTCGGTATACAAGGCCTTGCTGTGCAGATATGAAGGACCCTTCAAGGTCATTCGTCTGGTAGGCAAGGTCTCTTACTTGCTAGAACTACCCCCGAAGCTGAAGATTTACCCAGTCTTTCATGCGGACACGAAAGGATACAAGGCCTTGTTGTGCAGATGTCTACCAGATATGCAGATTTACTTACTTCAGTACGTCGGTATACAAGGCCTTGCTGTGCAGATGTCTCATTGTAACCATCCCATATTTTCTGAGTTATAGAGCAATATACATCTCTTCTCTCAAACTCTTGCTTATATTTCTGTTTTCAAGTTCATATCTTTCAGGCTTAGCTTAGCCAAGTCCCTTATTAGCTCGGTTAAACGCCGCACGACGGTCAAGTTTCGGTCCCAACCTCTGATCCCGTCACACAGTGCTATAAATGTCAAAGTGAAGAAATTCAACCAAGCGCGGGTAAACGGCGGGACTAACTATGACTCTCTCAAGGTAGCCAAATGCATCGTCATCTAATTAGTGACGTGCATGAATGGATTAATGAGATTCCCATTGTCCCTGTCAACTATCCAGCGAAACCACAACCAAGGAACGGGCTTGGCAAAATCAGTAGGGAAAGAAGACCCTATTGAGCTTGACTCTAGTCCGACATTGTGAAATGACTTAAGAGGTGTAGGATAAGTGGGAGTCGAAAGGCAAAGGTGAAATACCACAACTTTTATCATTGTTTTACTTATTTCATGAATTGGAGGCGGGGCACTGCCCCTCTTTTTGGACCTAAGGCTCGCTCTACGGGCCAATCCAGGCGAAAGACATTGTTAGGTGGGGAGTTTGGCTGGGTCAGCACATCTGTTAAAAGATAACACAGGTGTCCTAAGATGAGCTCAACGAGAACAGAAATCTCGTGTGGAACAGAAGGGTAAAAGCTTGTTTGATTATGATTTCCAATACGAATACAAATCGTGAAAGTGTGGCCTAACGATCCTTTAGACCTTCAAAATTTGAAGCTTGAGGTGTCAGAAAAGTTACCACAGGGATAACTGGCTTGTGGCAGCCAAGCGTTCATAGCGACATTGCTTTTTGATCCTTCGATGTCGCCTCTTCCTATCATTGTGAATCACAATTCACCAAGTGTTGGATTGCTCACCCATAAATAGGGAACGTGAGCTGGGTTTAGACCATCGTGGGACAGGTTAGTTTTACCCTACTAATTACAGTGTCGCAATAGTAATTCAACCTAGTACGAGAGGAACCGTTGATTCGCACAATTGGTCATCGCTTGGTTGAAAAGCCAGTGGCACGAAGCTTCCATGCACTGGATTATGACTGAACGACTCTAAGTCAGAATCTGGGCTAGAAGCGACACGCTCGCCTGTCGCCCGTTCATCGACCCGCAATAGTGGCCTCCAGTCCCTAAGGGCACGTGTCGTTGGCCAAGCCATCACGATGGAAGCTTCACGCCGGCAGCCTTGAAGTACAATACCTATCGAGCGGAGGGCAGAATCCTTTGCAGATGACTTAAAAATGCGACGGGGTATTATAAGTGGCATAGTGGCCTTGTTGCCACGATCCACTGAGATTCAGCCCCTTGTCGCTCCGATTCGTCCCTCCCCCCTCCTCGCCTATCTTTGCCCCATCCGCAATCCAACCCCATCCCATCCCATCAACCAACACTATTTCACCCAAACGGGCCAAGAGGTTCGACACCCTATGCCACTCCCCAAGTGTGTCTCCAAGTGCCTAAGTAAGTCATAAGTTGTAACCCAAGTGTCAACGCACGAATGCCTAAGTATTGACAAGTGCACTACGCCCAAGTCCAAATAATATTAGCCCAAGTTAGTTTGCCACGGTCGGTACGTACATAAGTGCCGCCGCAAGTGTCGTGGGGTTTCAAGGCAACAATGATGCCCAATTATGCCCAAGTGCTAAGTGCTATGCTAAATAATTCCCAAGTACTAAGTGTTATACCCAAGTTATATGCCCAATGATGCCCAAGTGTCGATGTCATAAGTTTTAAGTGTCGACGCGTCATGCCCAAAGTGCTATACCCAAATGCTATGTGCTATGCCCAATAATGCCCAAGTGCTATGTGCTATGCCCAATGATGCCCAAGTGCTATGTGCTATGCCCATTGATACCCAAGTGCTATGTGCTATGCCCACTGATACCCAAGTGCTATGTGCACCCAAGCTCTATGCCAAAGTGCAATGTGTACCCAAGTGCTATGCCCAATAATGCCTAAGTGATATGTGCTATGCCCAAGTGCTAACAGGCCCACTGCCAGCCGACCCCGCGCATTGCCTCGAGTGCCTAAGTGTTAGACAGCCTGTCTTGCTTTGTAAGAGATGGTAAAAAATTAGAATCCGACCTTGTATGATGCTGGCCCGTCGAGGTGCCTAACGTTCTTCCTTCAGCATTAACAACGACTGAGGTTATATTTCCCCTTTCTTCAGCACGGCTAGGAACGTTGGTGAATGGTTGCGGCACGACTGCCCACGGTGTTGCACGACGACGCACGATTGGGCCTTGGATGGGGCACGTACTTGGGGCCTCGAATGGGGCACGCACTTGGCCTCAGATGAGCTACAGCTTGGCACGCAGTTGGGGCACAGCTTGGCAAGGTTGTCGCGCAGTGGGATCGCGCATCAAGCACGATGGGGCAAGCACTTGGGCGACGATGCAGCACAATAATGCGCATATGATGCACGAAAGTATGCGCATGGGGCGGCCATGCTGCACAAAGGTGTACGCATGGGGCGAACGTGCTGCACGATGATGCTCGTATGCCGCACGATAGTGTGCGCATGGGGTGCCCATACTGCACGATGGTGCACGCATAGGGTGCCCATGCCGCACGATGGTACATGCCTGTATCCCGCATGCAGCACAAAGGTGCGCACATGGGGCAGCAATACCGCATGAAGATGAGTGTATGGGGCACACATGCCCTACGATGATGTGCGCATGTGGCCCACATGCTGCACGAAGGTGCGTGAATAGGGCGCCCATGCCGCACGATGGTGCCAGCATGCTGAACGAAGGTGCGCGTATGGGGCACCTATGCCACACGATGGTGTGCGCATAGGGTGCCCATGCCGTACGATGGTGGGTGCATGCTGCTCGAAGGTGCGCGATAGGGCGCCCAGCGCATACCGTACGATGGTGTGCGCATGCAGCACGAAGGTACGCGCATAGGGCTACAATGCCACACGATAATGCGTGCATCGGGCGGGCATGCCGCACGATGGTATGCGCTTGTGGCCCGCATACAGCACGAAGGTGCGCGCTGGGGTGCCCATGCATCACGATGGTACGCGCATGGCGCATGCATGCCGCACAATGATGTGAGCATGTGACTCACATGCTGCACAAAAGTTCGCTCATGAGGAGCCCATACAGCACGATTGTGCACATATGGAGTGCGCATGCCGCACGATGGTGTGGGCATGTGACCTACATGCCTCACGAAGGTGTGCTTATGGGTGCGCCTATGCCCTACGATGGTGCACACATGGGGCGCGCATGCCGCGCGATGGTGCATGCATAGGGCGCCCATGTTGTACGATGGTACGCGCATCGGGCGCGCATACCGCACGATGGAGCGCGCATGGGGCAAACATACTGCACGATGGTGTGGGCAATTGGCTCGCATGCCTCACGAAGGTGCGCGCATGGGGCGCGCATGCCACACGATGGTGCGCTTATGGGGTGCACATGGTGCACGATGGTACACGCATGTGTTCCGCATGTCGTACCAAGGTGCGCACATGGGGCGTGCATGCCGCACGATGATGTGTGCATATAGCCCACATGCCGTGTAACGCTCCGATCCCTCACGAGACCGGAGGCTCTAATAACCATGCTATTCTCAACCCAATACCAAACCCGATCACAAAATTTTAGGGGAAAAACGGACAGAGTTTCCCCTGTACTATGGACATTCTGAAAACCTGTAAATTCTCAAATAAGGTAACTACAAGGTAAACAAACTTTTCATGGCTAAATATTTAAAGATTCACGGCCATCCGAGCCTTGAAGCAAACAACAGTTCCAAAACCACACAAGCATGCAAGTAACTTGTTTATAATATAGTCTAATAACCATGCCATTCTAGGATAACATTAAAACATACTTAGAGATAAAACATTCTACACTAAGCCATTCACTCCCAAGCATGCAAAGCAACTAGAAATAGAGATATAAGTTATTACAAGCCATAGAATTACCACTGCTACTACATTATCAGACTTCCAGCTTACATATTACTCAAATACATACATGAGCTTTAAGGCCCCAAAATAGATTATACATAGGACAACAAATTATTCACATAACAACCAGAAAGCACATCCACCTCAGACAAATATCACACAGCAGCTAAGGCAACTCCACCAACTGTGCCACCTGAAACATGTTAGCGAGGTATGAGCAACCACTGTTGCCCAGTGAGGGATATAGTCCCGGGGCGTGCAATGCAACAGATAATACAGTTATACAACAATATCACTTAGACAATTTAAGAAGCAATGATAACATAAGTAACCACACATTTAAAAGGATACATTTCACACAATCCCCTATACACCAATCTTCACTGGTCTTCATTCACGATCCACGAACCACGAACCACGAACCACGAGCACGATCACGATCACGATAAGCCGGCATAACCCCAAACACTCCAGTGGGTGTACTCCGGATGTACCCCGATAATCCTACGACCCAACATCCCCTGGCAATCTCCGGACCAGGTGAATGAGGGACTAGGGTACGGAGTTTGAATATCCACCGGCAAGCCCTCTGCCGCCCAGCCGATATTCAACACATCCGCCCCTGACACTATGGTTGCGCAACCACGATGCAATGCACTTAACGATGGCAAGTTAATAGCAATAATATAAGCATTAACACATATTAGGATCAACAAAGTAGGTTGACCTCGAGGCAATTAGCATAGAAGCAATTATAGAAGCTAATAAGCAGTTTACAAAGGAACATATACAAAATAAGCATAGAATCATACCAAAAGCTCCAAATCAATTTAAAATCACATATAAACACTCAAGAAGTCATACCATGGGTTTAGAAGTGTGAGACAACCGAAATAGCACATAAACCCCTTTGTTTTTCAAACTATTTCTCTTCCAAACCAAGGTTAATGATTCCATTTTCAAGGGAAACTCTCCCAACCTTCTAACTAACCCTCAAGGTACCATCTCAACCCTCTAACTTATTCAAATGGCTGCGATTTCCCCGAAAGTCCCAAATTCCCTCTTATGGCTTTAAACTACACATACATTGTCCGGGCTTCAAACAAGAGATATCAAGGCTTCTATAGCACCTAGGTAGCTTAAGGATACTAGAATTGAAGCCCAAATCCACCCGGATTCGCATGAACCCCGAAACCCCTTTGTTAAAGTCGGCTATTTCACGTTTTATGCGATTCTAGAGCAATTCAAGTGCACGGGGCTATTAGACTACCTTCATTAGCACCTAAGGCATCTATTAAGAGTGTTAAATCAAGCTAATATGTGCAATTACACAAAACCCTAGAAAAATGTCACTATTCACCTCATAAATTCAAATGACGATTCCAACCGTTTAAAATGCGAACTAATAGCTCAAATGTGTTCTCTAGCACTTATATACAAGGTATAATAGCATAGATAAGCTTTGCAATAGCATTTGATAACATTTTCAACAAATCAAGAAAAATGTAACATTTTAGATATGCATAAAAAGTCATGAAAACCCTCACCAATTGCGCGTAGGAACTCTCGGGAGGCTAGCAAACACCCTAAACTACTTGCTCCTAGCTTGGCTTGGCTTGGCTTGAAGATTTGATGAGCAAAATCCTCTCATTCTCCTCCTACACTATTCTCGGATTTGCTACAGTGATTTTTCAGCATTTTTTTTGTTTTGTTCTTTGCTAGTTATGAGCTAAGGTGGGTAATATAGGGTGCATAGTTGGGTGGGGTCAAGTTTGGGTATTTAAAAGGTCACTTATAATGCGTGTAGTAAGCTTAAAACGAGCCTAAAGTGAAGCATGTGTGCTAGTTAATTAAAACTCTAAGTCAGTTACGTAATACTATTCATTGAACTACTAAAATCATTTTCTAAACGAGCGCTCCTATCGCTTCTAGTTCAATTGCACATTTTTCTCACTCCTTTAACAATTAATATGATTTAATAAAAATGTTAATTCACTAATAGAATGTAGTTTGAAAACGGAGTGAATAGTAGCTACAGAAGTCAGTTAGTAAAGTACAGAAGTAAATGGCAAGCAAGGGATGCAACAGTAATTGAATGCATGGCTAAATCTCGGGCGTCACATCCTCTCCCCCTTAAACTAATTGCGTCCACGCAATTTCTTCTTCACAAGGGAACTCCACAACAACTGAAAACCAACTCCGATTACTCGTCATCAGTTGCTAAGCAAGAATACCATATACGAACTCTCGTGGGAGCTCATTAAGAAATCCCAGTAGTATTGCCTGCGAACCTCACATAATAAGGCCAAATAAAGGCTCCAATAGAGATGCTACTTCGAAATCCAAATAAGAATCCCGCTGGCACGAATACCATAGAAGAATAGAATCCCAACTAACAGTGGAGAGAAAATACCAATAAGAATTTAGAGTACAAATACAGAAGATAATTCCATATAATAAGGCTGATTAGAATCCCAAACTAAGTCTTCCGAGTAATACCAACAAGAAAATACTAGAAGAATACTCAATAAGAAAACCGAGAGAACGGTCATATAGAAATCCCAAAGGAAGCCATTCATTTCTGACTACTGAGCGTAGAAGAATGCCTTGGAAGAAATCCCAATAACTGAGCTCCGCTTACAAACATTCTCATTCCCGCTAATCCACACAACTTGGAGGCCTTGTTGCTAATCACTTCTCTTCAGGGGGAGGAAGAAGTCTTTCTTACCATTTCAACGAGACATGTATGAATGCCAAGATATCACATTTACACATATATGTTTTAAACTATTATGCAAACATGTTTATATAAGAGTTTATGAAACAGTGTAATCATCAAAGTCATTCAAGCACGACAATCAAGTCCATCATAACACAACTCAATCAAAGACTTTCAAATGCACACATTACAAGTAACAGTTCAAGCAATTAACAATTCACGAGGTCAATTTGATGCATAACCAGCCACTTTACTTCACTTAGCACACATTTAGCACGTAACACATAATTATATCACATAGGTGCACACATTCAATACAAGACACACAATCACGCATGCAGGCATACACTTTCAAGACACACTCTTAACAAGCACACACGTAAGGGTTACTACTCGACAGGCCGAGGACCCTGTCCTGGCTTAGAGCTAACTAAGCTCTGATACCACCTGTAACGCTCCGATCCCTCACGAGACCGGAGGCTCTAATAACCATGCTATTCTCAACCCAATACCAAACCCGGTCACAAAATTTTAGGGGAAAAACGGACAGAGTTTCCCCTGTACTATGGACATTCTGAAAACCTGTAAATTCTCAAATAAGGTAACTACAAGGTAAACAAACTTTTCATGGCTAAATATTTAAAGATTCACGGCCATCCGAGCCTTGAAGCAAACAACAGTTCCAAAACCACACAAGCATGCAAGTAACTTGTTTATAATATAGTCTAATAACCATGCCATTCTAGGATAACATTAAAATATACTTAGAGATAAAACATTCTACACTAAGCCATTCACTCCCAAGCATGCAAAGCAACTAGAAATAGAGATATAAGTTATTACAAGCCATAGAATTACCACTGCTACTACATTATCAGACTTCCAGCTTACATATTACTCAAATACATACATGAGCTTTAAGGCCCCAAAATAGATTATACATAGGACAACAAATTATTCACATAACAACCAGAAAGCCCATCCACCTCAGACAAATATCACACAGCAGCTAAGGCAACTCCACCAACTGTGCCACCTGAAACATGTTAGCGAGGTATGAGCAACCACTGTTGCCCAGTGAGGGATATAGTCCCGGGGCGTGCAATGCAACAGATAATACAGTTATACAACAATATCACTTAGACAATTTAAGAAGCAATGATAACATAAGTAACCACACATTTAAAAGGATACATTTCACACAATCCCCTATACACCAATCTTCACTGGTCTTCATTCACGATCCACGAACCACGAACCACGAACCACGAGCACGATCACGATCACGATAAGCCGGCATAACCCCAAACACTCCAGTGGGTGTACTCCGGATGTACCCCGATAATCCTACGACCCAACATCCCCTGGCAATCTCCGGACCAGGCGAATGAGGGACTAGGGTACGGAGTTTGAATATCCACCGGCAAGCCCTCTGCCGCCCAGCCGATATTCAACACATCCGCCCCTGACACTATGGTTGCGCAACCACGATGCAATGCACTTAACGATGGCAAGTTAATAGCAATAATATAAGCATTAACACATATGAGGATCAACAAAGTAGGTTGACCTCGAGGCAATTAGCATAGAAGCAATTATAGAAGATAATAAGCAGTTTACAAAGGAACATATACAAAATAAGCATAGAATCATACCAAAAGCTCCAAATCAATTTAAAATCATATATAAACACTCAAGAAGTCATACCATGGGTTTAGAAGTGTGAGACAACCGAAATAGCACATAAACCCCTTTGTTTTTCAAACTATTTCTCTTCCAAACCAAATGATTCCATTTTCAAGGGAAACTCTCCCAACCTTCTAACTAACCCTCAAGGTACCATCTCAACCCTCTAACTTATTCAAATGGCTGCGATTTCCCCGAAAGTCCCAAATTCCCTCTTATGGCTTTAAACTACACATACATTGTCCGGGCTTCAAAAAAGAGATATCAAGGCTTCTATAGCACCTAGGTATCTTAAGGATACTAGAATTGAAGCCCGAATCCACCCGGATTCGCATGAACCCCGAAACCCCTTTGTTAAAGTCGGCTATTTCACGTTTTATGCGATTCTAGAGCAATTCAAGTGCACGGGGCTATTAGACTACCTTCATTAGCACCTAAGGCATCTATTAAGAGTGTTAAATCAAGCTAATATGTGCAATTACACAAAACCCTAGAAAAATGTCACTATTCACCTCATAAATTCAAATGACGATTCCAACCGTTTAAAATGCGAACTAATAGCTCAAATGTGTTCTCTAGCACTTATATACAAGGTATAATAGCATAGATAAGCTTTGCAATAGCATTTGATAACATTTTCAACAAATCAAGAAAAATGTAACATTTTAGATATGCATAAAAAGTCATGAAAACCCTCACCAATTGCGCGTAGGAACTCTCGGGAGGCTAGCAAACACCCTAAACTACTTGCTCCTAGCTTGGCTTGGCTTGGCTTGAAGATTTGATGAGCAAAATCCTCTCATTCTCCTCCTACACTATTCTCGGATTTGCTACAGTGATTTTTCAGCATTTTTTTTTGTTTTGTTCTTTGCTAGTTATGAGCTAAGGTGGGTAATATAGGGTGCATAGTTGGGTGAGGTCAAGTTTGGGTATTTAAAAGGTCACTTATAATGCGTGTAGTAAGCTTAAAACGAGCCTAAAGTGAAGCATGTGTGCTAGTTAATTAAAACTCTAAGTCAGTTACGCAATACTATTCATTGAACTACTAAAATCATTTTCTAAACGAACGCTCCTATCGCTTCTAGTTCAATTGCACATTTTTCTCACTCCTTTAACAATTAATATGATTTAATAAAAATGTTAATTCACTAATAGAATGTAGTTTGAAAACGGAGTGAATAGTAGCTACAGAAGTCAGTTAGTAAAGTACAGAAGTAAATGGCAAGCAAGGGATGCAACAGTAATTGAATGCATGGCTAAATCTCGGGCGTCACATGCCGCACGAAGGTGCGGGCATGGGCAGCCCATACCGCACGATGGTGCCAAGATGCCGCACGAAGGTGCGTGCAAGGGGCGCCCATGCTGTACGATGAGGTACGGATGGGGCGCCCATGCCGCACGATGGTGGGCGCATGCCGCCCGAAGGTACGCACATGGGGAGCCCAGCGCATGCCGTACGACGGTGCATGCATCGGGCCTGCATACCGCACGATGGTACGTGCATCGGGCGTGCATCCAGAACGAAGGTATGCCAATGCCACACGATGGTGCGTGCATTGGGCGCGCATGCCACACGATGGGGCGCGCATGTGGTCCGCATGCAGCACGAAGGTGCGCTCATGGGGTGCCCATGCATCACGATTGTACGCGCATGGGATACGCATGCCGCATGATGGTCCGCGCATATGACACACATGCCACACAAAACTGTGCTCATGGGGCGCCCCTGTCGCACGATGGTTCGCTCATGGGGCGCGCATGCCGCACAATGGTGCGCGCATGTGATTTGCATTCTGCATGAAGGTGTGGGCATGAGGCACCCATACCGTACGATGGTGCCAGGATGCCGCATGATGGTGCGTGAGAGAGGCGCCCATGCCGCACGATGGTGGGCGTATGCCGCTCGAAGGTGCGCGCATGGGGAGCCCAGCGCTTGCCGTACTATGGTTCGTGCATCGGGCGTGCATCCAGCATGAAGGTGCGCCAATGCCACACGATGGTGCGTGCATCGGGGCCGCATGCCGCACGATAGGGCGCGCATGTGGCCCGCATGCAGTACGAAGGTGTGCGCATGGGCCCCCCCTGCATCACGATTCTACGCGCATGCCGCACGATGGTCCGCGCATGTGACCCATATGCCGCACGAAAGTGCACTCATGTGGCGCCCATGCTGCATGATGGTGCGCGCATGCCGCACGATGGTACGCGCATGTGACCCATATGCCTCACGAATATGTGGTCATAGGGCGCCCATGCCGCACGATAGTATGCGTATGTTGCATGATGGTACGTGCATGTGGCGAACGTGCCGCACGATGGTGCGCATATGCGCCCATGCCGCACGATGGTACGTGCATGTGTCCCGTATGCCGCACGAAAGGGCGCACATGGGCCGGCCATGCTGTAACACCCCGATCCCTCTCGAGACCGGTAGTTCTATCTATCAATCTAATCACAACCCAAATCCAAACCCGGGCAAAATTTTTAGGGAAAACGGACGGAGTCTCCCCTGTTTCTAGGCAAAAAGCAAACCTGCGACAGCATATAAGTGGACCAATACCATGTCCAAACATTCAA
Organism: Ehretia macrophylla; assembly: GCA_037974665.1. Lineage (NCBI taxonomy): Eukaryota > Viridiplantae > Streptophyta > Magnoliopsida > Boraginales > Ehretiaceae > Ehretia > Ehretia macrophylla. Next base: position 38,928,610 of record CM075779.1, on the reverse strand, counting down.
CCACCTCAAGGCCAACCGAGCCTTGTTCTCAACAAGCAACCACAAGCAAATATACATACATTTCCAATTTAAAAGCTAACCTATCACTTTACATTTTTGACAAGTACATTCAAACTAGACAATTAAACCATACTAAGTTACTGCATAAAATAAACTATCATGCCATTCTAATTCTTTTCCTTGGGACATTACAAACATGCATTGAAGTTAAGCTATGCTAACTGATTACATAACTAGCTTATCAATTTACCTCAACTATTTAGCTAATTTAGATTACATTTCCTTTAACAATAAATACATACAATACATAAAAGCATACATCTTGCATCTTTGACAACTCAAGCCACATAGCACGCAAGACAACTCTTCGAGCACGAACTTTCACGAAATCACGAACTTTCCAGCTAACATGACATTTCCTGAAATGTGGTGGTGAGGAGTGAGTATACACAACACGTATACTCAGTGAGGGCAAGACAGATATCGAGTTGGAGAGAAAGAAAGTCGTGCAATGCAAATAAGACAGTTAAGCAATATAACTGATAAATAAGCAATCAAGACAAACAATCAATACAATAACCAATTACTGAAAGCATTAACACAACCATTCAAAGCTATACCACACTCTGAAGGCTATGGTTCACTCATACGAGCAATGTACCATTTCACGAGCGATACATCAATCTCTAGCTTGATGTTGATAACGATGACAATAAGCGCGCATCCACCTTATAACACCAGTTTGGAATACCCTGGAAGTATCCATCAATTCTACGACCCAAATCTCCCTGGGAGGCAACCCAAGCGAGAAGAGGGAATAGCTACGAAGCTAGAGCAACCAACACTGGCAACCCGAGGCTACCCAGAGAGGCCCATCACTCACGCGCTGGACACTATGCAATGCAAGACTCGATACAAGGCGATAAACGAGCGATAAACAAGATATCAAGCATTATCAACAATTGATAAACATTTCAATCAATAAACAACTCTGACAAGCGTAATAAGCATTAACAAGCATTTACAATCCAACAAGTAACAAGAACAACACCAATTAACCTTATCAAGCAATAACAAGTATCCTATAGGCATTATAAGCATTCTATAAGCAATATAAACATTCTATAAGCATTATAAACATTCTATAAGCATTATACTATGAAAACACACAAAATCCCAAAAATGACCCCAACTTTCAAACGCTATGATCGCTACTTGGTGTGTGTTATAAATATGTGCAAAATAACCAAGTTTTAATAACCCGCAAGTGCACGGATCTTGTAGTGTAGTGTGCAAAGAGTGCGGAATCGTATCCACAGGGAAGCTCGTTGGTTAAGTTAGTCAAGTAGTGTGAAAGTGTTAAAGCGCTTAAGTAACAGTTCGCAAATAGTTTGAAGTAAAGTGCGAGAATGTAAACTAAACTATAACTAACAAAATTGCCTAAGTTAAGCTAAATAATAGCTAAATACGGAAGAATATCTAGGGATCAAATATGTAAATAAGGCAATTAATGTAGGCTCGGCATCCGGATTCTTAAATTCTATACAAGAGGTTAAGCTACAAGCATAACCTAGTCAATTAACTTAGTCTATTAAAATCCCGATTACTAACTCTGATGTAGGTGCCGTTCCATCTACGAGCGTATAGCCATAGTATGGATATGTCCTTGCAACCTGGTGTAAAAGGTCTGTTTCAACATAAGTAATCAACATCTCCTTACTAGTCTAGAAACTATGGTCTACTTAAAAGCATTACCTATAATTTCTTGGAATCTTTAAGGTTGTCAAGCTATTGATTCACTATTAAAGCATGGATATATGACACGAAAATAAAACAATCATATCATCTACTTAAAAGCATTATGTATGAAAGACAATACTTAATTAATACAAGTCATATATTGCATTAAAACTAAATTATCCGAATCCGAGACCATATATTAAAAGACCATTATTTACAATATCCTACCCTATATAAGAAATCTACTCAGACATAATAAATACGAGTTTATACAAATAAAAGAGAGTCAAGAAAGGCTCCCCCGTATTGACGAACGCGTATTTCTGAACTCCAGGTCTGAACAGAAATTCTATAGCTATTCGGGCAGAACTTCCCCCCGAATAAGAGCTATTTTTGAGCAAAGGCTCAAAAATGAACGTTAGGATGTCCGCTGTACAGTAGCTATTCAGGCAGAATGCCCCTGAATAAGAGCCACTAGGCAGGACTTCCTCCGTATATAGCTATTTAGGCAAAATCCTAAATAAGAACTATAAAATTAACTTGACAAAAATTGAAAATATTGGAAAAATATCCAAAGCACTCAAAAATTGTAAGAAAAAATGAAGAGGCTTGATGTTTATTTATAGGAAAACTTGGCTACTATTCACGCGGGTACTATTCACTCAAATACTATTCACGTGATTACTATTCACGATATTACTATTCATGTATTCTGCATGCAGTTTTTACTGTTCACGAGTTGACCATCACTATTCACGCGTTGACCGCTACTATTCATGCGTTGACCAAAAAGTTGACCAATGCTATTCCAAGTTTATTCGGCGTTCTGAGTCTGTTTCCGCATTCTGTTTGGTCAAATTCTTCCTCTACCGGCTTCAATTCTTGGTCAACACTTGAGCTTGTCTTTGACTTTGACCGGTTCGTTGACCGCAGCATCTTCAGGCGTTTTTCACTGTTTTGACCCTCCAAACGATGGAATTTGGCTAAAATCACGCCGTCCACAGGAAAAAGTCCTGTGTTTTGCTCAGACTATTGTTTCTACCCGAAAAACGGATATGGTTTGCCAAAAACGGACATGGGTTACTATTTGAGATCATCTGGGTCAATGCTCTGAATCCAATTTCGTGCTAGTTTCAGCCAAATTTCTTCTCTATGAGCTTCATTCTTCAACTGCTTCTCGTGCTTCTGCATTCTTGACTTCTTGACTTGCAATTTGGATTATTTTGGGTCTGATTTTCCACTTTTCTGTGTCATCCTACATTGCATCGAAAATATCAAAGTATTGCAATAATTCCCAAATTAAGATGCAAATATAGTACAAATATCAAGGTTTGAGTGCTGCAAATACAGTCACATCAACATCCCCAAACCTAAACCTTGCTTGCCCTCAAGCAAGACTATCTTTAAAATAGATGTGAAAATAGATTTTGCAGAATTTTCACAAGTCAAAAACAGATGAAATAATCTATCCTATCTTTTTGTCAAACACTTTCCAAATCTGAAACATGAGAAATGCAATCTACTATCCTAAACATATTTAGCAATTAATGACAAACATGATAAGAGAACTTTGTACATAGTTTTCACAAATAGGTACTCTTATTGGAAATCGACTATTGATTGCTTCGGAGTACATATTTAGAAGTAAACTAAGCAAATTAAGTTCGTTCAATTCCCAACTTTCAAGTTATGCAAACATATTGGACCTTGATATTTTTACCTACATTTGTAATCAAACTCTTGATCATGCCTTAACCCTTTAACATTTGCCAGAAATATAAAAGTACAACTAATAATACCTCTATATAGTGTTCAGTTTCCTTTGCTTTCTGAATATCCCATGTAGCGGGCTTTAAGGCCAACAATCCCCCGCCATTATGACTGAGGTTGCCAGGTTTCAAAGGGACCCCTACGTGCCTTAATCACCCGAGATATCCAGGCTCGAAACTTTACACTATAGCACATATCACAAATTACAATGTCTAAGATAGTGGTGCTTAGAGATTTACAACATATTTACACCAAAATTTTATTCAACAGTAAAGGTATGTACAACTCTTTTTTGTTTTTTTTTTTTCATTGTTTTCTTTGTTTTTGTTTTTTTTTTCTTTTCTCCTTTTTTTTTCTTTTCTTTTTTTTTCAGAGTGTACATACAGACAGAGTAACATAACATACTGTACAAACATGGCATAAGGGTTCAGGTTTCAATCACAAGGAGTTCTCATAACAAACGGTAATTATATCTCAGTCCTTTCATAATTACATACCTATCTATTGAAGAAACGAAGAACAGCTAAGTTTACTCATGAATATAGTAATCCAAAGTTTTTCTTATAGAGTTTCCTCAGAGTTTTTCACAATACATAGCTAACAAAACAGGTTCTCAAATCATCTAAATCATCGTTTTTAAACATGTTAGATAGCAGACTACTCTTCTCATAAACAAAAATGGTGTATTTCTTGCATATTTTGAAAAAGTTTTTCATGAATGTACGCACCCCCACACCAAAACTTTGCTTGTCCTCGAGCAAATAGCAATGTAAAAGAGTGAGAGTGTAATATGCAAGTAATAACATAATGACAAATGCTACATCCCCAAACCTATGGTTTTCTTACTCTACAACGCAGGTTGATCAGGTATAAAGGGAAATGTAGTAAGGAAAGATATCACCTGATGTGAAGCATTTCTATGTTGATGTCAAAGCTTCTCTACTAACTTTTGTCAAAAGATGTATCATTCTGCAATTAAAGATTAGTAGAAAAAGCATTTTACAGATTATCATCAACACAACAAAAATAGTAGATAGCTATACTAAAAATAGTCAAACAAATATATAGGAGAGAAATCAAAAAGAAATATGGTCACGGAAAATAACTAATATATTAAGCAAATAATTTAACTACCCAGACCATTTATACTCTTTTATGGGGTTCAAGAGTAAATTTAAACAAAGATTAAAGCATTTAAAAGAACACTAGGTTGCCTCCTAGTAGCGCTAAGTTTATTGTCATTAGCCAGACTACAAAAATCACACAGATAGAAAATAAACACACATAATAAGAAAATATATTTTTAAAAAAATCTAGGTTGCCTCCTAGTAGCGCTGAGTTTTACGCCCTCAGCCAGGCGCCAATGTTAGAGCCATCTATGTGTAAAGCTCTTTGGCACATATTGCCTGATAATCGTTTCAGCACAGATTTTGAAAGGAAAAGGATCATGCAACAGATGATGGTTCATTGCTCCTACAGAACATGACTTTTCCAAGTCACCTTGAAAATGTGACAAATCCCATCCCAATATGATGTGTGTGGGAATGTTCTCAATTATGTCAACATGGGGCATAGTATTTTGTAAATCAGTGTGTCCCAAGTGGTCAACCCATAAGTTAAAAGATGTATGCAACGTATTGTTCATAAATGGGTCAAATCCAAATTGTGTCTCGTTGAGTAATGTTGTGAGTTGTACAATGGAGGAAGGTGCATCAAATGAAGAATTGAGATGACTTTCAATAGGAGAGAGAATAGGTGTTGAAGCTTCTTTATCATAGTTAAAACCAGTTGAAAACGGCATGGAAGCATTTGACTTATTCTCTCGGTCAGTTTGATACAAAAGTCGTTCGATCTCATTAATGTCTTCTTCAGGAGTCAAGAAGGATGCATGAATTAAAGTAGACTCAATAGACTCATCTTGAAAGAGTGAAGACTCTAAGGAAGTGTGTACACTCATCTTCCTTGAAGAGGAATCAGAGTCGGGTTGAGTCATAATAATACTAAGGTCATCATGTCCTTCTAAGTGAGGCATTGTATCATTTTTTTCCTCAAATTCATTTTCCCTATCAGATGTCTCCCAAATAACGTCGCTCATTTCATTAGTCTGTTCACATGTTATTTCATCAAAGGTGCTCATAACAGATTGAATATGTTGATCTAAAGATTGAAGCATGCGAGCATTTGAGTCAGCAAGTAGATAAAGTTGGTCATACTTGTCATTGGATTTGGGAGAAGCAGAGTCAATCAAATCATCTTGTTGATGATTTTGTTTGAAAAGATTAAGGATAGGATCAACAGAAGATTCAGATTGAAAAGATGCAGGGTCTTGACTTTCAAAGCTTTGAGAAAAATTTTCTAGACTCCAAGGTGATGGCTGGTTTTGCCAACCTGGGATGTGTGCCTCAAACATGTTATCTACCTCATTCCTAGTGTTACATTCTCTACCCACATTATCTCCACTAAACATTTCTATTTCCTCAACAACCAGGTTTTGGATAGGTTCGTGATGAACGAAACTATATTGGTCTGGTGAACTCAGAACAGGTTGAATAGGATGCTCGTCTTTTTCCCACCCATTTATGCTCTCGGCTAATTGACCGATTTGGTCTTGTAGCCTATCTATGGATTGGTGGTTGGATTCGGCGAGTTGGACAAGTTGGCCGAACTTGTCGTCGAAGTTTGGTTCAGGAGAAGAAAATTCAACCGAGTTGGGATAGCAAAAGTTTTGTTTGAAAGAATTACTTTGAAAGCTTTCGCAAAACTCGAAAGAATTAGGGTTTTGAAATGTAAAATTTTCAAAATCTTGAGGCAGAAAAGATGCATTATTTTGATCCCAAAAGGAATTTTGATGATTCTGCCGCTCCGGGTTATATGCATTTGAGTACAAATTTTGGTTTGAATAATAACCCTGAGTACTAAAATCATGACTATGTAAAAACTGGGGATTTTGGGGACAATTTTCAAAAGTATGGCCAAATTGAGAACAAATTTCACAAGTATTTGGGATAGGGGGTTGGGTTGTTTCATTAAAAGCCCATTGATCGGATGAACCATAAAAATGAGTCATATTCCAATCAATCAAAATTCCCAAACAATTTTTTATTTTTTAAATTTTTATTTTTTTTTAATTTTTTTTTTAAATAAAGCGGATAAAATAAATACTTAAACAAGTTCACAAATACTTTTGTCAAAAACTAAACTATATCGTGCTTCCCCGGCAACGGCGCCAAAAACTTGATGCAACCCGGTGGGCGTGTGAAAAGTGTATAAAATAAACCAAGTTTTAATAACCTGCAAGTGCACATATCTTGTAGTGTAGTGTGCAAAGAGTACGGAATCGTATCCACAGGGAAGCTCGTTAGTTAGTTAGTCAAGTAGTGTGAAAGTGTTAAAGCGCTTAAGTAACAATTCGCAAATAGTTTGAAGTAAAGTGCGAGAATGTAAACTAAACTATAACTAACAAAATTGCCTAAGTTAAGCTAAATAATAGCTAAATACGGAAGAATATCTAGGGATCAAATATGTAAATAAGGCAATTAATGTAGGCTCGGCATCCGGATTCTTAAATTCTATACAAGAGGTTAAGCTACAAGCATTAACCTAGTCAATTAACTTAGTCTATTAAAATCCCGATTACTAACTCTGATGTAGGTGCCGTTCCATCTACGAGCGTATAGCCATAGTATGGATATGTCCTTGCAACCTGGTGTAAAAGGTCTGTTTCAACATAAGTAATCAACATCTCCTTACTAGTCTAGAAACTATGGTCTACTTAAAAGCATTACCTATAATTTCTTGGAATCTTTAAGGTTGTCAAGCTATTGATTCACTATTAAAGCATGGATATATGACACGAAAATAAAACAATCATATCATCTACTTAAAAGCATTATGTATGAAAGACAATACTTAATTAATACAAGTCATATATTGCATTAAAACTAAATTATCCGAATCCGAGACCATATATTAAAAGACCATTATTTACAATATCCTACCCTATATAAGAAATCTACTCAGACATAATAAATACGAGTTTATACAAATAAAAGAGAGTCAAGAAAGGCTCCCCCGTATTGACGAACGCGTATTTCTGAACTCCAGGTCTGAACAGAAATTCTATAGCTATTCGGGCAGAACTTCCCCCCGAATAAGAGCTATTTTTGAGCAAAGGCTCAAAAATGAACGTTAGGATGTCCGCTGTACAGTAGCTATTCAGGCAGAATGCCCCTGAATAAGAGCCACTAGGCAGGACTTCCTCCGTATATAGCTATTTAGGCAAAATCCTAAATAAGAACTATAAAATTAACTTGACAAAAATTGAAAATATTGGAAAAATATCCAAAGCTCTCAAAAATTGTAAGAAAAAATGAAGAGGCTTGATGTTTATTTATAGGAAAACTTGGCTACTATTCACGCGGGTACTATTCACTCAATTACTATTCACGTGATTACTATTCACGATATTACTATTCACGTATTCTGCATGCAGTTTTTACTGTTCACGAGTTGACCATCACTATTCAAGCGTTGACCGCTACTATTCATGCGTTGACCAAAAAGTTGACCAATGCTATTCCAAGTTTATTCGGCGTTCTGAGTCTGTTTCCGCATTCTGTTTGGTCAAATTCTTCCTCTACCGGCTTCAATTCTTGGTCAACACTTGAGCTTGTCTTTGACTTTGACCGGTTCGTTGACCGCAGCATCTTCAGGCGTTTTTCACTGTTTTGACCCTCCAAACGATGGAATTTGGCTAAAATCACGCCGTCCACAGGAAAAAGTCCTGTGTTTTGCTCAGACTATTGTTTCTACCCGAAAAACGGATATGGTTTGCCAAAAACGGACATGGGTTACTATTTGAGATCATCTGGGTCAATGCTCTGAATCCAATTTCGTGCTAGTTTCAGCCAAATTTCTTCTCTATGAGCTTCATTCTTCAACTGCTTCTCGTGCTTCCGCATTCTTGACTTCTTGACTTGCAATTTGGATTATTTTGGGTCTGATTTTCCACTTTTCTGTGTCATCCTACATTGCATCGAAAATATCAAAGTATTGCAATAATTCCCAAATTAAGATGCAAATATAGTACAAATATCAAGGTTTGAGTGCTGCAAATACAGTCACATCACGCTACTACTTTCAAACGAGCCACGAGCTTTGGAAACCGACTTCACCAATCCTTCTAGGTCACCATAAGGCACGTCTAAAGACCCCGAAACCCTACTTTACCCTAGAATTCACGCAAAGTCCCGATTTTCTCCTTTCCTCATTTGAACTACAACTATACTAACCAAACACCCAACCAACGCCATAATTGCACCAAAAGTGCTTCCATGGCCTCCCGAAACAATGCCAACACGCAAAACGAGATAACGCCAAACTCGACCTAAACAACCCCGACTTTCACTAAGCCATTTTTCTCCGTTTTTCCATTACACATTCCAATTAAACCACACATTTAGGCATTCTAGCATATCTAGCATCTTCCTACATCAATAGAACTCATAACGGAGCAACTTCATCGAAACGGGGGTTTACTATTCATAATTTACTATTCATTACACAATTTATATTTCAAATTCGATATTCAATCGCAGAAAATGTTAAAAAGCTATAAATACATATTCTACAATTAACAAGGAACATTCTTTAAGCATTAAAACGATTAAACTAATGATCTACGCATAAAATCTAAAAATCAAAGTTTAGATATAAATATTTCAAATGCGCAAATAACGATGAAACCCTCACCTTAGACGCTCCTAGACGCTAGGGAAACCACGATGGATGCCTCGGAAACCACCCTGCACAAGCTCACGCGACGAAATGAAGATTTGAAGTTGAAATTTTTTTTTTCCTCCATGGTTTCAGCCATGGCTCTTTATTTTTTTGGTTTTTTCTCTTTTGTTTCGTATTTAAACTTGAATAAAAGATGACAAATGGTCAAAGCTTCGGTCAACCCGCTAAACCAAAACAGCTATGCGCGACCTTACGAAAATGGCCATAACTTCTTCTAGAAAACTCCAATTCATGAACGGTTTAAAGGCTCAGAAACTAGACTCATAGAGCTTTCCAACCATATATAGTTTGCTACCTAACTCTTCCCCAATTGGTTCAGATTTAATTCCAAAGTTGACCCAAAATTTGACTAACTTAACATTGCATTTTTTTTATTTCTAATCCCAAGTTTGCCCTTTATTAAACATTTCAAAAATTCCCACCTTGTCCTAGTTGGTCAATGTAGATGGAAAGTCAACTAGTTTGGTCAAAGAAGGTGAAAGGTCAATAAAATGCAATTTAAATGAACTTTAAATGCTATTGAATACATGCCAGGTTCGGGGTATCACACATGCCGCACGAAGGTGAGCACATGGGGCGCACATACCGAACGATGATGTGTAGCATGTGGCCTACATCCTGCACGAAGGTATGTGCATGGGACACCCATGCCGCACGATAATGCTAGCATACCGCACGAAGTTGTGGACATGGAGCGCCTATACCGCATGATGGTATGCGCATAGGTCGCCCATACCGCGCGATGGTGTGCGAATGGGGCGCATGCCACACGAAGGTGTATGCATGAGGCGCCCTGTGCATGCCGCAAGATGGTGCGCGCATGCTGCACAAAGTGCACGCATGCTGCACGAAGGTGCGCGTATGGGGTGCCAATGCCACACGATGGTGTGTGCAACGGGCGCGCATACTGCACGATGGTGCACGCATGTGGCGCGCATGAGGCACCCATGCATCACGATAGTATGCGTATGGGGCGCTCATGCCGCACGATAGTGCACCTATATGACCCACATGCCGTGCAAACGTGAGCACATGTGACCCAAATGCCTCACGAAGGTGTGCTCTTGGGGTACCCATGCCGCACGATGATGAGCGCATATGGCCCACATGCAGCCGAAGATGAGCGCATGGGGCGCCCATGCCGCACGATGGTATGCGCATGGGGCGCCTATGCCGTACAATGGTGCGCACATGCCGTATGAAGGTGTTCGCATGCCGCACGAAGGTGCGCGCATGGGGCACCCATGCCACATGATGGTGCGCGTATCGGGCGAACATGTCGCACTATGGTGCTCGCATGTGGCCGGCATGCTGCACGAAGTTACGCACATGGGGTGCCAATGTCGCACGATGGTGGGCGCATGGGGCACGCATGCCGCTCGATGGTGCGCGCATATGACTCACATGTCGTACGAAGGTGTGCTCATGGGGAGCACATGCCGCACGATAGTCCGCACATGCCGCACGAAGGTCTGCGCATGGGGTACCCATGATGCACGATGGTGTGCACAGGGAGTGCCCATGCCGTACGATGGTGGGCACATGTCGGTCAAAGGTGCACGCATAGGGTACCCATGCCCCACAGAGGTGCGCGCACGGAGCGCGCATGCCGCACGATGGTGCGCGTATGCCACACGAAGGTGCACGCAATGGGTACGCATGCCGCACAATAGTGCGCGCATGTGGCCCTCATGGAGCTCAATGGTGTGTACAATGGGCGCTCATGCAGCACGATGGTACGCTTATGGGGCGCCCATGCCGCATGATGGTGTGCACATGGGGCGCGCATACCGTACGATGGTGCCCGCATGTGGCCCGCATATCGTACAAAGGTGCGCTTATGGGGCGCCCATGCCACACAATGGTGCACGCATGCCGCTCGGAGCTGCGCGCATTGGGTGCCCACACCGCATCGGGTGCGCTTGTCGCACGATGGTACGCGCATGTGGACAGCATGCGGCACGAAGGTGCGCGCGTGGGGCGCCCATGCCGCACGATGGTGTGCACATCGTGCATTCATGCCGCACAAGGTTGCGCACATGGGGCAAGCATACTGCACAATGGTTCGAGCATACCGCACGATGGTGCGCTCAAGTGGCGCGCACGAGGCTCTCAAGTGGAGCTGTTGGGGCACCGTTGGGGCACTATTAGGTCACGACTGGGGCACTATGGGGGTACAATGGGGGATGTTTGGGGACGGCTTTGGCACTACTAGGAGATGTTGGGCACGACGGGCAATGTTAAGAATTCGTGGGTATTGGGCATGCGGAATGTATTATGACACAAATGTGGACATTGATGTCCTTTTACAAGTAGTTTCCAAATCTATGAAGTGGTCTTAACATTTCACTTGTCCGAATAACAGTTCGTCACATTTGTGAGGTGAATTAGATTAATCAGGTTCCCAATCCTTCCAAAAAAAATTTAACGCCAAATATCATGTAAACAAATTAATTTATGAATTAATATAAATTTTCCTAAATTTTATAGTATTTTTTTTAATTTTTCTGTATTTTTGTAATTTTTAAATATTAAAAATTAATTTTTTTAAAAAAATATTTTTGAATATCATTTAACAAATTAATGTATGAATTAATATAAATTTTTCTGAATTTTCTGCTATTTTATCTGATTTTTCCCTATTTTTCACAATTATTAAATTTTAAAAAATATTTTTTCAAAAAAAATAATCATGAAGCATTTGGATATCATATGCTATCCATAAGGAGCAAGTTGGGTACGAAGATCATACCATATGAGGCCTTTTATACTGTAAAACACCCATTATGAATCTCTGACAAAATTTATGCTACTGCTGTCACTTAGGTTTTTGCAACTAAATGTACTATAGGGGGGTATGTGTGGTCAAGTCCCCTGGTAGAGGTCCATGCGGGGAAATGTTGTGGGCACCTCGTGGCACATTGTAGGCTATATCGTGGGCTATATTATGGGCAGGAATGCCTACCGAGTGAATCATGCCGAGGTATTGCATTGCATACCCGTGCGTTGGCGCCGTGCCACCCCCGCCCTGCGTCCCCCGGCATGTCTCTCGGTGCAGCACCAGGATGGCTAATGAGGAACGTGGTGGCTTCCCAAGCCTCTCATTATCCATCTTGGTGCCGCAACACCGTTGACCTCATTGGGATGCCTATTGAGGGGGCGAGTGGTTTCCCAAGCACAAAACTAGCCATCCTCGTGTCGCCGGCTAAGTACACGTTGGAGGACATTCCCGTCCCTCGACGTGTCATTGGGCCTGCACGAATCGCCTAGCACACGAAGCCATTTCCGTAGCCGAGTGGATGCGTGCAGCCATGGTCTAGTGTCGTGGCAATCCAAGCACTGCTTGGGCTTGGGTGGCTCTTAGGGGACGGTGGGGGCAAGCGTGATGCGCAAATCGCCTGGCACATAAGGCATTGGCTTTCGTTAAGCAACGACGCTAGCGTTGCGATGAGACGATTACTGATGCTTCAATGTCATGGCGATCCAAACACTATGCGACCTTGAAGCCGTCCCCTGGTGGTTTCTGACGTGCCTGTGTGATGTGCGAATCACCTAGCACACGACGCCATGGTCCTCACTGAGTCTTAATGCGACGGACGTGGTCTAGTGTCATGGCGATCCAAGCATCGCGTGGGCAGAAAGGTAGTTGGCTTGTCCCGTTCCGTACATACGGGTGCATACAGGAGGACGGTGGGGAACATACGTGATGCACATATCTCCTAGCACACGTGGCATTGGCTTTCGTCAAGCAACGACGCGAGCGTTCCAATGAGACGATTGCTGATGCTTCAATGTCGTGGCGATCCAAGCACCATGCGGTCTTGAAGCCATCCCACTATTGGTTCTGACGGTCCTGTGCGAATCGTCGAGTACATGACGCCATGGTTCTGGCTGAGTCGTAATGCGACGGAAGTGGTCTAGTATTGTGGCAATCCAAGCTCCGCGTGGGCAGGAAGGTAGTTTGATTGTCCCGTTCCGTGCATACGGGTGCATACAAGTGGACGGTAGGGGAATGCGCGATGCGCGAGTCACCTCACACACAGCCTTGGCTTTTGTTAAGTGACAACTTGAGCGTTGCGATGAGACGATGGCTAGCGCTTGAATGTCGCAGCGATCCAAGCACCGTGCTACCTCAAAGCCATCCGATAGTGTGTTCCTATAGGTCTACGTGATGCGTGAATCGCCTAGCACACGATGACGTGGTCCTCGCTGAGTCATAATGTGACAGACATGGTCTAGTGTCATGGCCATCCAAGCACCGCATGGGCAGGAAGTCCGCTTTCGGTTGGTACCTCAAGTGCGTGCACTCGATGCTTGGTCAGGAACCACGAAGTAGGCTCCTAAGCTTGCGATGTGCAGCCTAGTCATGCACCTCGTGTCGTTCCTGTCCCTTGTCCCTCAAAAATTCTTCGTGCCTAGCAGTGCATGCTCGGGCTATCTCGCCGGTTCTGTTTGCCTGAAGGGCTTCTTTTGCCTAGACGGTAGGGCGGTTATCGGCTTGGTGGTCCGAGCATAGTGAACGTGATAGTGCGTGAGTGGTGGTCGGCTTGTATGGGCCGGTTGGATCCCTGCTTGAGCAGCGACGTCTGCCCCTGCTTGCCTCTTCATTTGCGGGCCGAGTGCTTACGTTGCCTCGGTCGGCCGGTTAGTTTCCTGTGTTGCGTACCTACGAAGACGGCAGTATAAAGTCACATCGTCCATCTTTCGCCTTGCGTCTGCCTCCGTGGACGACGTGGGAGGAACCCCTAAGAACGTCCCATGTTCCACGTTGCTCACTCCAACAAGTGTGACAGACGTGGCCTATGGTGCGTCGCTCAATCTCTCGGATGCGGCACACCACGACGGTATAGGGTCCTTGGCCTCTCTTTGCCCGAAACCAGTGTTTGTCGCTAACTACGTACGATGGTCGGGCGCTTGTCTCGA
>CM075779.1:38909378-38911878 GCA_037974665.1 Ehretia macrophylla | reverse complement strand
GAATCGGGCGGCTCCGCCGTCCAAATTGTAGTATGGAGAAGCGTCCTCAGCGGCGGACCGGGCCCAAGTCCCCTGAAAAGGTGTGCCAGAGAAGGTGACAGCCCCATCCTGCCCAGACCCTGTCGCACTACGAGACGCTATCGGCGAGTCGGGTTGTTTGGGAATGTAGCCTTAAGTGGGCGGTAAATTCCGTCCAAGGCTAAATACGGGCGAGAGACCGATAGTGAACAAGTACCGTGAGGGAAAGATGAAAAGGACTTTGAAAAGAGAGTCAAAGAGTGCTTGAAATTGTCGGGAGGGAAGCGGAAGGGGGCCGACGATATGCCCCGGTCGTATGCGGAATGGTGAGAGATAGTCCGCCGATCGGCTCGGGGCAAAGACTAGCGTGGATTGGGGCGGCGGCCAAAGCCCAAATAGTAGATATGCCAGCGAAATTCCGTCGCCTCGATCGTGGCGGGGTAGCGCACGCCTTCAGCGTGCTTCGGCATCTGTGCGCTCCAAGTGCTGGCCTGCGGGCTCCCCATTCGACCCGTCTTGAAACACGGACCAAGGAGTCTGATATGTGTGCGAGTCAACGGGTGTGTAAACCCACAATGTCACGCCCCAACTCGACCCCACTTACAATCAGTCAGGATGCAATGGAATTTTGGCAGTATAATGACAGTAATTAAGACACCGAGGCTCTAAACCAACCTCTCAGAATATCATACAACCAAACTCCTCAGCCATTCAACAATCAACTCCTCAATTAAGTTAACAACATACAACACAACCATATTATACAATAATCATTCTTAGTTATACGCCTCCGTTTCAACATAATACCTTAACTTTAATATACAATGCAAAATAGATTGAACCAACCTAGCAACCTAATCATAACAAAAGGAAGAGTACTAAGTTAGCATCATTTAGTTCATTATCTTTACTACAACTTATACATTATAAACTGCAAAGTAAATAAAAGACAACTAGTTTAATATACAAGATAATAGAGTATACAACATCTCAAGCATCAAGGACAAGACTCTGACACATATGACTCATCCATATACGGCACATTATCCTCTTTTGGAAGCACGTACCCGTAATTTTGCTCAAAGACACCTGTAAGCATGCAATATAGAGAGTGAGCTTATATAAAACAAGCTCAGTGAGGATCCGATAAATCTCTAATAGTATTTACTATACTCCTTGGAAATGATACTTTGAGCAATAAACACACAATAAACATCAATACAATATAATCACATAACTATAATGACCAATCAATAAAGGATACTCCAGTTGGTGTAGCTCCAAACGCCATCACGATCTCAACCGTTCTTCTTATAACTCCCCATTACTCACGCACCCGAGGTACCTCACTAGCCCTTCCCTCCATGACACCTTCGTCATGCGAGCTAGGGGTAGCCTCTGGTAGTCATGTTGTTATCAACTCGACAGCCCAACGCTGCCCGAGAGGTGGCATACACATACCAAGACTCAGCAATAATAATAAACATCACATCACAGGAGGACAACCTTTTCCGTTGAGTATATCCCGGTTCATCAATAATCAATCAATAATCATCTTTTCATCAATATAACATCAAATAATCAATTAAACCACCAACAACTAAGTTAGATGACAAAGTAGGCCATCCAACTTAACATGCATTAAACACACAATCAAACCCTAGTTTAACCATTAACAACTCACAATTCAATCACTCAAACACCACCCAATCATCTAAAGGCATAACTCAACATTTTAAAGAAAGACAACCTAAACTTCAAATAATCATATCTTACATTCTACTAATCCAAACAACTCCAAATCAGTTTCTATCACTCACCCATTCGAACAACTACATTAGCCCTCTCAGAAACCAACCAAAGCACATCCAAATCAAGCCCAACAGCCCTAAAACCTCAATGCACCTAGGCTGAAATTTTTGGATTTTCACACCAACATCGCAATCGAAAATTCGGCATTATAACAGCGCTACCACGTAATTAACAAACTTTTAGAAATCGACGGCAATCGATTCCAACCACTACAACTCAAAATAATCAACAAATAGCCAAACTATCAACTTTAAATACCCGAAAATAAAAATTCTTGCTACAACGGTTCAAATCTCACAAGAATACATATAATCGATCCTTAGCATGCACTGAGCAATAATATAACTTCAAATTAACATTCTAACGGTTCAAAATGCAATTATAGGCAAAAACATAAAAAATGACTTTTGAGATCTAGAATTTTTATCTCAGCTTTGATGTGTTTTGAAGCTACAAAGATGCTCAATGGATGCTCAAGATGTGGAATCAAGCTTTGGTTGATGGAAATTGGCTTTGAAATACAACTTCTAGTAAAAATTTGCCTTTGAAAACTTGAAGAAAACCTTGGCTTTTCTCTCTAATGGCTCTCGGCCATGTAGGTGTAAAATGAGTATGTTTTTGTGTTGTGCAAGTGTGTGTTGATGCATATTAAGTAAATGTCAACAATTTA
>CM075779.1:38894378-38904378 GCA_037974665.1 Ehretia macrophylla | reverse complement strand
CATCGTGCGTGCATGCCACACAATGATGCGCGCATGTGGCCTGCATGCGGCACAAAGGTGCGCTCATTGGGTACCCGTGCCGCACGAGGTTGCGCACATGGGGCACGCATACCGCACGATGGTATGCTCAAGTGGTGTGTGCGGGGTACTCAAGGGGCGATGTTGGGGCACTCAAGGGGCACAATTGGGGCACTATTGGGGAAGGGCTTTGGCACTATAGGGGTACGCTTGGGGGACAATGGGGGATGTTGGGGGAGGGCTTTCGCACTACTAGGTGACGTTGGGCACGACGGGCAATGTGAAGCATTTGTGGGTATTGGCCATGCGGAATGTATTATGACACAAATGTGGACATTGATTTCCCTTGTCCGAATAACAGTTCGTCACATTTGTGAGGCGAATTAGATTAATCAGGTTCCTAATCCTTCCAAAAAAATTTTTAACGCCAAATGTCATGTAAAAAATTTAATTTATGAATTAATATAAATTTTCCTAAATTTTCTAGTATTTTTTCTGATTTTTCCCTATTTTTTGATATTTTTAAATACTAAAAATTAATTTTCTGAAAAATTATTTTTGAATATCATTTAACAAATTAATGTATAAATTAATATAATTTTTTTATGAATTTTCTACTATTTTTCTGATTTTTCCCTATTTTTTGCAATTATTAAATATTAAAAATATATTTTTTCGAAAAAAATAATCTTGAACCATTTGGATATCATATGCTATCAATAAGGAGCGAGTTGGGTACGAAGATCATGCCATTTGGGGCCTTTTATAGTAAAACACCCATTATGAATCTCTGGCAAAATGTACGCTACTACTGTCACTTGGGTTTTTGTATCTAAATGTATTATAGGGGGTATGTGGTGTCAAGCCCCCTGGTCAAGGTCTATGCGGGAGGATGTTGTGGGCACTTCGTGGCACATTGTGGGTTATATCGTGGGCTATATTGTGGGTAGGAATGCCTACCGAGTGAATCATGCCAAGTTATTGCATTACATGCCCGTGCGTTAGGGTCATGCCACTCTCGCCCCACGTCCCCCGGCATGTCCCTCGGCGCAGCACCAGGATGGCTAATGAGGAACGTGGTGGCTTCCTTAGCCCCTCACTATCCATCTTGGTGTCGCAACACCGTCGACGTCATTGGGATGGCTAATAAGGGGGCTAGCGGTTGCCCAAGCACAAAACTAGCCATCCCCGTGCCGCCGGCTAGGTACACGTTAAGGGACATTCCAGTTCCTCGATGTGTCGTTGGGCCTGCGCGATGCGCGAATCGCCTAGCACACGAAGCCATTGCCATTGCCGAGTGGATGCGCGCGGCCATGGTCTAGTATCGTGGTGATCCAAGCACCGCATGGGCTTGGGTGGCTCTTGAGGGACAATGGGGGCAAGCGTGATGCGCGAATCGCCTAGCACACGTGGCATTGGCTTTCGTTAAGCAACGACGCGAGCGTTGCGATAAGACGATTGCTGATGCTTCAATATCGTGCCGATCCAAGCACCATGCGGCCTTGAAGCCGTCCCCCGGTGGGTTTTGACGTGCCTATGAGATGCGCGAATCACCTAGCATAGGATGCCATGGTCCTCGCTGATTCGTAATGCGACAGACGTGGTATAGTATTGAGGTGATCTGAGCACCGTGTGGGCAGGAAGGTAGTTTGCTTGTTTCGTTTCGTGCATATGGGTGAATACAGGGGGACAGTGAGGGGCATGCGTGATGTACGAATTGCCTAGCACACGTGGCATTGGCTTTCGTTAAGTAACGACGCGAGCATTGTGATGAGACTATTGTTGATGCTTTAATGTCGTGGCGATCCAAGCACCATGCGGTCTTGAAGCCGTCGCCCGGTTGGTTCCGATGGGCCTGTGCGATGCGCGAATTTTCTATCACACGATGCCATCATCCTCGCTAAGTCATAATGCGACGGACGTAGTCTAGTGTCGTGGTAATCCAAGTACCACGTGGGCAGGAAGGTAGTTTGATCATCCCGTTCCGTGCATATGGGTGCATACAAGAGGACGGTAGGGTCATGCGCGATGCGCGAATCGCCTAGCACACGACCTTGGATTTTGTTATGTGACAACTTTAGCGTTGCAATGAAACGATTGTTGATGCTTCAATGTCATGGCGATCCAAGCACCATGCGGCCTTGAAGCCATCCCTGTTGGGTTCTGACGAGCCTGTGAGATTCGCGAATCGCCTAGCACACGACGCCATTGTCCTCGCTAAGTTGTAATACGACAGACGTGGTCTAGTGTCGTGGCAATCCAAGCATCACGTGGGCAGAAAGGTAGTTTTCTTGTCCCATTCCATGCATACGGGTGCATACAGGGGGGCGATGGGAGGCATGTGTGATGCACGAATCACCTACCATACGTGGAATTGGCTTTCGTTAAGCAACGACGCGAGCGTTGCAATGAGATGATTGTTGTTGCTTCAATGTCATGGCGATCCAAGCACCATGCGTTCTTGAAGTCGTCCCTCAGTTGGTTCTGACGGGCCTGTGCGATGCGCGAATCGCCTAGCACATGATGCCATGGTCCTCGCTGAGTCGTAATGTGACAGACGTGGTCTAGTGTCGTGGTGATCCAAGCACCGCGTGGGCAGGAAGGTAGTTTGTGTGAAATCCCAATTTTTGTCTTTATCTCGATTTACGTGTCTTTACCTCAATTTGCATGATTTGACCTGTTTTTGTTATATATGAGTTAGAATGTGCTAAATATGTTATTTATATTCCTAATACATGCTATTTGTGCATTCATGAAATTTTTATAAAAAACGGCATCAAAAATTTCATCGACGATTTTTGTGAATACTGTTTTGAACACCTGTCCGATAAAATTTTTACAGGGGTGTTTTAAACGTCTTAAAACCTAGTCCTCGGGTATTAATAGATCCGTGTTTGATTAAAATGGATTTGGAATCGATTTTGAAATTTTAAAGTTTTTTACACTTTTGTTTTGCAAAAATCGCTTTTTTAGCTGAGTTGGGTGAAAGTCTTTGTATGAGAAAACTCTTGTCACCTAAAAATAAACTACTTAAAATAGTCTAAGTGTTAAATTGATGTTTTGAGCAAGAAATAGTCTAAAATGAAATTAAAAGACAAGAAAACACTAAAAATAACTACGTGTCAACTTTGACTTTTATTTGTTTTGTTGACCTTTGAGCTTATAAGCATAAACACACACTAAAATAGCACAATTTCACACTAAAAAACAATCACATTTTCGTGAGCTATAGGAGAGAAAAAGAGAGTTTTGTTCAACATTTTTCAAAGCAAAAGTTCATAAAAAAACCTAGTTTTTGTCCATAACTTTTCAAACTGAGTTGGATTCCGCTTGTTGGGAACGCATTGCACACATATCTAGACTTGTTTCGGATCAAAGGTGAGAGAAAATTTCTAGAACTCAAAATGTCATTTTTATTTTTTTGCATATAATTGAATTTTGAACTATTAGAAAGTTGAATGGATGTTATATTATTGCTCAGTACATGCTAAGGATCGTTTATATGCGTTTATATAAGATTTGAACCGTTTAACATGAATTTTATTTTTCGGGTATAAAAAGTTGAGTTGTTGGCTATTTGTTGAATATTTTGAGTTGTAGTGGTTCGAATCGATTGCCGTCAATTTGTAAAAGTTTGTTAAATACGGGGTAGTACCGTTGTAATGCCGAAATTTTGATTGTGATGTCGGTGCAAAAGTACATAAATTTCAGCCTAGGTGCATTGAGGTTTTAGGGTTGTTGGGCTTGATTTTGATGTATTTTGGTTGGTTTCCAAGGGGGCTAATGTAGTTGATTGAGTGGGTGAGTGATAGGAACTGGTTTGGAGTTGTTTGGATTAGTAGAATATAAGTTATGATTATTAGAAGTTTAGGTTGTCTTTCTTTAAAATGTTGATACATGCCTTTAGATGATCAGGTGGTGTTTGAGTGATTGAACTGTGAATTGTTGATGGTTAGATTAGGGTTTGGTTGTGTGTCTAATGCATGTTAAGTTGGGTGGCCTACTTTGTCATCTAACTTAGTTGTTTAGTTGTTAATTGATTAATTAATGTTATGTTGTTGAAATGTTATTAATTGATTGATGATTAATTGATTATTGATTAATGATTATTGAATATTAATTATTGATGAACCGGGAGATAGTGAACGGAAAAGGTTGTCCTCCTGTGATTGAATGTTTATTATTATTACTGAGTCTTGATATGCGTGTGCCACCTCTCAGGTGGTATCGGGCTGTCGGGTTAAAAATGGCATGGATATCAGAGGCTACCCTCATCTCGCATGGGCGGAGATACCATGGAGGGCAGGGCTAGAGAGGTACCTCGGTTGTGTGTGTCATGGGGGTGATAAGAAGTTGGTTGAGATCGTGATGGCGTTTGGAGCTACACCAACTAGAGTATCCTTTATTGAATGGTCATTATAGTTTATGTGTTTATATTGTTATTGATGTTTATTGTGTGTTTACTGCTCAAAGGATGATTTCCAAGGAGTATAGTAAATATTGTTAAAGATCTATCGAATCTCACTGGGCTTGTTTTATATAAGCTCACTCTCAATTATTGCATGCATACAGGTGTTACCGATCAAGATTACGGATACGTGCCTCAGGAAGCTGAGAATGTGCTTTATGTGGACGACTCTTGTGTGCTAGAGTCATTGCCATGAATTTGTCTTAGTTGTTGTAATATGTTATATTGTATAACTTACTCAATTATAAGACTTAGGTATATTGCTAATTTAGTAGTCTTGTTTTGGAACATGGTTAGGTTGCTAGATTGGTTATCATCTATTTTGGAAAAAATATGTTATATAGTAAATGTATTATGTTGGAACGGAGGCGTATAACTTATGGATGCAATGGTAAAAGAATATTTAATGTATATTATGGTTGTGTTGTATGATGTCAATTTGATTGTGAAGTTGGTTGTTGAATTATTGTGTAGTTGGATGTATGAGTTTCGAAGAGGTTGGTTTAGAGCCTTGGTATCCAAGTTACTATCGTTATACTGCTGAAATTCTATTGCATCCTGACTGATCGTAGAAGGGGTCGAGTTGGGGCGTGACATTAAGTGGCATCAGAGTGCATGTTTAGCTGTCAACTAGGGTATCCTCGGAATGCAGGTAGTGGTCTAAGCATGCAAGTATGTAGTAAGTGAAAGAAAAGTGAAACATATGTTAATATGTTTATGTAATTAATTTACTTATGTGTCTAACTTTCTATGTGATCAATATGCTTTATGTGTTAAGTGAACCAATGTGGTCAATATGATTTATGTGATAACGTGTCTTGCGTACTCAATGTGTTGTAGTTAATATGCATTTTGTGATTAATGTGTATTATGTGAAAAATGTGTTTTATGTGATTGAAGTGTTTGTGTGAAGTTAGTTGTTTATGTGGTTTTAATTGTTTATAACTAGCTTATGTGAAACAACGTGCTTTAGGTGCTCAATGTACTTTAAGTGACCAATGTGAGTTACGTGATCAACTTGACTTATGTGAAGTTTGTTGCTTATGTGACTTTAATTGTTTATAACTTACTTCTATGATATAACTTGTTTATGTGATGTTGGCTTCTTATATGCTAATTGTGTGTTATGTGATAATGTTGTAATATATGATAATCATGTAATATGTTGGTACTTGTTTTCATGAGATATAATTGTATATATGCTATAACTGAGGGTGACTCTTTTGGGTGAAGTAAATATGACTGCAAGAGTTTTCGAAAATAGAGGTAGGCCATGATTTTGAATTATTATTATTCTAGTAGTTTATCAGTGAGATTTTAATTGTTATGTTTATGGATTTTAGTCTCATTTTAATGGATCTATTCTTGATGTTCCTTTAGCGACTATGAAGTTGTTCGAGGAAATAGCAATGTATCTTGATGATTATAATTACTTTTGTTGCCATGTTTAACTTGTTATTACTTAGAGATGGATCATAAGTTGAGGTTTCCGTGAGGTTGTAATTAGACACTTTTGGAGTCTCAACTCAGACTATACTTTCTTGAAATTATTTAAAATGAATTTATTTGAGGAATTAGTGATGTATATTTGTGAATGGAATGAAGTGTGGTATAACATGTATATATTTCTACTACTTGGGATTGCTATAATATCAAAGGTTATTTTGGAGTTTTGATCTTTAACCCTTGGAGACAATTGGAGTGATTCCTGACTAAAGTTACTTTATTCGAAGATGTAATTGTTGGGAGATAGAATTATTTGAGGAAATAAGAATGCATTTTTTGTGGCTAAACATTTACTTGCTTACATTGAGCTTTTGAGTTCTAGGTGGTATGAGTTTCTAAATTGTTGATTGGGGATTCTTTTGTGTTATAATGGGTTAGTATGAATCTGTATTGTGTTATCAGATTTTGGAGTCTTCATCAGTCAATCTTGTTGGGTACTCGGTGATTTATCTTGTTTAGTGATTGGTCTAGTGCAGAATATAAATTTTGGAGTGATTGTATGACTCCTCAGATTCTCTAGATCTCCTTAGTGTCTTGTTTTGAAGAGATATAGATTGTAGGATTTGACTTGTTGGTGTTTAAGTGTGTAGATGGGACACCCCTTTTGTGCTTCATATTCTATTGGTCTTATTATTCTTTTCTACTCTATTCTCACTTATTTGAGAAAGAGTTATACTTTTCTAGCCTATCAATTGTTTCCTAAAAGTTTGCTTATTGGATTAATGGATCCTATACTCATTTGACATTATTTCTATTCTTAACATTCATATTTGCTTCTTGTAGCAATGTCGCTTATTGGAGTTAAGGTTTGAGACTTCTATATTTCATTCTATATCTCCAGCCATTGATTTCAATATTTCATTTCATCCTATTACTATTCATTTGGAAGTAATTTTTCCTTTGGTATACCATTTTACTTATTCGAATTTCACTGGCTTCATGTACTCCTTACTTAAGTACATCATTGTCATTCTTGTTAATCCTTGTTAATCCTATTGTTTTATTATTAAATGCTGAGCCATTACTTTGCTTGTAATTGCTCATTCAATATACTCGTCACTGTCCTTTCTTATTTATACTTCTTTGGTTATTGCGTGCTGAGATACTGATTATATTGCCACTCGTGTTTTCTATTGAATTAATCATCTCTTATTTCTTAATTTCATTTTGCTCAAGTACAACTTACTTGTTGGTTCCTTGAACAATCATCGAAAATTGAAATGTTTACTTATTCAGGAATGTTTGTTCAACATACTCAGCACTGTTTTGATCCGTCATCATCCTTTGTTCGTACTTATTTAACTGATAGGTTCTGAGATATTCTTTATCTTAGTTATCATGCTTTCTTATTAAACTATTAGCCTCTTGATTCTCTAACTTGTTTGACCTCTTGTTCCCTTGATTGTTGGCTCGAATATGACTTTCCATATCCATATTTCCTTGTAAATTTCATAATAGCCATATTCTGACCAATGTCACTTTTGAGATATTTCATTGATCAATAATCATTCATGTTATCGTGAATGAGTTTTTAAACTCTTTAGCTGTTCATAGAGCTCTTTTGTGTAGTACGAGATGATTGATAAGTAGTGGTGTCATGCTAAGACCTTGGAGTTGCAATTTCTTTCATACGCAATATGATGTTAGGTGGGAGAGAATTATGAATTGAAGATTGTCTTGGAATTATGATCATCAACTTGCAGTCAACGGAGTTTATTTCAATTGAGGTCTTTGTTTAGTTGTCATCCTAAGAGATAAATGGGAACTAAGAGAAGTATTGTTAAGTGTAACGATTGAGGATTTAATTGTTTGTTAGTTCGAGAATTGCGTGGACGCAATTATTTTAAGGGGGGGAGAATGTGAAACCCCAAATTTTGTCTTTACCTCAATTTGCGTGTCTTTACATCGATTTGCGTGATTTAACCTATTTATGTGTTATATGAATTAGAATGTGCTAAATATGTTATTTATATTCCTAATACATGCTATGTGTGCATTCATGAAATTTTCATAAAAAACGGCATCATAAATTTTATTGACAATTTTTGTAAATAGTATTTTGAACACCTGTCCGCTAAAATTTTTACAGAGGTGTTTTAAACGTCTTAAAACCTAGTCCTTGAGTATTAATAGACCCGTGTTTGATTAAAACGGATTTGGAATCGATTTTGAAATTTTAAATGTTTTACACTTTCTTTTGCAAAAATCGCGGTTTTAGCTGAGTCGGATGAAAGTCTTTGCATGAGAAAACTCTTGTCACCTAAAAGTAAACTACTTAAAATAGTCTAAGTGTTAAATTAATGTTTTGAGCAAGAAATAGTCTAAAATGAAATTAAAAGACAAGAAAACACTAAAAATAACTAAGTGTCAACTTTGACTTTCATTTGTTTTGTTGACCTTTGAGCTTATAAGCATAAACGCACACTAAAATAGCACAATTTCACACTAAAAAACACTCACATTGCCGTGAGCCATAGGAGAGAAAAAGAGAGTTTTGTTCAACATTTTTCAAAGCAAAACTTCATAGAAAAACCTAGTTTTTGTCCATAACTTTTCAAACCAAGTTGGATTCCGCTTGTTGGGCACGCATTGCACGCAAATCTAGACTTGTTTCGGATCAAAGGGAGAGAGAAAAATTCTAGATCTCAAAATGTCATTTTTATGTTTTTGCATATAATTGAATTTTGAACCGTTAGAAAGTTGAATTGATGTTATATTATTGCTCAGTGCATGCTAAGGATCGTTTATATACGTTTATATAAGATTTGAACCGTTGTAGCATGAATTTTATTTTTTGGGTATTAAAAGTTGAGTTGTTGGCTATTTGTTGAATATTTTGAGTTGTAGTGGTTGGAATCGATTGCCATCAATTTGTAAAATTTTGTTAAATACGGGGTAGTACCGTTGTAATGCCGAAATTTTGATTGTGGTGTCAGTGCAAAAGTCCAGAAATTTCAGCCTAGGTGCATTGAGGTTTTAGGGTTGTTGGGGTTGATTTGGATGTATTTTGGTTCGTTTCCGAGGGGGCTAATGTAGTTGATTGAGTGGGTGAGTGATATGAACTGGTTTGGAGTTGTTTGGATTAGTAGAATGTAAGTTATGATTATTAGAAGTTTAGGTTGTCTTTCTTTAAAATGTTGATATATGCCTTTAGATGATCGGGTGGTGTTTGAGTGATTGAACTGTGAATTGTTGATGGTTAGATTGGGGTTTGGTTGTGTGTCTAATGCATGTTCAGTTGGGTGGCCTACTTTGTCATCTAACTTAGTTGTTTAGTTGTTAATTGATTAATTGATGTTATGTTGTTGAAATGTTATTAATTGATTGATGATTAATTGATTATTGATTAATGATTATTAAATATTTATTATTGATGAACTGGGAGATAGTCTTGCTGAGTCTTGATATGCATGTGCCACCTCTCGGGCGGTATCGGGTCATCGGGTTGAAAACAACATGGCTATCAGAGGCTACCCTCATCATGCATGGGCAGAGATGCCATGGAGGGCACGGCTAGAGAGGTACCTCGGGTGTGTGTGTCATGGGGGTGATAAGAAGTTGGTTGAGATCGTGATGGCGTTTAGAGCTACACCAACTAGAGTATCCTTTATTGAATGGTCATTATAGTTTATGTGTTTATATTGTTATTGATGTTTATTGTGTGTTTACTTCTCAAAGGATGATTTTCAAGGAGTATAGTAAATGCTGTCAGAGATCTATCAAATCGTCACTGGGCTTGTTTTATATAAGCTCACTCTTAATTATTGCATGTATACAGGTGTTATCGATCAAGATTACGGATACGTGCCTCAGGAAGCTGAGAATGTGCTTTATGTGAACGAGTCTTGTGTGCCGGAGTCGTTGCCATGAATTTGTCTTAGTTGTTGTAATATGTTATATTGTATAACTTACTCAATTATAAGACTTATGTATATTGCTAATTTAGTAGTCTTGTTTTGGAACATGGTTAGGTTGCTAGATTGGTTATCATCTATTTTGGGAAAAGTA
>CM075779.1:38881878-38889378 GCA_037974665.1 Ehretia macrophylla | reverse complement strand
AATGTTTGGACATGGTATTGGTCCACTTATATGCTGTCGCAGGTTTTACATCTCGCCTAGAAACATGGGAGACTCCATCCGTTTTCCCTGAAAATTATGCCCGGGTTTTGGTTTGGGTTGTGAATAGATTGATTGTTAGAACTCCTGGTCTCGAAAGGGATCGGGGTGTCACAGGTGGTATCAGAGCTTGTCTAGCTCATAAGCCGGGACAGGGTCCTCGGTCTGGTGGGTAGTGACCCTTGAATGTGTGCTTGTTAAGTGTGTCTTGAAAGTGTATGCTTGTATGTGAGATTGTGTGTCTTGACTTGAAAGTACGTACCTATGTGATATAGTTATGTGTTATATGTTAAATGTTTCTCAAGTAAAGTGAAATGTCTAGTTGTGCATTGAATTGACCTATCGAATCGACCTTGTGAATTGTTAATTTGCTTGAAGTATTGCTTGTAATGTGTGTTTTAAAATGTCTTGAATTGATTATGTTGTGCTTGACTTGATTGCCGTGCTTGAGTGACTTTGTTGAATAAACTATTTTGTAAAATTGCTTGCATAATAGTTTAAGGCATATGTATAAATGTGATATATTGGCATTCATACATGTCCTATTGAAATGGTAAGTAAGACCTCTTCCTCCCCTGAACAAAGTGGTTCACCGCTGGCTTTTCAAGGTGTATGGATTAGCAGGAAATGAATGGCATTTGGCTAGCCTTTATTTGGGAATTGGTGTTTGCTTTTAAAGCTCGATTATTGGCAAATCTCTATGGCCTTCTCTGTGCTTAACAATTGTGAAAGAGTAGCTTTCTCTTGGGGTTTTATTTGGTTATTCTTTGGAGCATTCTTTGGTTTTCTTAATGGGTGTTCTTTGGGGACCTTTGTTGGCACTTCTTGGTGGACTTGGTTAATGGGATTTCAATCGGCCTTACTGCACAGTATTATCTATGGTATGTGTGTCTTGGACTTTATTGGTGTGCTACTGGCATCCCTGATTGGAAATTCTGCAATGGCATTCTCTAGGATCCTTAATGGCCATTTATTTAGTATTTACTTATTGGGCAAACTTGGCTACTTTCTTATTGGAGCATTGTTTCAGATATCCTCTTCAGTGTTCCTCAGTAGGTTTGGTATTTGGAGTTCCTATCAGACTTATTGTATAATACTACTTATGGTATTCTTTGAAATTCTTATTAGGCGTTCTATTGGTATTTTCTTTGTTGGCAAAGTTGTATGAAGTTCTTACTTGGCAAACAGTGAAGAGGCCTCAGAGTTTGGTCTCGGTATATTGTTCACCAGTTTGGTGTTTATCCTTGGAGTTTTCATCCATCTGGGAATCTATATTTGTTATTCAACTTGATTGTCTTATTGGGCACATTATTTTCTCTCTGCTATTTCCTTTGATATTCCTCTCAGCATTTGATAGCAAAACTCAGAATTTAATTGGTTGTTCCATGGGGTTATAACTTGGAAGGCTTCTTTGGACCTTGAAAAATATTTGATTGGGTTCTTAGTATTTTTCTTCAGCACTCTTAACAGGGAATTCTTCTATGAAATTCATGATCAGCGGGTAATTCTTTGGACCTCTGGATGGAACCTTTGTTTGAGCTTTTATTTGGCTTCTTGCTTAGGAATTCTCGGGCAGTAATAGTTAGACTTCTATTGGAGATTCGTGCGTGGAGTATTCTTCTTGTCGTTATTGTATGGTATTAATGACATCTACAGTATCTTTGCTATAGTCTTTATTGGTATTATCTCGGCGTTTCTAGTTGGAATTTATTCTTCTTCGGTATTCGTGTCAACGGGATTCTTGTACGGTATCTACCTTTGAGCCTTTATTTGGCGTTACCGCTTGGCATTTCTACTTGAACTTTCCTATTGGTCATCTTCATGAAATACTTGTTCAGTAGCTAATGAAGGTTAGTCAGAATTGGATTTCAGATGATGCTGAGTTCTATTGGAAGAAGAATTGCGACGACGCAATTGTTTTAAGGGGGGAAGGATGTGATAACCCGAACCCGGCATGCATTTAATAGCACCTGACTGCATTTGATTAAATGTTTAATGAGTTAAATCAACCAATTTGCACTATTTTAATATTCCTCTTGGAAGCATTTAGTAGTTGTAAATTGAATAATTAAAAGATTATTACCTATTCCTGATAATTATAGTAATTGAATTTTTTTTCTTGTGATTAATTAAGTGTTATCTTAAATGTTAGGGTTTAATTGTGTTTGATTACGTGTTTATATTAACCTTAATTTGTAGCTTGATATTAACTTCATAATTCTTTAAAATATTCTAGAACTAGTGAAATTAATTATTTTAAATGAATATTGATTACCTTGATTGTTTTGATTATTTTAAAAATCAGTTTTGGTTGTTTTGCGTTAAAATCTCTCGGTTTTCAAATAAATGAGAAAGGTAACTCCGAGCCGGAGTAAATTCTAAACTAAGATGCTTTCCAAAAATGATATATTTCTTAGATTCTTCGAGAATTAATTGTTATTTCTTTGTTGTCACAATGTGCATTGCATATCGAGTGAGATAGTTAGGAAATGAATTCAAGTCCTCAGCAAATAATGAAACTAGTATTTTAGTGCCTTAAAATTTATAATTTAATTGTTGTTAGCTAGAATTGATGTTTTCTTAGTTGTTTTAGCCTAAAAATGCATAAAATAAGCTAGTTTGACCAACCTAAGTAAGCTTTGACCAAGGGGATTGACCATTTTGACCTTGTGCCCTTTTTAATAGCCTAAAATAGCAACAAAAAAAATAGAACTGAACAGCAGCAAGCAGGGCCAAAAATATGAGAGAAGAAAAAAAAAAGATTTCAAGCCAAAATCTTCGATTCTTCGCGAGGGCTTCCACGGGATGGGTTCCGAGGCATCCTACGAGGTTTTCCTAGCGTCTAGGAGTGTCTAAGGTGAGGGTTTCATCGTTATTTGCGCATTTGAAATATTTGTATCTAAACTATGATTTTTAGAATTTATCCGTAGATTGTTGTTTAAAGCGTTTTGATGCTTCTAGAATGTTCCTTGGCAATTGTAGAACGTGTATTTACAGTTTTTTAACATTTTCTGCGGTTAAATGTTGAGATTGCAATTTAAATTGGTTGTTAAATAGTGGTTTATGAATAGTAAACCCTTGAAACGATGAAGTTGCTCCATTATGCTGTCCGTTGATGTAGAAATGTGCTAGGTGTTCTAGAATGCCTAAATGTGTGGTTTGTTTGGGTTGCATAATGGAAAAAAAATAGGAATTAAACCTTGGTGAAAGTCGGGGTTGTTTAGGTCGAGTTTAGCGTTTTCTCGTTTTGCGTGTTGGCATTGTTTCGGAAGGCCATGGAAGCACTTTTGGTGCAATTATGGCGTTGGTTGGGTGTTTGGTTGGTATAGTTGTAGTTCAAACGAGCAAAGGTGGAAATCGGGGCTTTGCGCGAATTCTAGGGTAAAGTAGGGTTTCGGGGTCCTTAGACCTGCCTTATGGTGACCTAGGAGGGTTGGCGAAGTTGGTTTTCAGAACTCGTGGCTCGTTTGGAAATGGTAGTGTTTTGATAGTTGGGGCCGATTTGTGATTTTGCTCGTTATCTTGATATTATGCCTATAGAATGCTTAGGGTTACTTGATATACTTGTTAATTGGTGTTATTGTTGCTTATTATTGCTTGTTATGCTCGAAAAGTTAGATGAATGCTAGTATTGATGTTGATTGCTTGTTATCTCGTTTGTTGTCACTAGTTTGTATTATTGTGCTATCGCTCGTTTATTGCCTTGTATCGAATTTTGCATTGCATTGTGTCTCGCGCGTGAGTGATGGGCCTTTCTGGGTAGCCTCGGATTGCTAGTGTTGGTTGCTCTAGCTCCGCTGCTATTCCCTTTCTCGCTTGGGTTGCCTCCTAGGGAGATTTGGGTCATAGAATTGATGGATACTTCCGGGGTATTCCAAACTGGTGTTATAAGGTGGATGCGCGCTTATTGTCATCGTTGTCAAACATCAAGCTCGAGATTGATGTATCGCTCGTGAAATGGTATATTGCTCGTAAGAGTGAACCATAGCCTTCAGAGTGTGGTATAGCTTTGAATGGTTGTGTTAATGCTTTCAGTAATTGCTTATTGTATTGATTGTTTGTTTTGATTGTTTATTTATCAGTTATATTGCTTAATTGTCTTATTTGCATTGCACGACTTTCTTTCTCTCCAATTCGATATCTGTCTCGCCCTCATTGAGTATACATGTTGTGTATACTCACTCCTCACCACCACATTTCAAGAAATGCCATGTTAGCTGGAAAGTTCGTGATTTCGTGAAAGTCCGTGCTTGAAGAGTTGTCATGCGTGCCTATGTGACTTGAGTTGTCAAAGTTGTAAAGTTGTATGCTTTTATGTATTATATGTATTTAAAGTTAAAGGGGATATAATTTAAGTTTCACTAGATTGTGTATTTAGTTAATGTAGCTTAACTTCAATGTATACTTGTAATGACAAAGGAAAAGAGATAGAAAGGTATGATAGTCTAGCTTATGAAATAGGTTGGTGTAGTTTAATTGCTAAGCTTGAATGTATATTTACTTGTGTTTTGCTTGTTGTGAACCAAGGCTCGGATGGCCTTGAGGTGGTTGAATGTTTGGACATGGTATTGGTCCACTTATATGCTGTCGCAGGTTTTACATCTCGCCTAGAAACAGGGGAGACTCCGTCCGTTTTTCCTGAAAATTATGCCCGGGTTTTGGTTTGGGTTGTGAATAGATTGATTGTTAGAACTCCCGGTCTCGAAAGGGATCGGGGTGTCACAAGGGCACTACCAGGAGTAGATCCTGCGGCTTAATTTGCTCAACACGGGGAAACTTACCAGGTCCAAACATTGTAAGGATTGACAGACTGAGAGCTCTTTCTTGATTCTATGGGTAGTGGTGCATGGCCGTTCTTAGTTGGTGGAGTTATTTGTCTGGTTAATTCCGTTAACAAATGAGACTTCAGCCTACTAACTAGCTATGCGAAGGTATCCCTCCGCAGCTAGCTTCTTAGAGGGACTACGGCCTTTTAGGCCGCGGAAGTTTGAGGCAATAACAGGTTTGTGATGCCCTTAGATGTTCTGGGCCGTACGCGCGCTACACTGATGTATTCAACGAGTCTATAGCCTTGGCTGACAGGCCCTGATAATCTTTGAAATTTCATCGTGATGGGGATAGATCATTGTAATTGTTGGTCTTCAACAAGGAATTCCTAGTAAGCGCGAGTCATCAGCTCGCGTTGATTACGTCCCTGCCCTTTGTACATACCGCCCATCGCTTTTACTGATTGAATGATCTGGTGAAGTGTTCGGATCACGACGACGTGGACGTTTCACTGCCCGCGACGTCGCGAGAAGTCCACTGAACCTTATCATTTATCGGAAGGAGAAGTCGTAACAAGGATTCCGTAGGTGAACCTGTGGAAGGATCAATGTCAAACCCTGCGATGGCAGAACATCCTGCGAACCAGTTTAAACGATGCGGGGTTGACGCAGGGGAGGCAGTTTATCCCCAGCCCCTGTGTCAGTCCCGAGTCGGGGCAAACGCCCCTCAAACAACGAACCCCGGCGTGGAATGCGCCAAGGAAAATGAAAAAGGGGGCCAGCCTATCCTTGCCCCATCCGAGGTGTGTCGTGTTAGGCCTCGGTCCCTTACAAAATGAAAATGACTCTCGGCAACGGATATCTCAGCTCTCGCATCGATTAAGAATGTAGCGAAAAGCGATACTCGGTGTGAATTACAGATCCCGTGAACCATCGAGTCATTGAACGCAAGTTGAGCCCGAAGTCGTCAGGCCAAGGGCATGTTTGCCTAGGCATCACGAATCGCGTCACCCCCTCTACCCTGAGCCCTAACACTGGGTCGCCGGGTCCATGCGTGGGGGTGGATTGTGGCCTCCCGTGTCTCGAGGCACGGTTGGCCGAAATGCTAGTCCGAGGTGACGGACATCACGACAAGTGGTAGTTGGTCGATTAAACGTGTGAGTTGTCGTTCATCGTCCTGTCGCGCATGCAGGACTAAAGATAGACCCTCCAGCGTCATGTGCTACGACCGCGACCCCAGGACATGCGGGATTACCCGCTGAGTTTAAGCATATCAATAAGCGGAGGAAAAGAAACTTACAAGGATTCCCTTAATAACGGTGAGCGAATAGGGAACAACCCAGCGTGAGAATCGGGTGGCTCCACCGTCTGAATTGTAGTATGGAGAAGCGACCTCAGCGGTGGACCGAGCCCAAGTCCCTTGGAAAGGGGTGCCAGAAAGGGTAAGAGCCTCGTCGGGCTTGGAACCCTGTCGCACCACGAGGCGCTGTCGGCGAGTCGGGTTGTTTGGGAATATAGCCCTAAGCGGGCAGTAAATTATGTCCAAGGCTAAATACGGCTAAGAGACCGATAGCGAACAAGTACCGCGAGGGAAAGATGAAAAGAACTTTGAAAAGAGAGCCAAAGAGTGCATGAAATTATCGGGAGGGAAGCGGATGGGGGCCAGCGATGCGCCCCGGTCGTATGCAGAACGGCGAAAGCCAGTCCGCCGATCGGCTTGGAGCGCGCACCAGCGCGGATTGGGGCGGCGGCCAAAGCCTGGGTAGTAGATATGCCCACAGAATGTCGTCACCTCGATCGTGGCCAGGTAGCACGCGCCTTCGACGTGCTTCGGTATCTGCACGCTCTCGGTGTTGGCCTGCGGGCTTCCCATTCGACCCAGCTTGAAACACGGACCAAGGAGTCTGACATATGTGTGAGTCAAGGGGTATGTAAACCCACAAGGCGCAAGGAAGCTGATTGGTGGGATGCCTCCCAGGGGGTGCACCGCCGACCGACCTTGATATTCTAAGAAGGGTTCGAGTGCGAGCATACCTATCGGGACTCGAAAGATGGTGAACTATGCCTGAGCGGGGTGAAGCCATAGGAAACTCTAGTAGAGGCCCGCAACGATACTAACATGCAAATCGTTCATCTGACTTGGGTATAGAGGCGACAGAATAATCGAACCATCTAGTAGCTGGTTCCCTCCAAAGTTTCCCTCAGGATAGTTGGAGCTCGCGTGCAAGTTCTATCAGGTAAAGCCAATGATTAAAGGCATCGGGGGCGCAATGCCCTCAACCTATTCTCAAACTTTAAATAGGTAGGACGGCGCGACTGCTTCGTTGAGCCGCGCCACAGAATCAAGAGATCCAAGTTCGCCATTTTTGGTAAGCAAAACTGGTGATGCGGGATGAACTGGAAGCCTGGTTACTGTGCCTAACTGCGTGCTAACCTAGATCCTACAAAGGGTGTTGGTCTATTAAGACAGCAGGATGGTGGTCATGGAAGTCGAAATCTGCTAAGGAGTGTGTAACAACTCACCTGCCGAATCAACTAGTCTCGAAAATGGATGACGCTTAAGCTCGCGACCTATACCCGGCCGTCGGGGCAAGTGTTAGGCCCCGATGAGTAGAAGGGCACGGCAGTCACCGCAAAACCCAGGGCACGAGCCCATGCAGAACGACCGTCGGTGCAG